>CM040125.1:190521696-190945135 GCA_022559845.1 Amorphophallus konjac
ATAAGACAGCCAGAAGATTTTATGAACTACTTAGGGATGCTGATGAGCCGCTGTGGGATGGTTGTGAAAAGCACACTCGATTGTCTGCAGTGTCACAGTTGTTGAACTTGAAATCTGAATTTCACATCAGTGAGACTTGTTTTGACCGTCTCCTCCTCTTGATCAAGAGTATGTTGCCTCGAGACGAGAAGTTGCCAGAAACTTATTATCGTGCAAAAAGGATGGTCAATGAGCTAGGACTTGGATATTTGAAAATAGATGCATGCCCGAATCATTGTATGTTATATTACAAAGATGATGCAGATAAGATATCATGTTCTATTTGCGGCCATGACAGATTCAAACCTAAGGGAGGTGTCAATTCAAAGCGAAAAGATGTACCTTACAAGGCATTGCGATACTTCCCTCTTGTGCCTAGGCTGCAGCGGCTGTATATGTCCTCAAAGACAGCTGTACATATGACATGGCACAATGACAGAGTACGCCGTGCCGATGATATAATAAGTCATCCTGCCGATGGTGAAGCTTGGACCCACTTCAATCGTACTCATCTTACTTTCTCAAAGGAGCCACGTAATGTTAGGTTGGGTTTATGCACAGATGGTTTTAATCCATTCGGTGATTCAGTGGCATCTTACTCTTGTTGGCCAGTGTTCATGACACCGTACAACCTTCCGCCAGACATGTGCATGAAGCGAGAAAATCTATTTTTGTCTTTAGTAATTCCTGGTCCAAAAAGTCTCCGAAAAAAATTGGACATATATCTCAGGCCGTTGATTGATGAGCTCAAATTTTTATGGAGTGATGGAGTTGTTACTTATGATGCACGTAGGAAGCAAAGATTTATTATGAAAGCTGCACTGATGTGAACAATAAGTGACTTCCCTGCATATGGAATGCTATCTGGTTGGAGCACACATGGGAGGTTAGCCTGTCCCTACTGTATGGAAGATACCAAATCATTTGTATTGAAACATGGTGGAAAAGCATGCTGGTTTGATTGCCATCGGCGGTTGCTACCAAGTGACCATCCTTTTCGAAGGCAAAAAGACTCTTTTAAAAAAAATACTGTTGAAGTAGATGAAGCAGACTTGCAACGGGTGTCGGGTCGACATATGGCGACACGGGTGTAAAATTTACCAGATGTAGTACAATTGTCTGGTAGCACACGGGAACTGAATAGTTTTGGAAAGGATCACAACTGGAACAAGAAAAGTATTTTTTGGGAATTACCTTATTGGTCAACTCTTCTTGTACGACACAATCTAGATGTCATGCATATTGAGAAGAATTTTTTTGATAATGTGTTCAACACGGTCATGAATGTTAAAGGTAAAACAAAGGACAACGCCAAAGCGCGCATGGATTTAAAGATGCTTTGTAAACGTCCAGAATTGGAACTACAAAACATAAATGGAAGGGTTGTGCAGCCAAAAGCAGCTTACGTGCTTAATAATACACAGATCAAGGAAGTGTGCCAGTGGGTGAAACAATTGAGATTTCCAGATGGATATGCATCCAACATAGCCCGTTGTGTGAATGTTAACGAGGGAAAAATATATGGTCTGAAAAGTCACGACTATCATGTGTTCATGGAAAGGCTACTGCCCATTGCATTTCGTGATTTGTTGCCGAAGCCTATATGGGGAGCACTGACCGAGCTGAGTCAGTTTTTCAAGATTTTATGTGCATCAGAACTCAGACTTCGAAACGTACAAACTCTTGAAGAAAATGTGGTCAAAACTATTTGCAAGTTAGAGAAGATATTTCCTCCGGTATTCTTTGATTCGATGGAGCACCTGGTCGTCCATCTGCCATACGAGGCTATTGTCGGAGGGCCAGTACAATACCGATGGATGTATCCATTTGAGAGGTATGCGAGAATTTTCATGATGACATTCATGTTGTCCATGGTCGCTACATGTCATTGCCATCTGAATTGTTGTTGTAGGTGCATGCATGAATTGAAAATGAAAGTTCACAACAAGGCAAAGGTGGAAGGTTCGATTGCTGAGGCATATGTTATTGAAGAAATTTTAAACTTTTGTTCCATGTACTTTGATCCAGATATTCAAACTCGTCATACTCGACCTGCACGTAATGATGATGGGGGAGTTGATGATTTGTCAGATCGGCATTCCATATTTAAGCATCCTGGACGTGCTTTCGGATGTTGCTCGACCCGCACGCTCGAAGATAGAGAGTTGTACGCTGCTGAGATATATATTCTTCTGAATTGTACTGAGATTGAACCTTATGTTGAGTAGGTTCTTAACCCACATTTCCAGCAATGCCATGACTTGTTCATCCTTCTTCTGTAGTTCAATTAAAGTAGTAGTGCATTTATATTGTAGACAATTTGATTCAGAATTAGCACAAAAATGTCCAAATATCCAGGATGTAGAGATTGAAAAAGAACGCGAGAAGTTTTTTGCCAAATGGTTGAGATATCAAGTTAGTGTCGATCGTTCAATATATATGATTGCATTTACTAATGTTGACGTAATTGTTCAAAAATATTTAACTACTCTACTTGACATATAGGTTGAACAAGGTCTCATTAGTGATCAGAGAGTACAAGAGATAAGTTATGGCCCCTCCAACGTTGCACGTGCCTATCCAGGATATATTATGAATGGATACAGATTTCATACGAGAGATTATGGATGAAGTAAGTCTACGATGAACAGTGGCGTATCTGTTAAGGGAAGTGTATACAATGAAGTGGAATTAGACTACTATGGTATTCTTGAGGAAGTCATAGAACTTCAGTATTTGAGACGAGACAATCATGTATACTTATTTAAGTGTCATTGGTTTGATCCTAATTCAGTTCGACATGACACGTCTACTAGGATTGTCGATGTCAAACATAGGTACAAACTTAATACCTATGAATCGTTCATTCTAGCCGCACAAGCCCACCAAGTGTATTATTCAAGGTATCCATCGTCCAAGAATAAAGATTGGTGGGCAGTTTGCAGGGTTAAAGCAAAATATTTTCCCACTTATGAGTTAAATATGAGTCAAAATGTCTCAGAGCTTGGCAACGTCGAATATTTTCAATCAGATGAAGTTGGCATTATCGGCTCCACACATGTTAATCTGGATGAATCTGATGAGCCACTGTCATTACGTAAGGAAGATGAAGTGGAAGAAATCGATCCGACGGAGTTAAATGTTCATGGTAGAGGGGAGGAGGAGTCAGATGAAGAGGAAGAGTTCCAATCTGATGAGACTACGATGGATGACGAAGATGATGATGATGAGCTAGATATATCAACATGAGGGAGGCATGTTTTGATAATTTAGTAAGCTGATTCTAACTTTTTAAGCATAATTTTAAATAACATTTGTCTAGCCTTATATAATTGTGGATTAATATGTATTAATTGTTTTGTTATTAATAAGGAAATGGTGCGAGGAGGTCGTACTAAGAGTGGGAGGAGACAAGGCCGTGAGAGGGGCGCTACTCCCTCCTCGTTATCATCTTCTTCAGACACAAGTATATTTGATCAATAAGTTAGCTATATTAATATTTTAATTGTTTACTAACTTAAAAGAATTTTTTTATAGGTCCAAGTGTCGGCTCACCACCACATGTACAGACGCCACCGCCACTTCCCGCTAGTGCCCTCCCACCAGCTCCCGCTACAGGTATATCTATTTTAATTTTCAGTAACATGTTACATTTCCTTATGAAAATTAATATTTTTCCACCTATGTATTTCTTTGAATTTCTAGCAAAATATTCATTTATCTAATGTGAATTAATTCTTACAGGTCCTAGTGCCCTCCCACCACCTGTCCCGATGCCACCCCCACCAGCTGTCGCTACAGGTATATCTATTTTAATTTTCAGTAGCGTGCTGCATTTACTTATGGAAATTAATGCTTTCCCACCTATGTATTTGTTTTACTTTCTAACAAAATATTCATATATCTAATGTGAATTAATTCTTACAGGTCCTAGTGCCCTCCCACCAGCTATCGCTACAGGTATATCTATTTTAATTTTCAGTAGCGTGCTGCATTTACTTATGGAAATTAATGCTTTCCCACCTATGTATTTCTTTGAATTTCCAGCAAAATATTCATTTATCTAATGTGAATTAATTCTTACAGGTCCTAGTGCCCTCCCACCAGCTCCCGCTACAGGTATATCTATTTTAATTTTCAGTAACGTGCTGCATTTACTTATGGAAATTAATGCTTTCCCACCTATGTATTTCTTTGAATTTTCAGTAAAATATTCATTTATCTAATGTGAATTAATTCTTACAGGTCCTAGTGCCCTCCCACCAGCTCCCGCTACAGGTATATCTATTTTAATTTTCAGTAACGTGCTGCATTTACTTATGGAAATTAATGCTTTCCCACCTATGTATTTCTTTGAATTTCTAGCAAAATATTCATTTATCTAATATGAATTAATTCTTACAGGTCCTAGTGCCCTCCCACCAGCTCCCGCTACAGGTATATCTATTTTAATTTTCAGTAACGTGCTACATTTACTTATGGAAATTAATGCTTTCCCACCTATGTATTTCTTTGAATTTCCAGCAAAATATTCATTTATCTAATCTGAATTAATTCTTACAGGTCCTAGTGCCCTCCCACCAGCTCCCGCTACAGGTATATCTATTTTAATTTTCAGTAACGTGCTGCATTTACTTATGGAAATTAATGCTTTCCCACCAATGTATTTCTTTGAATTTCCAGCAAAATATTCATTTATCTAATGTGAATTAATTCTTACAGGTCCTAGTGCCCTCCCACCAGCTCCCGCTACAGGTATATCTATTTTAATTTTTAGTAACGTGCTGCATTTACTTATGGAAATTAATGCTTTCCCACCTATGTATTTCTTTGAATTTCCAGCAAAATATTCATTTATCTAATGTAAATTAATTCTTACAGGTCCTAGTGCCCTCCCACCAGCTCCCGCTACAGGTATATCTATTTTAATTTTCAGTAACGTGCTGCATTTACTTATGGAAATTAATGATTTCCCACCAAAATATTCATTTATCTAATGTGAATTAATTCTTACAGGTCCTAGTGCCCTCCCACCACCTGTCGCTACAGGTATATCTATTTTAATTTTCAATAACATGTTGCATTTACTTATGAAAATTGGCTCTTACAACCCTCCCACCACCTCTGACTTCTACAGGGCACCCCCCACCACTCAGCAGCCAGTTGACGATGCCAGCAGTCATCACGAGGGAGGCACTGTCCATGATGGACGTCGCCCCTGCTGGATCTCCGGGTATATTTATAAGGCTAGTTTACATTCATTAATTATTAGCGGTAAGTTTCTAATATGAATACTTTGACATTTGCAATTGCAGGAAAAAATTAGAACCTTGCACCGCTGTCCATCATGCTATTAGCCTAGTAATGGCACATGTGCCCGGGCCACATTTGTCTTACAAAGAATTTCCGATGGGCGTCCGTGATTCATTGTTCGACATGTTCTTAGTAAGTAACTATGTCATTTAATTCAAGTCTTTTCCAAACTCATTTCACAACAGTCTATTAATTGTGAAGCTTAATTCATTTACAGCGGACTTATCGATTCACTGGTGGACATGATGCGGCACGATGTCGTTCTGGCTGGGAGTCCACTGTGAAGACACATTATCGAAAGAGAGTATATGCGGCTCAGAAGAAGGCCCAAAAAATTGCTGGTGGGAGTGAAGACCGACAGCTGTGGAAGGAGCACCATCCTCTATGGATGAGGAAGGAGGATTGGGAGATACTATGTGACAAATTTGCCGACCCCAAGTGGATAGAAAAGTACCAAAAAGCCAAATCAAATAGGGCGTCACAGCCGGAGGCAAATTTGCATACATGTGGGTCCGTCTCTTTTGCGACTCATAAAAATAAAATGGTAAGTAATGTTTCAAATCTTCTTACATTTTATTAACATATATGACAATTTTTTACTATGAACTATATAACAGGCTGTGGAGCTTAATCGAGCTCCGACGTTCCTCGAGGTGTTCGACAGAACACACAAAAAGAAGGCGACAGGTCAATTTGTGAGTACGAAAGCTCGTTCAGTCACGGTAAGTTTATCTTCGTGTGCAACTTCTACCGTTCGTTTAATTCAGATTGAATCATATGAAATTGACTAATTATTTTATTTTATTTGTAGGAAACATATAGCAGAGTTGTGACAGAGAAGTACGGGGAGGGAGAGGGGAAGCAGCCAGACTTGGATCCGGCAGAATGGGTGGCCGTAGTTGGTGTACCGAAGAAGGGCCGAATATATGGTTTTGGGGACATCATGGACTCTAGCGCGGCGATATCATCGTGTGCGAGTTCGAACTCTGCCCAAACCAGTACTTCTGCCTTTAGTATACCTCATTCTGCCCCCAGTACTTCTGGTAGTGACGTCAGAGACAACGTCCAATCCAAGATGTCTAGCCAGATTTCTGATTTGCAGCTGCAGATGCAGCGGCAGTTCCGAGAGGAGATGTCTACCCAGCAGTCTACCATGTTGCAGGCACTCACTGCCCTGCTCTCCCAAGTGGGAATTCTCCCTCATGCATCCACCACCACGGCACAAGCGGCACATGTGATTCTTTTCCAGGGGTCTTTTCTATGGGTTCAGTTTATATGAGTTTTGTAAATGCACTTGGTTTTAAATCAAAGCAGCCGGGGTCTGGGGGTCCAGAATGTGAAATACTGATCCGACCAGCATTCCGATCGTTCCAACACGACATGGGAGGTAGACGTGACTTGTCAGAGCTGACGGATTCCAAATCGGACATCCGGTTCGAGCCCCACTCTCAAAAGTGCATTTTGTAAATGCACTTGGTTTCAAATCAAAACAGCAGGGGTCCGGGGGTCCAGAATGTGAAATACTGATCCAACTGGCATTCCGATCATTCCAACACGACCTGAGAGGTAGACGTGACTTGTTAGAGCTGACGGATTCCAAATCGGACATTCGGTTCGAGCCCCACGCTTAAAAGTGCATTTTGTAAATGCACTTGGTTTCAAATCAAAGCAGCCGGGGTCTGGGGGTCCAGAATGTGAAATACTGATCCGACCAGCATTCCGATCATTCCAACACGACCTGGGAGGTAGACATGACTTGTCAGAGCTGACGGATTCCAAATCGGACATCTGGTTCGAGCCCTACGCTCAAAAGTGCATTGTGTAAATGCACTTGGTTTCAAATCAAAGCAGCCGGGGTCCGGGGGTCCAGAATGTGAAATACTGATCCGACCGGCATTCCGATCATTCCAACATGACCTGGGAGGTAGACGTGACTTGTCAGAGCTGACGGATTCCAAATCGGACATCCGGTTCGAGCCCCATGCTCAAAAGTGTATTTTGTAAATGCACTTGGTTTCAAATCAAAGCAGCCGGGGTCCGGGGGTCCAGAATGTGAAATACTGATCTGACCGGCATTCTGATCATTCCAACATGACCTGGGAGGTAGACATGACTTGTCAGAGCTGACGGATTCCAAATCGGACATCCGGTTCGAGCCCCACGCTCAAAAGTGCATTTTGTAAATGCACTTGGTTTCAAATCAAAGCAGCAGGGGTCCGGGGGTCCTGAATGTGAAATACTGATTCGACCGGCATTTCGATCATTCCAACACGACCTGGGAGGTAGACGTGACTTGCCAGAGCTGACGGATTCCAAATCGGACATCCAGTTCGAGCCCCACGCTCAAAAGTGCATTTTGTAAATGCACTTGGTTTCAAATCAAAGCAGCCGGGGTCCGAGGGTCCAGAATGTGAAATACTTATCTGACTGGCATTCCAATCATTCCAACATGACTTGGGAGGTAGACGTGACTTGTCAGAGCTGATGGATTCCAAATCGGACATCCGGTTCGAGCCCCACGCTCAAAAGTGCATTTTGTAAATGCACTTGGTTTCAAATCAAAGCAGCCGGGGTCCGAGGGTCCAGAATGTGAAATACTGATCCGACCGGCATTCCGATCGTTCCAACACGACTTGGGAGGTAGACGTGACTTGTTAGAGCTGACGGATTCCAAATCGGACATCCGGTCCGAGCCCCATGCTCAAAAGTGCATTTTGTAAATGCACTTGGTTTCAAATCAAAGCAGCCGGGGTCCGGGGGTCCAGAATGTGAAATACTGATCCGACCGGAATTCTGATCATTCCAACACAACCTGGGAGGTAGATGTGACTTGTCAGAGCTGACGGATTCCAAATCGGACATCCGGTTCGAGCCCCACGCTCAAAAGTGCATTTTGTAAATGCACTTGGTTTCAAATCAAAGCAGCCGGGGTCCGGGGGTCCAGAATGTGAAATACTGATCCGACCGGCATTCTGATCATTCCGACACGACCTGGGAGGTAGACGTGACTTGTCAGAGCTGACGGATTCTAAATCGGACATCCGGTTCGAGCCCCACGCTCAAAAGTGCATTTTGTAAATGCACTTGGTTTCAAATCAAAGCAGCCGGGCTCCGGGGGTCCAGAATGTGAAATACTGATCCGACCGGCATTCCGATTATTCCAACATAACCTGGGAGGTAGACGTGACTTGTCAGAGCTGACGGATTCCAAATCGGACATCCGGTTCGAGCCCCACGCTCAAAAGTGCATTTTGTAAATGCACTTGGTTTCAAATCAAAGCAGCCGGGGTCTGGGGGTCCAGAATGTGAAATACTGATCCGACCAGTATTTCGATCGTTCCAACACGATCTGGGAGGTAGACGTGACTTGTCAGAGCTGACGGATTCCAAATCAGACATCCGGTTCGAGCCCCACGCTCAAAAGTGCATTTTGTAAATGCACTTGGTTTCAAATCAAAGCAACCGGGGTCCGGGGGTCTAAAATGTGAAATACTGATCCGACCGGTATTCCGATCATTCCAACATGACCTGGGAGGTAGACGTGACTTTTCAAAGCTGACGGATTCCAAATCGGACATCCGGTTCGAGCCCCACGCTCAAAAGTGCATTTTGTAATTGCACTTGGTTTCAAATCAAAGCAGCCAGGGTCCGGGGGTCCAGAATGTGAAATACTTATCCGACCGGTATTCTGATCGTTCCAACACGACCTGGGAGGTAGATGTGACTTGTCAGAGCTGACGGATTCCAAATCGGACATCCGGTTCGAGCCCCACGCTCAAAAGTGCATTTTGTAAATGTACTTGGTTTCAAATCAAAGCAGGCGGGGTCCGGGGGTCCAGAATGTGAAATACTGATCCGACCGGCATTCCGATCGTTCCAACACTACCTGGGAGGTAGACGTGACTTGTCAGAGCTGACGGATTCCAAATCGGACATCCGGTTCGAGCCCCACGCTCAAAAGTGCATTTTGTAAATGTACTTGGTTTCAAATCAAAGCAGCCAGGGTCCGGGGGTCCAGAATGTGCAATACTGATCCGACCGGCATTCCGATGATTCCAACACGACCTGGGAGGTAGACGTGACTTGTCAGAGCTGACGGATTCAAATCGGACATCCGGTTCGAGCCCCACGCTAAAATAACTCAATTCAAAATTATGTTAGTTTTCAAATTTTAGTTTAGAATAATTCAAAGAAGTAGGTTCTACAATTGATATCTTTACAGTCTTTGATATTATGTTTGATTTAAATTCATGTAATCTAATAAAATATTTAATTTATCTTTATACTAATCTTTTTATCTATGTATGTTTTTTTTAATATAGGAGGATCCTTCTGCGAGCGGTACCAGAGGGGATGAGTAGGGCGGTGGGGATGAAGATATGGACGATCTGGAGGACATTTGTTGATTTCGTCGCCAATTTTTTTTTATGTAACGTTGATGAGTTTATTCTGATATTTGATGTAATTTTAATTAAGTTTGATTTCGGATTTTTGTTCGTATGTATTTTTATTTTCGATGATTTTGTAAACAGGTTTTTAATACAAATTTATAATTTTTTAAAAAAGAAGAAAATAAAATTCGGACGGATTTTGAGACGGATCCGTCTCAAACGTTAGACGGATTTAGGGACGGAAATGATAACCGTGCGAAATTGGCGACGGAAATAACGACGGAAATTAGGCCGTCTCCAATTTATGTTGGAAGTTTCAGACCGATAGGGAGACGAATTTAGTCCGTCTCTATTGCAGTGTATACGTTGCGACGGAAATAACGACGGGAACTATTTTGCGTCGCAATTTTCAGATGGATGTTGAGACGGATTTTCTCCGTCGCAATATTTAGACGGATTTGTAGACGGAAGTTTCCGTCCGAATTTGTCTCGTTAACGACGAAATTGGCGACGAATTATTTTTCCATCGCTACTTTGGGACGGATATTAGGACGGAATAAAATCCGTCGGTTATTTGTGACCCTTTTTTTTAGACGGCCATATTCCGTCCGAATTCCGTCGCAAGTCCGTCGCAAAAACGTTTAGCGACGGATTTTGCGACGAATTTGGGACGGAATATGGCCGTCGCTAAAACCGCTTTTTCTTGTAGTGGAGGGCAAAACCCTACATCCCTTGACCCGTTCATGAGAGGTCCTCACCTAGCATCCTTTTTGTTCTATGGAAGCGGACCAATAGGGATGCCACTGGCAGAGAGACCTGTACCCGGAAAACTAGGTCGGTTGGTCCGACCACCCCTGGTAAGCCCGCACTGGAGCCATGAGGCTGACAAATTACGAAGGCCAGTGCAGCACGCTGGCCATCCCTGCAAACTGGCAAGCAAGTCCTACTGTCCCGCCTGCAGCCACCTTCAAGCAGAAGAGTCCTCCCCTTGGCTCGGGACGATGCTTCCCCCACGCTCGCAGAGTGGAAGAAGGGAAAACAGCTTCCACGCCATCATACGCCCGTTCCGTTAGAAGGAAGACGCTCCAGCAGCGGGAAACGTCTCGTCACGCACCTACAACGCAAAAAGCAGGGGGAGCAGTCAGACACCATGAAAACAAGATGATAGAGAAAATAGCCTCACCTATCAGTAGGAAGGGTCCATACAGGGAGATTCCCCGCCCCCTTAGGGACGGAACCTGTCTGGCTCGAGAAGCAGGACCCCGCTGCCGGCGTACAAGTGGTTGACTTTATCCAAAGCCTCCCGCCAGCCGTCCAAATATCCGCGCATGTAGTCCTCGGAGGTAGGGCCATGGGCTCCCGGCTCCGACCACAGCCGCCACGGTGCTGGGGGAGGTTCCCTCCAAAGGATCAAGGGTTGACGACGGGCCTATTGAGATTCATCGTCGGACGAAGTGACGGACTCCCCTGATGACATGTCATGCCCCGAACCGATAACAGCAGGAAGCGATGCTCGGAACGTGGTAGCGAAACAGTCTTGATAAATAGAGCAGAAAATAAACAAACAAACAAATAATACTCAATACATGGAGGCCATTAATTTGAGAAAAAATGACATTTTATTGATATTGGAAATTTAAAATATAATGTGGACTCAATAAAATAAATAAAGATGAGAAAATAGCAAGATCCACTATACTATCTAGACTCTAGAAAATAAAAAGACTCAGGTCTCAAGGCTCCAAGTTCACTCGATCACGCTAACCCGAACCCAATTGCAAGCGTTCCATCTACCACGTTACCTGAAAAGAATGGAAATAAGGGGGGGTGAGCGAGAAGCTCAGTAGGAATTTCTCTCTATCATCAGGCAGATTTAAGTCATTAACCATTTTATGAATGCATGAATAATGCGAGAAACTCAAATAAGCAAACTAAATAACCAACAAGATCAGAAGATAATCGATAGATAAACGGAAAGGGATATTGCAAGTCTAGAGATCAATCACTATTATCAAGAACTTTTCAACGAATGGCCATTTCAAGTCAAGTCAAGTCAAGTCATGCAAGCAAGTACTTCCTGCTTCCAAGCAAGTATCACGAGAGTGTGGAATGTCGTAGACTCAACACGCTAGATAGTATTCGGTGCCAAATGCCACACCTAGTCATTCACCTCCCCGGGGATCAAGTACTTTTCGGGTGCTCCTCCCAGGACCAGACTGGACCCTTAAATATGATTGCCTTGGCATTGATTTGTTTGGATCATAGATCCCACAAAATCTAGACATCCACGAATAGAATGGCCACGAGTTCTAAGATCAAGCTCATGTAATCAAGGTAGAATGTGTAGGAACATTGATTTTCTTGAGATTCCAACAACAAGCTCATTAATCGAGAGGAATTAGTCATTTAAAGAAATGACTCTTGAATAGATACATGTCGACAGTTGACCAAACAATAGGTCAAAACTCGAGGTACAATAGCCTAGTTATGCTAGAGTAGCTTACACATATCAAAACCATGAAAACATCAATTTCTGAAAAACTGGAAAGTGAAACGGTCAGTAAAGGACCGCTAAAAGAGGTACACGGTCTAATCAAGACTGCATGCAAAACATAAACGGTCAAAGTAGGACCGCTAAACGAATAGCTAGATCAAAGATCCATCCCAAAGCGAACAAGTATAAAACGGTCCAAGGTGGGCCGTGATCAGGACTAGACGGTCCTGGTTGGGCCACTTGAAGGAGTAAACGGTCTAATCTCAACAGTGTACATTACAGAGTCCAAGGACTAAAGTCGACGCACAGCCGGTTTAATGTGGTCACAGAAGGGCCGTTCAAGAAATCTGGCGGTCATGACTGGACCGCTTCCTGACATAAACGGTCTCAGAAGGGCCGCCATCAACAGGACAGTCCCGATTCCGAGATTTAACAAAATACACGATTTGATCGAGTCAAAAAGGTTCAGGCTTGTACAACCCGCTCGGCGTCCTAGTGGGAATCCCAGGCTCACGGGGGCTTACGGAGGCCTTGGAACATGAACACCTAGTCCGACGGAAGGAATATCCGACGGAGAGGTAATTCAGTGCCCAAGAATTTAATAGTTCATAATCAACGAAAAATGATGTATTCGGTCCAGTCGCCACCACCGGAGTGGCACAACCTTAAAACAGAACTAATAAGATAGCAAAGTGATAATGGAACCATGAAACTAACATTAATTTACTCTACTCATTTTCAATCATAAGATATCAAGAATGATGATCATGGAGGAATAATCATGAAGAATATTAACTTAGATCCTTAAATTCCATTTTTCCTAGTTAAGAGGGTGATATTTAACATAAAAGTCCTACCATCAAGTTAAGCAACATGGATTAATAATATATAATATGCCATAATCAAATGAACAACACAGGGTAGAAATCAGTCATAGAGCAGACCGCCAGAAGACTAAACGGTCAAGGGTAAGGCCGCTTAGCCAAGATAGCGGTCAAACTTACGACCGCTAGAGAAATTGTGCAAATAGCAAGATCCACTATACTATCTAGACTCAAGAAAATAAAAAGACTCGGGTCTCAAGGCTCCAGGTTCACTCGATCACGCTGACCCGAACCCAATTGCAAGCGTTCCATCTACCACGTTACCTGAAAATAGTGGAAATAAGGGGGGGGGGTGAGCGAGAAGCTCAGTAGGAATTACTCTCTATCATCAGGCAGATTTAAGTAATTAACCATTTCATGAATGCATGAATAATGCGAGAAACTCAAATAAGTAAACTAAATAACCAACAAGATCAGAAGATAATCGGGGGCTCCTAACTCTCTGGACACTTGACCTCCTAGCACGAAATGTGGAGGGAAGTTAGATAAAACTAAGGAAAATAAAAAGTTCTAAAGAACCAACCTGAAATACCAACTCCTTGCCGTCGAATAACGCGAGCCAAAAGTAAGATTCGCGCAGGTCGAATCTGAGCTCTATTTATAGAGTTTGCTAAGGTTTGAGAGATTAGATCGATCCCCAAGAGTCCTAGACATATTTTCATGTCTACACACCTCGATCCATGGAGATTAGGATGCCAAAGATCCAAGTTTTCCACGTTTCTTCCACTCACGGAATCGGAAGGAAGTAGCGGTCATGTTAGGACCGCTTTCAAGAGGTGGCAGTCTTGCGATAGACCGCCAATTGGCATTTATTCCAAAATTTTCAGATTTTCTTATTATCTCCAATTTATCCCATTAATTGGCCTAGTTATCCTATTTTAAATCCGTATTGCCCAAATTACGTTTCTAGTAATCGGCTTGGGTCAAAAGGCCATAGAATTGGGTCTTTGGGCCTATTAAAATTGGGCTTAACCCTTTGGTTAATTTATGGGGCCTTTAATTTGACTTAATTAACCCTTAATTCGTTTAAGTAGCCCATTAAGCCTTTTTAAATGCTTAATAATCATATTTAATCCCATAAAATTACTAGAAAATTCACTGGCATTACAAAAGTGACGCCCATTCCCTTGGCATGCAAGGTTGCGTTGGGATCATTCCGGAAGGATGAGTGCCAGTTGGGCGGTGCTTGCGAGAATTCATGGCTGGTGTTATGATTCTCGATGCGTTGCGGATCGGAGCCTATGGAGTTACAGAGGATTGCCAGGTTAAGAGAGAGAATATGTGCTTTGGCTTCGCGGTGTTTGAGCTTTCCTCACCCTATTTTCCAGAGTTAGCCAGCCAAGTTGAGGATTATCGGGATGGCAGATCCCGAGTCATTGTAATGATTGTTCATGTGGCGCAGAGTGTGCAGTGGAAGCCTGGTGGGACCGTAACCCACAGGTCTAAGTTCGTAGTAATGGTCACTATGGGCGGATTTTAGAGGATGTGTAGAGCATCGGAGGATTGTTTCCTCGGTGTGAGATTGTCTCTGGCTGTGTGAGTCACACCGATTATCGTGCCATTGCTTGTGGCATTATGGTTTATGGCACTGGAAAGATAGAGTTGGGGAAATATGGTGGCAGATGTGCCGAATGAGTACCCTATCCATTTGCTGGAAGCAATGTCAGGCATTTGGTGCAAGACTCGGTGTGGGAGGAGGACAATATGGTCGGAGTCGGTAAGCTAGGTGCTCGACTCCTGTGGAGAGTTGTGTCCTCGAGATGGAATTATGGTCCTAGAGATATGATCTTTGAGAGTTTTGGAATGTTGCAGGAAGGACCCAATTGTGGTAAAGATCTGTGATATCTAGAGATCCGTGTAGATTGGTCGCCGCGTCGTCGACCAGATTGCTATGGTAGTAAATGGCACTTGTCTATCCTAAAGATATGTACCGTGAATTGCTAATGTCGTGTCTCGTGGCTCTGTGGTGAGAGTAGAGCTGGGATTGACAGGTGTCCATTTGGGATAATTATGATGAAGATGGGATGAGACTGTGTAATGGACGATGCCTGTGTACGGAAGTCCCTGGAGTGATGTCGTCAAATGGAGAGCCTTGCTGTCGTGCCTAGCATGTAAGGATTTCCCTGTAAGCCTGAGTCTAGTGTTGTTGGGACCGAGGATTATGGAATCCTGTCAATTGGTATTCGTCGTGCTCCCCTAAGAGGGTAGAGTTTCCGTGAGGATCAGGATCGGATGCGGTGTCCGAGTGAGAGCCGCCTTGAGATGCAGGAATGGTCAGTGTGAGAGTCAATGGATGGCCTATCGAGATTTGGAATGTGCTTATTAGGCCTAATGAAGGAGCAAGAAAGAGGAAGTTGAGCAAGTGAGGGTTTCCCATTGACGAGTAACTGGTGACCGGCAAATGGATTTTCACGTATAGAAGATGTTGGTAGTAGTGAATAGAGAATGGCAAGAGCCGTGTGCAAGCGAGGTCTTGCGTGACCGATTATAAGATATACCTTTTCCCGGAATTGGATCTGGGATCTATCGAAGGTTTGTGTTTGGACAAGAGCTGGTCCAGTGTCGTTATTGGCGTCGGCTTGCCAAGTACAAGATGGTTCATGGCGCATAGCCGACGGATTTGTGGCAGTCAGTTGAGATGACTGTGTGAGCTGGTGGAGACTCAGTGGTGATTGTCTCTTGTGCAGGGCATGAGGTCAGTCAGCAGAATGAGAAGCTGATGTTCGATTGGTCTATCGAGCATGGGATTTTATCGTTGGCAGGCTTTTTTGACGCAAGTTGCATCTCTCCGGTATGCGAGATGGTGGCAGCGATGCCATGGTTACATCTTCATTATGCTTGAGGTGATGCCAGACTTGTATTCTTTTGTGTGCAATGCTTGCTCTGAGAATCGGTGTGTATTGGGTTATAGAGTGAGGCATTTATGTCTATGATCATAGTCCGACTGTGTCCCTCGAGAGAGGTGGTTTCATGAGAATCGAGGTTTGGTTGGAGCTCTGTAAGCGTTACCAGCTGGATAAGTCGTTCTCCCCTTGAGATGATCGTTGCCTCAAATTTCAAGGATGAAATTTTTGTAAGGGGAGAAGGTTGTAATGGCCTGTAGTGGACCTAGGGTCACAGGATTAATCCCACATCAGATGTTGAGAAAATAACCAAGTGCTTATAAAGAAGGTCTTCACCTCTTAACCCAAGAGGGCCCTTTTACAAAGACAAAACCCTAGCCACCCTCCGGCGTGGCGGGGACAATACCTCTTGGGGGCACCAAAAGGTTCATCTCGTATTTACAAAGTGGCGCCATCTGTGGGAACCCTAAGCTCGCACTCGCTTGCCTTCTCAAGGGGGGGCTTATATAGTGGACATAGGGTCACAGGATTAATCCCACATCGGATGTTGAGAAAGCAACCGAGTACTTATAAAGAAGGTCTTCACCTCTTAACCCAAGAGGGCTCTTTTACAAGAATAAAACCCTAGCCGCCCTCCGGCGTGGCGGGTACAATACCTCTTGGGGGGCACCAGAACAACTTCCCCTTCCTCCAGAGTCTTCGGAGTCTCGGGAGCCCTTCTCTTCAAGTTCCTCTTCAGATTCCATGGCAGACCAACATCTGGAGGTTGAGGAGTTGGAGGGTGAGCCCAAGGCGAGGGCGGTGGTGATGTCGTCGGCTCCGAACTGCAGCGAGCTGGGGGAGGCGGAGGTGAAGCGGTTGGAGAACCAGTTTCGTTTACCCTATCAGTATTACTTCGCCGCAGCTACCCCAAACGAGATGAGATTGGATTCTCGTACGGGCCATTTCTGCTCCTTCCTTCTATCGTGGAAGGGTGGGTTCCATCTTCCCTTTGACCCTTTTGTTCTTAAGCTTCTCAATTTCTTCATGTTGGCTCCCATAGAGTTGGTAGCCAACTCTTATCTTCTTCTCTCCGCTTTCCGCATCCTCTGCCTCCAGTGCAGGGTTTCTCCTTCATTGGACCTCTTCCATTATTTTTTTGAGTAGAAGGGGCATTCCTCGGCCGGGAAGGGCTTCTATTTCATCCAGGCGAGGTGAAACAGGAGCTGTGTCTCCCAAGCCGTGAAGGACTCTTCCCATAAGGGGTGGAAGACCCAATTCTTCTGGGTGGTTATTTTTTCGGTGGAGGAGTCTTGGAGGTGTCCTGTGATCCCCAACTTTCACCCGAACATTCCCCCGAGGCAAGATGAGTTCTCTCCGGATGTGGAGAAGTATGAGGCCATTCTGTTGAAGCATCGCCAGTCCACAAAGGAGCTGGTGACCCCAGAGAACATCGAGCGATGCCTTCTCTAGCGGCTTCGGCCGACTGGTACGGGCACCATGAATCAGTGTTCTCTTCGGATGATGAAGCCATTTTTCTTTTCCTGACCATATCTTCTTTTGCGCAGACATCAGGCGGCCGGCTGCAGTGGAGGAGCATGAGACCGATCGGGAAGTGATTGATCTAGGCGACGACTCGGCAGCCGTTGAGTCACGGGCTCCCGAGGGTCACTCCCGAGCCCGAGATAGGGGCAAGGGGGTGACCCGGGAAGGGTCTTCCAGGCCGCGGGGGTCCAAGCGTAAGGATCTCGTGGAGGGGACGATACGGGATGTCGTGAAGGCCAAGAAGCAGGCCAAAAGAGCTGGGGCCGTCCCTGCAGTTGAAGGTGGCTCTGGCTCGGCTCTCCCCTCTGCCGAGCGTGACGGGGCCGACTTTATTAGGCCAGCTCTCCCATCCACCGAGCAAGAGGGGGCCGAGGAGGCCAGGGTCGTTTCTGTGGTTGGCGGCGGCGCTGGCCTGGCTCTCCCCTCTGCAGGAGCCGAGGGGGCCGGGGCCGAAGCAGGTGACTCTAGGACCGCGGCTGAGACTGGAGCGTCGGGCGAGGTAGGCGGCGCTCCGAGTGGCGACGTCGGTGCCGAGCCGGTCGGGGCCGGGGGGTCGCGAGGAGAGGGGACGCAGCCCCAACCGACCGAGGCAAGAGGGGCGGACGAAGCAGCGGCTCAATCCGGGCAGGCCAGCGGGGCTCCCGAGGGGATGCTGCTCGGAGGGGGGGTCCCTATTCCGGCTATTCTGGAGAGGCTGGGCATCCGGGGCCCTCTATACCAGAAATGTCGCAGTATAGCTACAAAGGTAGCGAGGGGAGGAGACAAGCAACGCTCCCCACCCATGGACCTTGAGATGGTCATGGAGGGTGGCCTGGTCCTGGCCCAGTTGGGGGCCTCTCTGGCTGAAGCTTATGCTCGGTCGGAGTCAGAACGGGCGAACCATGCCTGGACCCTTGGTGCGTCCGACAGGAAGGTAGCTCGGCTCACCGAGGAGCATGATGGGCTTCGGCGGGAGCGCTCCTCGGTTATAGAGCTGGCGAGGGCGAGCCAGGCAGAGGTCCAGACACTGACCGAGCAACTGGTTCAGGCTAGCGGGTCGCTGCGAGTCTCTACTCTTCCGTTGTATTCCCACGGCGCATCAAAGAGTCTCTGCTCCTCCTGATGCAGCTCCTCCAGCGATGATATTGATGTGAACCCCGCGAGGGGTGTTATCGATCTCCTCGGGGGTGCCTCGGTCTTCCTTGTGCCCGGCCATGAACCGGGATAGGTGTCCCTGGCGGACGAGGCGCTCGATCTCATCCTGGAGCTGGTGGCAATCATCGGTATGATGCCCGTGGTCGTTATGGAAGAGGCAGTGCTTACTGTGATTGCGGCTCTTCGACCTCATTGGCTCGGGTTGGTGGAGGAGACCCGAGCCTTTGATGTCTTCATAGATCTCATACATCGGAGTGGTTAAGGGAGTGTACCGCTCGTACTTCTGGGACGGTTCTTTGTGCTCCCTATCTCGATTCTGCCTTTTTCCTTGGCCCAAGCTTGGCTCGGGTGCTCGCTTCTTGTCCCCCTCCCGACCCGAACCGGTTGTGCCTCGGCATACGCTGAGAACTTCTTCGCACTCAGCATGGCGTAAAGCCAGAGTCACTAGCTCGGTAAGGGTCGAGGGAGGTGGAGGACAAGTTCACGACAGAGGTTCTCATCACAGGTGCCTCCGGTCAGTGCGGTTATGGCCGAGGTAACATCCAGGCGGGGGATTCTCAGGGCTTCCGACTTGAATCGGTTGATATAAGCCTGGAGTCTCTACCCCTACTCCTGTTTGAGAGCCAATAACCCCGCTACCGACCTTGGGGGGCCGCTGCCGGTGAAACTCTCCTTGAATACTCGCCCGAACTGCTTGAAGTCCCAGATAGATTCGGGGGCGAGGGCCCAGAACCATGCTTGGGCGCCTTGGACCAGGGTGGTCACGAAGGCACGGCATTTGATGGCATCGGACGCCCCATGAAGGGTCATCAGGGCGTCAAAGCTGTTGAAGTGGTCGGCCAAGTCACCCTGGCTGTCGTAAGACTTGAAGGTCGGAATGGAGATTCTAGGAGATATCTCCGCCTTCAAGATGCAGTCGGAGAACGGGGATTTCTCCTCGTCCTCTGCTGGGGAGGTCTTCTGCAAGGCGCGTAAGGCGCGCTCCTGCTCTGCAAAGCGTCTCTCGAACTCTCGTAGCCGGAGGGATAACTCCGACTACCGTTGCACTGTGGGGCTAGGGGGGCGCGATGGCGGGCTGTCCTGGCGTCCCCCAGGGACTTCGGTCTCTGGGTGTGGACGGCGTACCCAAGGTTTTCCCCTTTTCGGCGCGGATGAGGCCTCTTGCTCCAGAGGAGGGGTGTAGCAACCCTGGTAAATTTAAGGACTAGAAAATCTAAATAAATTTAAAACCAATAGATAATCAGGGCCAGACCTTGTAAGCACCCCCGAGATTTCCAAATGGGCCTTACAAGAGGATCTTATAGACCCTACCCTAAAATTTTAAGGGATTATGAATATAGTCATTTTAAGTAGGCATTTAAAGTCATATCATATTTTATTCAATTAATAATGAATAAATCTTGGAGAACATGCTAATTTAGATTTTATTAATAATTTAGAAAATTCATTATTTCAAATTTATTACATTATATTTTTAGTTGAAGGAATAAGGTGTATTAACAAGATTTAATCCATTAAATATGAGTAAATGGTAAAGGAATGAGTATAGAAGCAATTTAGGTCTTTTGTAGGTGGTACTAAAAGGTGAAAAAATGGAATTAACGCCTTGTGCACGGGCGCTTCTTTGAAAACCAACGACTTAACACAAGTCGTTACTTTATTAAATGAATAGTAATAGTGAATAGTGCCACTTTTTATATTAAAATAATTTGATAAAACTAATTATACGGAAAAATAGAGAAAAATGGAAAATGTATACCCATAAAATTTCATGTCGATATCCCATCAAATAAAAAAGATAAAAATCCCTAATCGGCTAAAACAAACGACTTTGTTTAAGTCGTCAAATATTAATAGAAGTATAAACACGCCCCAGATAAAGGCACGTTTTATGAAATTAACGGCATAATAGGAGGCGTTAATTTAAGAAGTAACGCCCCCCTCTCCGGGCGTCAAATCTCAAACGGCCGAAACTAATAAAAAGGGAAAGGGAAAGTAATACCCTGAGGGCAGGCGTTGTTTAATCAATTGAAGACTTTTGGTCTAGTCGTCAATTTAAAAAAGGACGACCCAACCTGAGTCGTCTTATTCATTTCATCCCAATTAGGAAGCGTTCTGTTTCGGAAAGAATTGCAAGGGGAAACTGTAATGCAAATCGGAGTAACATTAGGAATGCTTTTCCCCAATCGAACTCTAACCTTTTTAGGTCTCTAAAATCCTACAAATACCCACCCTTCGAGCCAATTTACGAACTTTTTCTCTCGTCGACTGCAAGAGGGATTTTAGGCAGCAGAGTCTTCGTTTCCTCCGGCTGCGTCTTGTTCTGCAACAATAGGAAGCTCTTATTTCTCTATATTCTTCCGGGGGAAACTGCTGTTGCTGTTGCCCTTGTGCTTCGTTCCAACCGTTCTTCTTCTGTTGTTGCTATCTCTGTTGAAAAACAGAGAATCGGATTTCTTCAGCTTTCTCATCATCTGTCAAACCCGATCAACTCCGAGGTAGGTTTTCTCTCTAATGGCCAAACTAATTAATAAAGATGGTATCACATACAGCATGTTTTGTCGATTTTATATTCAGTAGATTCTTCTTAGAGTTTTCTCTGAGCATGCATATAGGTCGTTGGTTTTCTGTGAAGACTTAGTAAAAGACACCCCGTTTTTAGTGTAAGACGACCTCTCTTAAGTGACGATTTAATTTAACGCTCGGATGAACAGGCGCCAATTGACAGGTTAATTGATAATTTCGTATGTTTAACATGCAATAACTGTAAATCCTGATAAGATAATCAAGGCATGAGCATATTAGTGAGTTACTGTTATATTTCTCAATTTATCCATCTCTCTAGTTTTTCTATTAGAAATATTCTAAAATTCTGCGTACCTATGATCATCTGGCTATGTAGAATAAAAGACGACCCCGTCCATGTTGCTAATTTGAATGGACGCCCGCTCTCAGAGGCGTCAGATTGTGTGAAGATTTATGAAACTGTTGATCGTGGACATTGGAAATAACGACCAACCATCAGTCGTCAATTATAAAAGCTTAGTCATGGAGTTTTCATGGAATTTTCACCTTAATAATTTGTTCCTAGGTATCGGAGTCTCCGTTGCACATGAAAATTTATGGGCATACTATTGGGGTGGAGACCGAGGTAATAGAAGTGGTTACACCGTTTTTCGTGCCCCCTATTGTAAGATCCCCCGTCTCTCATCAAAAAATTATTTTGAACATATGGTTAGGTAGAGTTTTTCGAGCCGATCATTTCGATATATCATAAGCTAGATTCTGACATGGTTTAGCATAGAAACCGGGGGCTCGAAAAATCAATTTTTTTGAAATAACGACCCACTATAGGTCGTTACAAAAAAAAGGGACGCCCCTCTTACTAGCGTCACTTTTAACTATATATATATATATATATATATATATATATATATATCATGAATGTGTATCATTAAAAATTCATTATTATTAAAATATATACCAGAAAATTATGAAAAATATATTTTTGGAATCCTTGTATTTTTCTCCTAATTATCATATATTCTATTTCCTTAAATTATTTTAAATAAATCAATGTGCCTTTAAATGAAGGTTTTTGAATTTCTTCAATTAAATAGATATAAATATAAATTCTTGTTAAATAAATTGAGTTAAAAATCGTGAAAATTAACGTTCCCCAAGAGGATGCTAATTAATAAATGACGGCACCCACGGACGTTAAATAATATAAGTTTATTTAATTGTAATCAATTATAGAATAGGATGGACATGAATTCTATGATTAACGTATACATTTTCTCACCGCTTTCTTCCGTTTTTGACCCATACCTCGGGTCTTTTGACACTCTCATCTCACGTCCGTAGATGGAGTCCCTTTTTCGTGATTGGTTCACATTATACACCTCAACTCTCGGTGACATACGAGTCCTCCGTTGGACATTCCGTTCCTTCGGACTGACAAGTTAGTCATTGAGACCTCCGTATAGTCTCCGCTAGCCTTGGATTCCCTCAAGGCAGCCGAGCTGGTTGTACCTTAAAAACTATGGATCTGATCCGTGTTACTTTGGTTTTCCGTTAGTCATGACACTCTACTCCTTTGGAATTTTCTTCGAGAACATAACCCTTTGACTCTGTATTTGGCCATATCTGATTCTGAAATATTAAAGGGCTCTGGGTCCGCGACTTTTCAGTGCCAGGTAGGACGGAAGTCCAATTCTGTAAACCATGGGAATTCTGGGTGTGGCATTGCACCAAAGTCTGTACATCTGTTATATTCTGTTATTCTGCTATATCTGTTATTCTACAAACTCTGTTAAATCTGTTAATTCTGTTATTCTGACGATTTGTTGCTTGGTTATTTTGATAATTTAGATATTCTGTTTTATTGCTTATATTTATTGGAACTCTGTTATAATCTGGCCAATTCTGAAGTTATGTTCATCCGCGTATCTATCCTTGTTATATTCTGATAGCTTGTCCTTGACTCCGCATGGGAATTCATCCCTATTTCTCTTAAGCTCGTAACTGCCTTTGACTTTAATATTCATCTGTCCTGTTAGATTGATCATCATGATTTCCTAGTTCCTGCATTTCATTTGTCATGAACATGAGTAATTGGTTAATCACTTATATTCTGCTTGATGAGAGATGTAATTCCTACTGAGCGTTTCGCTCACCTGTCTATCTTTAACGTTTTTCAGGTAACGACATTGAAGATAGTCCTTCAGATGGGGAAGGGCAAGAGTGATGAGCGTTATGGAGAATCGTGTCGGTGTCTTTAGTTTTCTTGAGTCTTATCTTATCCTTGAGTCTTTTCCCTTTATAAAGTATTTGAGTCTTTTCTTTTTTTTAAAATGTAATAGTGAGTCCTTTCTTTACTTATGTAAGTTGAGTCAAGGTATGTAATTCGAATATTTGAATATCAATAAAGGTTAAATTGGCCCACATTGTACAGTTTGTAATTTTTGTGTCTTATGTATGCTCTGACTATTCACGACTGTATCACTGCCGCGTTCCGAACGACACGTTCCGCTGCTATCGGTTCGGGGCGTGACAGTTTGTGGTATCAGAGCCTAAGCTTTCTAAGTCTTAGGTCATTAAGTCTAAGTCCTAGATCGAGTTCCCTTGACAGTCATCTTAGAAGTACCCGGTGAGATGGGGTAGAACCATGGGTTAAGAATTAAAGAAATGGAAATAAAAATATTAAAACTAGTAAGTTAGCTAATAAGGATAGCTTATATTTCCTGATGATCTTACATGGGTTTCTTCTTGTCTTGTAGAACTAGTTAGATAGCAATGGCCGCCGAGCGTGCCCAATGGCGGGATATGCAAAGAATAGTACAAGGTTTAACTCAGGCTCTTTAACGGGTAGCCGATGGTGGAGCCAACCGAAAGGCTGGAGAACTACATCGGGAATTCCGGAGTTTAAATCCCCCTAGGTTTAGTGGAACTCCTGATCCCGATTTAGCTGAAGATTGGACTAAAGAGATGGAGAGGATCTTTCGGGTCATGGAGTGTTCGGACCGGGATAAGGTATTATTGGCAACCTTTCAACTTGAGAAGGATGCAAGGGCATGGTGGGAGTCAGTAGAAGCCACCTTGCCAGATGACGAGGTTACATGGGAGGAATTCTTATAACATTTTAACGAGAAGTATTTCTCGGAGAGAACTCGGGAGAAAAAGGCAGGAGAGTTCACTTCACTCAAACAGAGAAGCATGACCGTGGCCGAGTACGAAGCTCAATTCTCGCGGCTGTCTAGATATGCACCTCACTTAATATCAACGGGGAAGATGAAAGCAAAAAGGTTTATGAATGGTTTAAGGATCCAGTACATTTCCCAATTGGCACCGTTAGATATAAAAACTTATGCGGAGATGGTGAAAAGAGCGCAGTTATTGGAAGATGCCATGGAGTTATCCGATAGGGTTAAAATGAGAATGGAGAAGAAGAGAAAGGGAAACAATAACAAGAGGGTTAATGAGGACGACAATGTTCCAAATGGCAAGAAGATCAAAGAAGAAAAATGCAAACACTGTGGCAATGAAGGCCATCCATCCGAGAAGTGCCGCGGGAAGAATGGAGCTTATTTTCGATGTGGGAGCAAAGAACATAGGGTATCTAATTGCCCTCTTCCAAAAGACCAACCTCAGCAGGAAAAGGATGGTAATAAGAAACGTCATCAATGGCGACTTCAAGCAATAAGAGTGACACCTGCTGGTCAAGGAATGGATGGAGGTATTTCCCTTTTAACTTGAGCTTTAGTTCCTTAGTTCAATTTGTTAGTCATGATTGTTGAATTGAGGAATATGGATTAGATGAACATATGATGTGCATAGGAAATTGAATTTGGGGACCAAATTCTTTTAAGTGGGGGAGGATGTAGCAACCCTGGTAAATTTAAGGACTAGAAAATCTAAATAAATTTAAAACCAATAGATAATCAGGGCCGGACCTTGTAAGCACCCCCGAGATTTCCAAATGGGCCTTACAAGAGGATCTTATAGACCCTACCCTAAAATTTTAAGGGATTATGAATATAGAGTCATTTTAAGTAGGCATTTAAAGTCATATCGTATTTTATTCAATTAATAATGAATAAATCTTGGAGAACATGTTAATTTAGATTTTATTAATAATTTAGAAAATTCATTATTTCAAATTTATTACATTATATTTTTAGTTGAAGGAATAAGGTGTATTAACAAGATTTAATCCATTAAAGATGAGTAAATGGTAAAGGAATGAGTATAGAAGCAATTTAGGTCTTTTGTAGGTGGTACTAAAAGGTGAAAAAATGGAATTAACGCCTTGTGCATGGGCGCTTCTTTGAAAACCAACGACTTAACACAAGTCGTTACTTTATTAAATGAATAGTAATAGTGAATGGTGCCACTTTTTATATTAAAATAATTTGATAAAACTAATTATATAGAAAAATAGAGAAAAATGGAAAATGTATACCCATAAAATTTCATGTCGATATCCCATCAAATAAAAAAGATAAAAATCCCTAAAGATTGTTACTCTTTAAATTAACGTTAAAAACGTAATCGGTGAAAACAAACGACTTTGTTTAAGTCGTCAAATATTAATAGAAGTATAAACACGCCCCAGACAAAGGCGCATTTTATGAAATTAACGGCATAATAGGAGGCGTTAATTTAAGAAGTAACGCCCCCCTCTCCGGGCGTCAAATCTCAAACGGCCGAAACTAATAAAAAGGGAAAGTAATGCCCTGAGGGCAGGCGTTGTTTAATTAATTGAAGACTTTTGGTCTAGTCGTCAATTTAAAAAAGGACGACCCAACCTGAGTCGTCTTATTCATTTCATCCCAATTATGAAGCGTTCTGTTTTGGAAAGAATTGCAAGGGGAAACTGTAATGCAAATCGGAGTAACATTAGGAATGCTTTTCCCCAATCGAACTCTAACCTTTTTAGGTCTCTAAAATCCTACAAATACCCACCCTTCGAGCCAATTTACGAACTTTTTCTCTCGTTGACTGCAAGAGAGATTTTAGGCAGCAGAGTCTTCGTTTCCTCCGGCTGCGTCTTGTTCTACAACAATAGGAAGCTCTTATTTCTCTATATTCTTCCGGGGGAAACTGCTGTTGCTGTTGCCCTTGTGCTTCGTTCCAACCGTTCTTCTTCTGTTGCTGCTATCTCTGTTGAAAAATAGAGTATCGGATTTCTTCAGCTTTCTCATCATCTGTCAAACCCGATCAACTCCGAGGTAGGTTTTCTCTCTAATGGCCAAACTAATTAATAAAGATGGTATCACATACAGCATGTTTTGTCGATTTTATATTCAGTAGATTCTTCTTAGAGTTTTCTCTGAGCATGCATAAAGGTCGTTGGTTTTCTGTGAAGACTTAGTAAAAGACACCCCATTTTAAGTGTAAGACGACCTCTCTTAAGTCACGATTTAATTTAACGCTCGGATGAACAGGCGCCAATTGACAGGTTAATTGATAATTTTGTATGTTTAACATGCAATAACTGTAAATCCTGATAAGATAATCAAGGCACGAGCATACTAGTGAGTTACTATTATATTTCTCAATTTATCCATCTCTCTAGTTTTTCTATTAGAAATATTCTAAAATTCCTCGTACCTATGATCATCTGGCTATGTAGAATAAAAGACGACCCCGTCCATGTTGCTAATTTGAATGGACGCCCGCTCTCAGAGGCGTTAGATTGTGTGAAGATTTATGAAACTGTTGATCGTGGGCATTGGAAATAACGACCAACCATCAGTCGTCAATTATAAAAGCTTAGTCATGGAGTTTTCATGGAATTTTCACCTTAATAATTTGTTCCTAGGTATCGGAGTCTCCGTTGCACATGAAAATTTATGGGCATACTATTGGGGTGGAGACCGAGGTAATTGAAGTCGTTACATCATTTTTCATGCCCCCTATTGCAAGATCCCCCATCTCTCATCGAAAAATTATTTTGAACATATGGTTAGGTAGAGTTTTTCGAGCCGATCATTTCGGTATATCATAAGCTAGATTCTGACATGGTTTAGCATAGAAACCGGGGGCTCGAAAAATCAATTTTTTTGAAATAACGACCCACTATAGGTCGTTACAAAAAAAAGGGACGCCCCTCTTACTAGGTGTCACTTTTAACTATATATATATATATATATATATATATATCATGAATGTGTATCATTGAAAAATTCATTATTATTAAAATATATACCAGAAAATTATGAAAAATATATTTTTGGAATCCTTGTATTTTTCTCCTAATTATCATATATTCTATTTCCTTAAATTTTTTTAAATAAATCAATGTGCCTTTAAATGAAGGTTTTTAAATTTCTTCAATTAAATAGATATAAATGTAAATTCTTGTTAAATAAATTGAGTTAAAAATCGTGAAAATTAACGTTCCCCAAGAGGATGCTAATTAATAAATGACGGCACCCACGGGCGTTAAATAATATAAGTTTATTTAATTGTAATCAATTATAGAATAGGATGGACATGAATTCTATGATTAACGTATACATTTTCTCACCGCTTTCTTCCGTTTTTGACCCATACCTCGGGTCTTTTGACACTCTCATCTCACGTCCGTAGATGTAGTCCCTTTTTCGTGATTGGTTCACATTATACACCTCAACTCTCGGTGACATACGAGTCCTCCGTTGGACATTCCGTTCCTTCAGACTGACAAGTTAGTCATTGAGACCTCCGTAAGTCTCCGCTAGCCTTAGATTCCCTCAAGACAGTCGAGCTGGTTGTACCTTAAAAACCCTGGATCTGATCCGTGTTACTTTGGTTTTCTGTTAGTCATGACACTCTACTCCTTTGGAATCTTCTTCGAGAACATAACCCTTTGACTCTGTATTTGGCCATATCTGATTCTGAAATATTAAAGGGCTCTGGGTCCGCGACTTTTCAGTGCCAGGTAGGACGGAAGTCCAATTCTGTAAACCATGGGAATTCTGGGTGTGGCATTGCACCAAAGTCTGTACATCTGTTATATTCTGTTATTCTGCTATATCTGTTATTCTGCAAACTCTGTTAAATCTGTTAATTCTGTTATTCTGACGATTTGTTGCTTGGTTATTTTGATAATTTTGATATTCTGCTTTATTGCTTATATTTATTGGAACTCTGTTATAATCTGGCCAATTCTGAAGTTATGTTCATCCGCGTATCTATCCTTGTTATATTCTGATAGCTTGTCCTTGACTCCGCATGGGAATTCATCCCTATTTCTCTTAAGCTCGTAACTGCCTTTGACTTTAATATTCATCTGTCCTGTTAGATTGATCATCATGATTTCCTAGTTCCTGCATTTCATTTGTCATGAACATGAGTAATTGGTTAATCACTTATATTCTGCTTGATGAGAGATGTAATTCCTACTGAGCGTTTCGCTCACCTGCCTATCTTTAACGTTTTTCAGGTAACGACATTGAAGATAGTCCTTCAGATGGGGAAGGGCAAGAGTGATGAGCGTTATGGAGAATCGTGTCGGTGTCTTTAGTTTTCTTGAGTCTTATCTTATCCTTGAGTCTTTTCCCTTTATAAAGTATTTGAGTCTTTTCTTTTTATTAAAATGTAATAGTGAGTCCTTTCTTTACTTATGTAAGTTGAGTCAAGGTATGTAATTTGAATATTTGAATATCAAAAGGTTAAATTGGCCCACAATGTACAGTTTGTAATTTTTGTGTCTTATGTATGCTCTGACTATTCACGACTGTATCACTGTCGCGTTCCGAATGACACGTTCCGCTGCTATCGGTTCGGGGCGTGACAAGGGGCTTGTGAAGGTCCTCCTGACCTGTTGCGAAGCCGCCGTCCTTGGAGGGTGAAGCGGCCTCCGGTAGTGTGTTGGGATACGTTTTCACGGGGAGGGCTTTCCGGAGGGACGCGTGACCTCCCTTCCCTGGCCGCCTGGGTCCTCATGAGTTCCACGAGGATGTCCAGTTTTACGTTGAGGGCTTGGAAAGCGTCAGCGCCCCCGTTGAGTGGTAGTTTGACCGTCACGAGTGGAGGTGGTTCGTTGGCTGGGGTGCTGGCGTTGGAGGGGGGGTTCTGTGCGGCCTGAGAAGGGCCATCCCCCCCCACCACCATGACTTTTTCTCTATCGCCGGCGGACCTCCTCCTTGTACTCCTTCGCACCATACTGGCTCTTTCATCGTTTACCACAGACGGTGCCAGATGAAGAGGGGCGATCTCGCGCTGGTCTTGAGCTGGAGGAGATGATCACCGATCAGTGAACTGCAAGGAAGGGAAACAGATCAGGGGGCCCAGGGATGGTTCCCTGGGGAAAACCCTCCGATGCCTAAGTCAGTAGAGTAGTGGTGGAAGCTATGAAGGGAGGAGGAAGGTGATGCACGAGATCCCTCTCCACCAAGGTGGTGAAGTGGTTCCTGCTCAGCGAGTTTTTGGCGTATGATGGCCTTACCTTTCGCTGGAGGGAGTCCTAGGTTTAAATAGCACGCCAGCCTCATGAGTCCCGTAAGCTGAGGAGTTTCAGGCGGGGGTTACGTCTCGTCGTGGGCTCTTTATGTCCTCGACATGGGCTCTTTATGGTCTTGAGGACTCGCGGGCCCCCTTATCCTCGTAAACTCTTGCTCAGAAAGGGCTCTTAACGGCAGCGTGGGTAAGCAACCATCGGTCGACCCAAGCGTGAGGAGTGCCGGCCCTGTCTCGAGCGATAGACATAGCTCAGGTGAGATTCGGTCGGAGTGGGCGCTGGGTGCTAGCCCTTATCCCGACAAGGGGGATAGGTCGGGCATGGGTCTTCCTTCGACCGGACCGACGCTCGGCCTTCAGAGCCTAATGGCCGCCTAGGAAGTGCTTGATGCCGAGTGAACTTATTGGGCTTTTATGCTAAGTGGGCCCTACGAGGTGGTCACTTAGATGAGCTGAGTCTCGTTTGGTCTTGTGGGACCTCGTTTGGCCGCTCTTAGATGGGCTATAGAAATCCCCCTCTCCACTTGTCCCCCTCCTACTCCCGAGCCTTGGCAGGCTCGAAAGAGTAGCCGTTGGGGATTCGGACCAGCGTGGCTCGGGTTGGTGGAGATCTGGCGGTGTTAAGAAGCCACGTGTCATGGTCACCTAGGCCCGTAATAATGATAATCCTAACGGATTTGAAATGAAGGGGCCCCCCTTTCTCGGAGGTCAGAATGACGCGGTGCCTTCCGCGAGGGGATATAAGTGTTGTGCGCTCGCTGTCGTTCCATACTCCCTCCGCTTTAAGGTTTTGCCTTCTTTTGTGCTTGCTTTCGAGGCTCTTTGATGCGCCGTGGGAATACGACGGAAGAGCAGAGACTCGCAGTGGCGTTCGCAGAGTTCGCGGGGCTATTGGCTCTCAAACAGGAGCAGGGGGAGAGACTCCAGGCTTATATCAACCGATTCAAGTCGGAAGCCCTAAGAATCCCCCGCCTGCATGTTGCCTCGGCCATAACCGCACTGACCGGAGGCACCCATGACGAGAACCTCGGCCGTGAACTTGTCCTCCACCCTCCCTCGACCCTTGCCGAGCTAGTGACTCTAGATTTACGCCATGCTGAGTGCGAAGAAGTTCTCAGTGCATGCCGAGGCGCAATCGGTTCGGGTCGGGAGGGGGACAAGAAGCGAGCACCCGAGCCAAGCTCGGGCCAAGGAAAAAGGTAGAACCGAGATGGGGAGCACAAAGAACCGTCCCAGAAGTACGAGCGGTACACTCCCTTAACCGCTCCGGTGTACGAGATCTATGAAGACATCAAAGGCTCAGGCCTCCTCCACCAACTCGAGCCAATGAGGTCGAAGAGCCGCAATCGCAGTAAGCACTGCCTGTTCCACAGTGACCACGGGCATCATACCGGCGATTGCCGCCAGGGACACCTATCCCGGTTCGTGGTCGGGCACAAGGAAGACCGAGACACCCCAGAGGAGATTGATAGCACCCCTCGTGGGGTTCACATTAATATCATCGCTAGAGGAGCTGCATTAGGAGGAGACAGTAGCCGAGGAAGGAAACGTCATGCTGAGCAGGAGAGCCGAGCCATCGAGCCTCCCAAGACCCCGCCAAGTGAGCCACAGGTCATAGTCTTCTCCGATGAAGACCTAGAAGGGCTGACCACCCCGCATGATGACGCCCTAGTTATTTCGGCTACGCTAAACCATTGTAACGTAGATAGAATTCTAGTTGACAATGGAAGCGCCCCGGATGTATTATCTTATTAGTGTTTTTTTAAGATGGGGGAGAATCCGTCTAAACTCCGCCCGATCCGAACCCCCCTTTGTGGGTTCAATGGCCAGGCCACTTATCCCGAGGGAGCCCTAAGCCTGCCGGTTACTCTCGGCACCCCACCCAAAATCGTTACGGCTATGGTGGACTTCATAGTGATCAAGGGTATGGCGGCATACAACGCAATCTTCGGCCGGGGGATCCTTAGTCGAACGAAAGCAGTGCCCTCTACCTATCACCAAAAGATGAAGTTCCCCACTAAACATGGGGTGGGGGAAGTCCGGGGCAACTAGGCATTGGCCAGAAGGTGCTATAATGTCTCGGTCGAAGCCACAAGGCCAGACGGGAAGAACAAGGGCCCCCGGGAAGTCGAGGAAAAACCCACAACATCCGAGCCTAGAGGCGAGTTGTTAACGATTTTCCTAAACGATGACCCGACCCTAGGAGTAAAGATTGGAGCCGACCTACCATCCGAGGTTCAGCAGCAATACAAAGAATTTCTTTCCGGGTACATCCAAGTCTTTGCATGGTCTGATGATCAACTCCCCGGGATACCGAGAGAGACAGTAGTGCACAAACTCAACCTCGACCCGACCGTGAAGCCCGTACAACAACGCAGAAGGAAGCACGCGCCAGAGAAGCAGGCGGTCATCAAGGAGCAAGTCACCAAGGGGCAGAAGATTGGCCTTTTTAGATCGGTCATGTACCCGACGTGGTTGGCTAACGTCATCCTTGTGCCAAAAGCTTCGGAAAAGTGACGAATGTGCGTGGACTTCACCGACTTGAACAAAGCCACACCAAAAGATTGCTATCCATTGCCGAGCATCGACCAACTGGTTGACTCAACCTCGGGCAACGAGATACTCAGCTTCTTGGATGCCTATTAAGGTTATCACCAGATCAGAATGGATCCAGAAGATATCGAGAAGACCGCATTCATCACCGACTTCGACGTATACTGCTACACCCAGATGCCATTCGGGCTGAAGAACGCTGGAGCCACGTACTAGAGGCTGGTCAACCATATGTTCGAGGGAAAGCTTGGCCGGAACCTCGAGGCCAACGTCGATGACATGCTCGTCAAGACCCCCGAGGCCGAGGACCACTTCGCCGACCTAGCTGAGACCTTCGACACTCTCCTGAGGTAATATATGAAGCTCAACCCCACCAAGTGTGCCTTCGGAGTAAGGTCCGGGAAATTCCTAGGTTTCTTGGTGACCCAGCATCCTGACAAGGTCCAGGCCATCCTGGACATGCGGCCGCCCAGCTGAAGCCTTGGGATGCCTCGTCAAGAGGGCCATTATGCTCGGGGCCTACGATATATCGTACCGGCCTCGTTCGGCTATCAAAGGACAGGCACTCGCTGACTTCATCGCCGAAAGCACCATCCCGACCGAAGAAAAATCTTCGTCCGCGCCCGGGCCAACCTGGGAATTGTTCATCGACAGATCCTCCAACTCGGCCGGGAGCGATCCTCCTGAACTCCCCCGAAGGAGCAGAGCTGCAATACGCCTTGAAGTTCAACTTCCAGGCGTCCAACAACGCCTCCGAGTACGAAGCCCTATCTCGGGAGCCCGCATGGCCCGTCGGTTGGGGGCTGAGCGAGTCAAAATTCACACTGTTTACCAACTGGTTGCTAGCCAGGTGAATGGTGATTACGAAGCTCGGGAGGAACCGATGGCCAAATACCTCCGGCTGGTAAAAACCATGGCACAACAGTTCGAGAGTTTTGAGGTAGTCTGAATAGCTCAAGAGGAAAACTCCCGAGCGGACACCCTCTCTCGGCTGGCCTCCTCTCTTGACCCCGAGGGTACTCGATCGGTCCTTCTCGATGAGCTAGAGCGACCGAGCATTGATGCGGAGCTCATGGCTGTTGACTCGGCCTCCCCAAGCGACTGGCGTACCCCCTATCTGTCGTGGCTCCAAGACTCTCGAGAGCCTCCTGACCCTCGGGAAGCCCAGAGATTGAAATATCATGCTCGGTGATTCGTTATTCTGGATGGCACTTTATACCGCAGATCCCTCTCCATGCCCCTAATTTTTGAAGTCCCGCAATCAATGACACCCAAGAGGGGGGGGTGAATTGGGTGATTAAAACTTTTAGTAAATTTTTACCCGATTTAAATGAATATGATGAAGCATCAACTAGGACATTCAAATATGTTTAACCACAGGTTAGATTTATCAAAATCTATCTCCACGATAGTTCTTGATACTAGGCGGAGGTGTGATTCTAGGAATTCTTCTCACGCAAAGTGCTATTGTCCTGACAAGAATGATCTTGTCAATTCAAAGGCACCTTTTGATATACCCAAGTTCTATTTAGTGAAAAGATCGATTATGTTAAATCTAAGTGATCAATCCGGAATGGCAATATGCACTAACAATCACATGGAATGGGGGTAGAAGAAATGAGCCAAACCACACAACTCAAACCACAATGCACGATGATTTTTAAGGTGGTTCGGATGCAACGATGGCAACCTACGTCCACCCCTCACCAAAACCCGGTGAGGCTTCACTACTATAAACTAGCACGGGGATGAATCCCCAACATGGAGACACACTCCAATCACACACGCAGGGCGATGCCTACACACACACACACGGGGACGCGCCCCAACACACACACAAACGGAGACGAAGCCTCCAACACGATCCGACGATCGAATCAACAACACACACACACGCTGCGATAAATGCAGCACTCTACAAACTAGAATAACCGGATATGGATAGATCCACGCACACACATGCAGATCTACGAAGATCCACACACACACAAGGATCTGAACTAGACAACCTTATACTACCATGGTTCTGAATCGATCCACACACACACACACAAATGTTTGCAGATTACAAGGAACAAGACTTGAAGCTCAAAACACAAAGACAAATGAAACACAGTTGAGAAAACTCCTGATTTAGGCTCCCCTTGAGTGTATGATGCAGATATTGAACAAGGCTTCCTTCTTCACTTGAATGGAGATTAAATGGCTTCAGATAGAGCTTGAAGAGCTTGAGGATGGATGAAGAAATCTTCCATGAATTACTGTTCCGGAGCTACAATAGTTCTTCCTTCCCTTGGCAGCCTCTCCTTCAATCCTTCTTGTGATCCCCTTGGGGTTTCTTACCCTTAAGAAGTGTTTTTATATGTCTTGGGTTGGTCAAGGAACCTCCCCAGACAAAGATCCATGAATCCTGCCGGATTAGGAGGCTAAAGGACTGAAAAGTCCACAAAGGGGGCTTAAACACGTTGGTGAAAAACAAGGTCAAAGAAGGCTGCATCGGGGAGTTTGGTCGACCGGACAGGGTCGGTCGGTCAACCATTCTTAGAATTCCTGTAGTTTTCTAGACTCTGTCAATTTCGGTCGACCGACCCTTACCTTTCGGTCGACCGTTCTGAGAATTACTGTAGCATTTTCAATTCTGTTAATTTAGGTCGACCGCCCCATGCCTGTAGGTCAACCGAACTATGCCAGACCTGCAAAAATGAATAGTTATCCCAGTAAATCATATCCATATGACAAGAGCTTCATGTCCTCAATTGATTCATGCATTTTGGGATTTGATTTGACTTTGTTTATGCAATGGAAAGCTCAAGACATTTGAGCATTTTGTCATTACATAAAATGGCCTTAAACACGTTCAATGCTTGCTCTTAAAGATTATGCATGAAATGCATTTATGAACAATACAAAAGACTTATTGAACCTTTATTTGCATACCACATTCAAGCCATGCAACCATTTCAATGAAAGAGCATCTTCCAAACCAGTTTCTACCAAGACTTATGTGAAATTATTAAGCACATTCGATGCTATGACAAAGCATGAATCTTACGAATGGTTCTTGATAGATTAGACATGACATATACCACCTGTTTTAGATTGTAGAAAGCAAGGTGCTTATCCTTATCCACATGTTTGTTTTACCTTCCAAGCGAACACCATGAGATTTGGTCCTGCACCAGTTTAGGCGGAGGACCAGCCTCATCCACCCTCACCTCCTCACATGGATCCAAAATGTTGGGGTCTGAAACCTCTTGTAAAACCAACAATTTCAACCAAGAATCAAGACCATATTGCAATGCATTTCACCAACATGTTTGAGCCTGCCTCAAAAGCCATTTGCCATCTTAACCATATTTGAACAACAACATGAGTGCACACTGACATCAAGACCTTGTGCAAGCAAACATAAAGTTTAGTTATCAGCAAAAACATATGCAAGGCATAAAGTTTAGTTATCATCAAAAATATATGTAAGGCATATACAACAATCTCCCCCTTTTTGATGATGACAAACTTTATGACTGACACGGACAAGATCATATTCTTCTCCCCCTTTAACATGATCAAAAAGTGGGAGGAATACAATGAAGTTCAAATTTCAGCAAGTAGATTCATAAATCAATGAGAGCTCACTTCAGAAGTTCAAATGAGGCAATAGCAAGGCAAGGATATGGGGAATGAAAACATGTTGATTCTTTGTGATTCCAATTGATGATTATGGAGACATAAAAATATGTAGCCTTAAGAGTTGCAGATCAAGATTCACAAATCAAGATGATACCATTCAAAGCCAACACCCCATGTAGCAAGTGTAAAGAATTTGAAGTCTAAATTTTTAGAATTTTATTGATTTTTAGATTTTTACATTTTCTTATAAAATGCATGAAGCTAGATACATACAAATGATGACATATGAAATGCACACAATGCAACCAGACAATTACGTATATATATACATGCAACATATCTCCCCCTTACTTATTTAAGAAGGAAATGGGTATAAGAAAGATGCATGAGAGTCATGGCAGCCGGAATGCACATGTGTAGCACATAGGAGATTGTGCAATCATATATGAGATTCATGTAATTGTTAAAGTAGTCAATCAATTTTTTGAGTGCATAATAAATCAAATTTCCGGAAGTGTAAGTGAGTAACATGAAAAGCGATAATTGTAATATGGATATTCAGATATTCAGATCAACACAAGGAGATATTTTACATACTACACTTCAATTTTAAGTGCAGCGTATTGGAGGCTACGCTCTGCCTCAATAATTTTTTTTACATGAAATTTTTCAATGATTTCACAGAAACAATCAGAATTTTTCTAAGAATGTTCAGGTTCAGATAATTCCTTTTTACGCGAGTAGACGCATGGAGCTCATGTGAGAATCCCCGGTTACTCAGAATATTGAACCATTTCACTTCATTTTGAACAGAGGTACTTTAGTCAACACTTTTTAGAAATGAACCATATTACGTCTCCGGTGACGTGCATCCAATTTACTCAGTGAAACTAAGTATTGCTCTGCCTTTTCTTTTCAAATTCTTTCTTCAAAAATTAGGCATGCAACTTTTTTCCTCAACTGCCTCTTCAACATACATGCAGCAAGTTTAATATCTCTAGAGTGTTGAAAAGAAATTCCTATATCCTTATCTTTAACACTCTTTTTCACATTTTGTGCATGATGTGTCTGAATTTGATTCAGCATATACACCGAAAATATTATGAACACATAACAGTACAGCTCCCCCTAAATAGATGCACTTATCAAAAGTTTACTCCTCCTGAGTGTATGACAATAAACACTACAGTGATGACTCAATACAGCATTATGTAGCAAGAAAATATAAGGTCATAGAAATTTCAAGGATGGGGGTGAATAGCATATAATAACATGCAAGCACACAAAGGGAGTATATGTAATTATGCAGTACAAAATGAAAAGATGTGCAATTCTTGTTGGTCCCGAAGATATGATACCAATGTTGGAAGAATTCATTTTATCAAATATGCAATATGAACAATGTTCAAAAAGGTGCATTTCAAGATATGCATTATATGCATGATATGCAGAAAATGGTATGCAAGTATGCAATGTGATGTAAGATTTCAGATTTTCATTTGAAAGTTCTAAATGCATTACGAAATTTAACATGGGTGCAAAATAGAAGTTTTTAGTTTTTCATTTGAATGAACTAAATGCACCGAATGCATGAATTCTAATGCAATGCAACCTATAACAATATGACAATGCAATGCAAGATGCATTATGACAGAACTTACAAGAAAACATTCAGATTTGAAAGATGAGCATGGGACATTTTTCGACACATGAGCTTTATATACAAGGGTGGAGAAATCATTTGAAGCATGTAATGCAATCCATTTATTTTCAGAAATTGTTCAAGAGCAGATTTTCAATCACTGTTCAAAAGTTTTGAAAACATTCACAAGCCATTCAAGAATTGACATTTTCATTGCAGAACTTTTCACATCATTAAGGATCAATTTCAGAAAATTTGAAGCAATTCATCATAAACATGTTGCATGTTACAATTGGAGGTCACCCAGTCAATAGAAAATGAAACAGCATTCATTTCAAGTTGGTTAGCTAGCAAGACCCCCCTTGACAAATACATGAATTTCAGAAAAATTCAGTGAAAGTGCAATGTGTTCTCTTATGACATGGGGCTAGCTAACAGAGGAGCATAGAATAGCATCAGAAAATTCATTCATATCCAATCATTCGATTTCTTCGAGTTCTGGTACGAGGTGGAGAACTTTGGTCCAAAGACCAACTCATGCATTGTGAGAGTTTCCAAGTGGATGTAATCCACCTTTCCACTACCCAATATTTGATATACCAAAAATGTAATTAAGTTCAAATTAGCCATCGAACATACAGTTCCAATAAAGAATTGTTCAGAAACAGATTTAGACATCTTCATCACATGAGACATTGTTAATAGTTCAAGAGATGATATCGTCTATATAAGCCTAAACCACTAGCATGTCTTTACCTGAATTTTTTTTGTGAATGGGGCCTGATCAACTTTACCTGTCGTGAGTCAATTTTCAGGTAAGAATGAGATGAGCCTCTCATACCATGTCTTGGGTACTTGCTTCAGTCAGTACAAGACTTCCTGCAGATTGTTCATATGTTGTGGATGTTGAGTCGATCATGGAGGTAAAACATCCTCTTGATGTTCCCATTAGGGATGACAGTTTTAACATCCATTTTAAGATGATTTTAAGGTTCAGTGATCAGGTGTTGTGATAGGAGAGTCCAGACTACTTCTAATCAAGCAGTCGGTGCAATAGATTCATCAAAATCACTACCCATCTCCTGGTAGCAGTTGAGGGAATTCACATCATCTTTATCCTTGCAATATACTCATTTAGTTGACTCAAGCTTGACCATGGCAGGCCCAATATCACTTGGATTTTTGGGAGTGTGATCTGCATCCAAAGTTGAAGAGATTTGATTTGTCAATTTTGAATCAGATTTATTAACAATGACATGAAGATCTCCCTTAACAACTAACATCCCCTTAAGAAGCTCTAGACTTAGTGCATAACTGAGGTGAGAACCTAAATACTAAGTTCATATGATGAATCTGGTGACTCCCCCTCAATGTGTGCATGACTGTGAGATGTTCAGTAAAATTCTAATATCATATACAGCCTTTAAGTACTTGACTCATAGTACCGGGCGGAAAACTTAGATCCGAAGATCAGCTCACGCATGGTGATAGTTTCCAGTCAAGCTTAACATATCTTTTCACATGTCACCATTCGATATACTATGCAGTCATGGACGTGATGAAGGGAAGAGAATTACAATGCATTTTGACATGAGTTCGCAATGTTGAACTTTTGCAAGACAGGATGTGAAGGCATATGATAAACTCAATGTATGCAGTGAAGGTTAATTTGAAGGTTTCCAAACTCTTCTTCAACAATATGCTATGTGACAAGTGATATGCACAGAGATATGCAACTGACTGTGGATGAAATGCATGTACAGACATATGCATGATCACATAACTATTCAGCACACAGACATATACATGATCACATAACTATTCAGCACAATATGAATCAAGACATGGCACAATTACTGGAGAGAGTAAGAGGGATATCACCTGAGTATTCAGATTTCAGTTTTTGGTCTTTCTTTTAACCTGACTTATGTCGCTTGGCCCGTGTGCCTTACCTTCTTAACTGAAAACATATTCCACACTTCATATTCTCATGGCACACCTGTAAAATAGATTTCTTAATTTGCATTCTTAGGTACCCAAATCATCTTGGGTCCTTGTGGGTTAGAAGGAAAATTGGCACGTGGCTTCAACTTTTTGACAACGTTCAATTCATCACTTTTTCTTAGAAAATAATCATGCTTAACATGCCCAGATTTGCCAGAGAAATGGAAGGAAGTACGTGGCATCACTTTTTTTCTTCTCATTGGCTCAACCAGTTTGTGTATGTGAGCATGATGTGTTGAATGAAAACTCATTTTCATCATCAATAGCCAGTAGTGTGAAATTGTATGACCTCTTTTACCACAGTGATTAGTTGGGTTCGGTGCAGTATTCAGAGGGGGGGTGAATGAATATAGCCCTTTAAAAATTCGCCCAATTAAAAACCTTCACCCAAAATAAGATTTCGCTCACTTAAAAACTGGAATGCTAACAAGACAAATTAGAACACTCATCTACTGAACCTATAAGCAGACAGTTGAGCACCCCTATGCATTCATCTAGGGGAAGCACAAATAGATCAAAACAAACCACAATGCAAGAGGGTTTTTAGGTGGTTCGGTCCAGCAGACCTACATCCACCCCACACTCAACCCGAGTGTGGCTTCCTACTGACTCACAGCTTGAACAGCTGGGCATCACAGCTTGCCATACAACCGTTGGGCAACACAGCTTGCCGTCCGAGGAATCCTCCTCGCCCGCTGAGCAACACAGCTTGCTGTCCAGTGGAATCCACCACTGCAAACCGCTGGGGATTACAGCTTACCTGTCCAGAGGCAGCACCTCTGCAAATCGCTGGGCAATACAGCTTGGCCGTCCGAGGAATCCTCCTCGCCCGCTGAGCAACACAGCTTGCTGTCCAGAGGATGCACCTCTGCAAACCGCTGGGGATTACAGCTTACCCGTCCAGAGGTAGCACCTCTGCAACCGCTGACTAACAGCTTGAAGAAAGAATAAAATGGAAAACGAAAACAAGTAGCAACAGCAACTGAAAGCTGTAAATAATGAAAGCACAAATGTGGCTCTCTACAAGAGCTGACTAGCCTGGATTTGATCCACGGTCCAGTTGAGACAATCTTCAGCTGATCTCTTCTTCTCAACTCTCGATCTCTCTTTCTCTTTCTTTTTCTTCTTCTTCTCTGCTCTCTGTCTCTCTTTCTTTTCTTCACTCTTTTCTTCTTCTCTTCTGCTGGATCGAAATCTCTGCACTCTGCTCTTCTGCTATTGCTGCTTCTGCTTCGATCAGCCTTCATCTGTGGACGAAGGCTTCCTTTTATAACAGCAGCCAGCAAGAGGAGCAGCACTGGGCGCGTGTGACTTCCACATCTCCCGCCCAAAAATCTTGGACCACGTGTCAGTCTCTCAGCCAGCTTCAGCACACGTGTCACGATCCTGTCTGCCCTTCCAGCCTCGGATCACGTGCACTTCATAAAGCTTCACGAAGATTCCCTATCAGACAGAGTATCGGATTATCAGTTTAAGTATAAACCCTGTACAGTCTCTGAAGAATGCAACACATTGTATAGACTTCAGTTTAAAGCCAACGTACAGACATTACTGTATGGACTTTACAAGACAAACATCAATGTATAGACTCTTCAATCGACAGGCAGACAATGTATATACTTGCTCAGTGTATGGACTTGATTGAACGAACATGCAATGTATATACTTGCATAAGCAGAGCTATGGCATTGTATAGACTTCACGTTGTGAAGCAATGTATACACTTAGCTGAAGACTGCCAGTCGATGTATAGACTTGGCTGAAGCCAAACGCTGAAGCAATGTTCAGACATTGAAGAACACAACGTACAGCAGTGTACAGACTTAGCCAGCAGACTAGTCCGATGTACACACTTGCTCGTTGTTCAGTCTTCATGTACGATGTATGGACTTTGCATAAGATGCTGCATGAGACGCTGAAGTCTGTATAGACTTTGCTCAATGCGTAAGATGCTAATTGTGACGGTCCACTGTACAGACTTGGACTTTGCATATGAACAGCGTTGTACAGACTTAATTCAACTGATGCATGCGATGTGCAGACTTAACATAAGACGCTACATGAGACGGTAGGCTGTACAGACTTAGCCTGAGAAATTGCATGCGACGGACGATGTATAGACTTGCGTTACTGTAGCAATGTATAGACTTACTATATGCATGAGACGTAAGTTGAGACGGTGTGTGCACTGTAACGAATGTATAGACTTTCCACCGACCAATGTGTAGACTTTGCAAGCCTAAGACGCTGAATGAGATGGTGGCTGAGACGGACGCTGTACACACTTTAAGTCCAGTGTATAGACAATGCCTTAGACTCTAAATGAGATGCTAAGAAGATGCATTGTATGGACTTTGAGAAATGCTTCAAGTGGATGGCTGTACAGACTTCATATATGAAGGCACTCGCTGTACAGACTTAGGCAATGTGAAGACTTGGACAGACAATTGACAATGTATGGACTTGCTAATGCAATCTAGGGCGATGTGCAGACTTTGTCCACGAACTGTGCACATGCATGAACGATGTAAAGACTCTGAAATGCTTTACCCTGCAGTGTATAGACTTGCTAGTCATCAAACTACATGCAGACAGAAAAGCAACGCACAGAGCAGAAATCAAGCACAACCAATATATCAGTCATACACATGCATTCTCCACAAAACAAGTTATGTTGCTATCATCAAAACACAATCTCATAAAGTACTCACTGTGTTGCTATCATCAAAACAAAACAGTATTGCTATCATCAAATCAACATAGCACATGCTTGTGCCTAAGAGGCACAACAGTGATTACAATGCATGGAAGATTTTGTGGTAAATGATTACTTTGCATTTTTGAGACCAGCTCTATTTCTATATGCTCTCAAGTCATCATTTTTCATAATGAAACAGTCATGCATCATGTGTCCAAGTTTTCCACAGTAGAGACAAGAATCATTTCTTTTCTTGGATGTGTGGGGTTTCACAGGAATGTTTTTAGAATGCACATTTTGGACATTCACACTCTTTTTCGGATTTGGTTGAGTTCTTGACATAGTGTGTTGCGGGGAGTTAGATTTTGAGGTGCTGGGTGTACATGTGCTATAGACAAATGAAGTGTGTAGCTTACTTTCAAATTTCTTTTTGTTCACAGGATTAAATCCCAGCCCTTCTCTTTGAAAGTTCACTTTCATCCCCAACAATTTGTCCAGGTTTTCTTGACCATCGATGAATCAGACAGTGAATTATGTAAGTCCTGGATTTCACTTTCTAAAGATGTGATGTGTAGCTGAGTGTTGGCGAGTTCTTCTTCACAAGTAGCAAGACTGACATTCAACACATCATTGGTTTTCCTAAGACATTCAACTTCTTGTTTTATTTCATCCACATCTTCACACTCATCCAAAACCATAGATTTTCCTTTTTCTAGAACCAACAATCTTTCAAAAATGGCCGTGTTCAATTCTTTCAGTTTCTTATTTTCTCTTGCAAGCTTTTTATCATGAACAAGTTCATTTTGACTATTGTCCATTGAACTTATTTTCTCTCTCAGCTATTTATTTTCATTTCTCAAGGAGGAAATTTGATCTTTGTGAAATTCAATGTCGAAGACATGAACCTCAATCAATTCCTCTAAATGTGAGCATTTTTTATAAGAGGAATCACAGTTATTTTTGTTAGGTTCGGTGCAGTATTCAGAGGGGGGGTGAATGAATATAACCTATTTAAAAGCCTTCACCCAATTAAAAATATGATGCTCACTAACTATCTAGAATGCTAACAAGACAGATATATCAAATCTGAAAGACTAATTAGCAGTAGCGGAATTCAACAAATAGACAGTGAGCAACCAAAGCAAAGCGCACCTAAATATTCATTCAAACCATTCTTTCACTCAAATAAACTTTCGCTCACTCAACAGATTAAACACTCAGAACAAGATCTGATTAAATCATTTAATGAACCTGTGATCAAACACTTGGAGCGCCCCTATGCAAACATCTAGCGGAAGCAAAAAAAAACATATAGAGAAATCAAACCACTGCACAGAGGTTTTTAGGTGGTTCGGTCCTCCAGACCTACATCCACCCCACACTCAAACCGAGTGTGGCTTCCACTAGCTCACGCTAGAAACAGCAGACTCAGTCTGCAACAAACGCTGCCAAACAGCTTGACCAGGGGAACAGCCTCCCCTCTTCCTCCCAACCGGAGGGAACCACTAGTGACACCAGTCACTAGCAAACCAGAGACACACGGTCTCTCTTCCTCCAGACCTGGAGGGAACCCCTGGTCTTGAATCCACAAGCCCAGAACCGGAGACAAGTCTCCCTTCCTCCAACCCGGAGGGAAGCACAACCGGAGATAAATCTCCCTTCCTCCAACCCGGAGGGAACCCACAAGCAGCCCACCTGCTGCTTGCAACCGGAGGTATCAATCTCCCTTCTCCTGAACTAACAGGAGGAACCCCGACCTCTCTACAGAGTATCGGAAACACAACAAACCAGAAAACAAAGGAAAAACAATAAACGAAAATGACTTCAGCAAAACAGAAAGCTGAAAGATGAAGTGCACAATGTGGCTCTCAACGGAGCTGACTGGCCTGGATTTGATCCACGGTCCAGTAGACGGATCTTCAGGTAAGATCTTCCTTCTTCTCCACGAGCTCTCTTGCTCACTCTCTATCTTTCTTTCTCTTTCTTCTGCTCTTCTCTCACTCTCTGCTTCTTCTTCTCTTCACACTCTTCTCGAGCTCTCTACCTCTCTTCTTCTCCTTCTGCTCTTCTTCTTTCTCTTTTCTTCTTCTATCTGGATCGTGGCTCTCTGTATACGCTTTTCTTCTCGCCAACTCGATCGAGCTTCATCTGTGGACGAAGGCTTCCTTATATAGCATCAGCAGCAGGTGGATAGGGCACAAGACGCGTGTGCCTCCCACGCTTGATCCAGAACTTTCTTGCCACGTGCCTTCATTGCATTTTGTTCCTCTTGTCTTGGATCACGTGCAGCCCAGGTGTCTGAAATGTTCTTCCTCGGACCTGTAATGAGATTAACACCATTAATCAATCAGAGTTCGCTGCATGCTTATTTAAAGCTAAGGCGCACGAGGTATGTAATGTCAACACAGGGTGACTACTTCACGAGGTTGGAAGTGAACGAACTGTGATACAACGAACAAGGCTAACACAACAAGGAAGATGACACGAGATGCAACTAGAGGACAGAGAGAAGCGACACGAGGTTCACACAGAAAACGACACGAGGTATACTGTGACAGAACAGACACAATGAAGAGAGTGACACAAGGTGGTGGCACAGAAAGCAACACGAGGTGCTGCAATGTTCTGCACGCAGTGGAACAAAAAATGACACGGAATGAAAAACGACACGAAGATGAAAACAACACTAAGATGAAGTTGACACGGAGTGAAAATGACACGAGGTCTGGGAGACACGACACAAAGTCACAAGAACGACAGTAACCAACACGAAGTGTGGTTACGAAACATGAACGACACGAAGTGTGAAAACATGACACGAAAACGACACGAGGTCTGGAAACATGACACGAAGTCACAAGAAGAACAGTAACCAACACGAAGTGTGGTTACAGAACAAGAACGACACGAGGTCACAAGACAAACGACACGAAGTCCAAAGGTGACAAAACAGATACTACAAAGAGAACGACACGAGGTAGAAAGAAAACAACACGAAGTAAATCAATAACGACACGAAGTGTTACTGTAACAACAAACACTACGAAGTTATGAATACAAAAAGCAACACGGAGACATAGAGAAGTAAAACCGACACGAAGTGTGGTTACAAAAATAAAAGGACACGAGGTATAGGAAGAACAACACGACCACGGAAAAGAGTTGACACGGAGTGTGGTCAAGGCGAGAAGGACACGAAGTCTAAAGAGAAAAACAGCACGAAGACAAAAAAACATAAAAATTAACACGAAGTATTACCTCTTAGCAGCTTTTTTCTTGTAAAGCATGGGAATCAACACGAAGTGTTGTAAGCTCAGACGACACGAGATCTTTTCGTGTTAGTGAGGGGAAACAACACGAAGACTCAAGTACAGAGACAGCACGAAGACGATGTACAGTCTGATGTACAGACTTTGAAGAACAGTCTAATGTATAGACTTGTAGTTTATCATGAAAGAAGGCCAGCATACAGACTTGCTGTCCTCACAGCAGACGATGTAAACACTTAGCCTATTCAGACCAATGTACAGACTTTGGCGAAGCAAAAGGCTGTATAGACTTGGAGACCCAAGGCCATTGTATATACTTTGTCTAAGACAAGGCATGAGCTGACGTTGTATACACTTAGCCAATGCAAACCAGTCCGATGTATAGACTTTAAGGAAATGCATGCTACAGTGCAATGTCTAGACTTGCGATGTGTTCGCCAAATGCACACTACAGTCCAATGTATGGACTTAGACGAATGATGCATGAGACGCTCAATGTATCGACTTTGAGCTTGCTGTGCAGTGAATAGACTTAGGGCATAAACCCCACAAAGCACTGTATAGACTATGCACATAACATAAGTCTAACAAAAACAATATATCAGTTGTACCAATGATGCAATCATCAATGCACAATGTCATGAAAACACTATATCATTGCTATCATCAAAATACAATATCAATCATCAAAACCACAACAATGAATGAATTATATCATTGCTATCATCAAAATACAATATCAATCATCAAAACCACAGCAATGAATGAATGCTTTATGCATCAGTTTAACATGTAACAGGACTGAAACATCAAATATGTTAGTCTAAACTGAGCAGCAAGATGACTGAACATTTGATTAACTCACATCAACAACCAATCATCAAAGCCATCATTAAAACCATCATCAAAACCAAAACCACATGCATGGGCACAACAATCTCCCCCTTTTTGATGATGGCAACACTTTCAATACATTGAGTCATTCTGATGATGTGAGGCATTCTGAGGCATTCTGAAGACTCAAATTATTCTCCCCCTTTGACTTCATCAAAAAGAAAAATAATTTGAGAAATTATAGCATGTATAAGAGTTCAGTCAATTTCTCCCCCTTTCAAGAACATGATTCTCCCTTTTTGGCAAACAATCTCCCCCTTTGATATAAACAAAATAAACCATGGGAAGGGTTAAATGCAAAAATGCAGATGCAACAGGGAATGCAATACTCCCCCTAAGTATGTGAATGCAAGGTCACAAATGATATGAACATGATTCAGTGTGACAAGGAATGCTCCCCCTGAATAGATGCCAATTGATATGAAATTTATGCAAGACTTGGAATCTCCCCTTCAATAAGTGGAATCTTATGAGATGAATGAGAAGGAGACCACAGGGGCAAACAAGGAGAAGTTCAGGTCATTGAGCCAATGACATGAGCAGAAGAAGTTCAGATGAGCTTCAACCAGAAGGAATTCAATCAGATTTTCAAGGAAATATCATTCTCATAAATCCAAATCAGAATATTACAAAGTCTTCCATTATAAGGGCTTATGAATGAACTTTATTGAACAGCATAGTTTAATCATGATGTATGTAGAGTTTATCAATAAAATTATGTATTGATATCTGAAACCATGGTTTAATAAAAATGAACCAAGCCCTCATATTTATCTTGATTATCCTCCCTTTGTCTTACACAATCAAATCTATTGACTTCTTTCAGAATTACATGTACTAGTATTGAAATCAAGCAATTATGAAGTCATATGATTTTGTCTAGGGTTGTAGCAATTTGATTTTTGGCATCAATATTCAGATATTTCAATTTATTCAACAATTTTCCTTGCTACAAATTTTTACGTGCTTTCTAGTTTAGTACACACCTTGTAACTAGAGGATATACCTTGATCAGAGGCCAATATCCCTAAGCCCTTAGTGTGACTAACTGTCATGCCTTATGTAAACAGAGTTAGCATTTACACATCATGACACACTACAGCTCAATTTTTTAATGAGTGAATTGTATTTCTCAGTGTGCATGCCATTGCTCTGCCTGATTTTCAATGAATTCTCATTTTTACAGAGTTAACTAAGGCACCTCATGACACAGTCCTTTGGACTTGTGTTTCTCAGTGACCAATGTCATTGCTCTGACAGATATTACCCTTTAGATATTTCAGAAACATTCATTTGCTTCAAAACAATATTAATTTCATGTACTTAACCAATTAAAGTCATGTATTCAAAAGTGCAGATTTCAGAAGTTTTCACAAGACTCAACATGAACCAAACGGTTAAGATTTATTAAATATGCTTCAGATATGTCAAGAGATTTTAAAGTTAAACTCCATGAATACATTAAGCTTAAACCACATGAGTTATTTCGGACATTCATAAAAATGTATAATGGAAGATTTCTAGTTCAAGATTTTCAGATTTATGATCGAGATAGCCCATTGAAATCTTCATGAAGGACTGATGGAATTCTGAAGTCAAATGATATCAATTGATAGGAGAATTATCAATTGTTAAGAGAGATTTTTGAAGCACAAAGTTTTTCAGAATATGATCAAGGTTTGTCAACAAAATCAATAAGAAAGGATATGCTATGAAATCTGACAAATGTATGCATTTGACAACCTATATGCAATGCATTGACTCCCCCTTACAATATGCATTTAAACATACATGCAAATCGCATATATGCACTTCAGATGAGTAGAGTTCAGAGGTATCAATTCAGACAATGCTGATGAGGAATGATTATGCAAACACAGAATTAACTTGCTATGCAACATACTGTCCTACATGCAGACTATGCACTAAGGATACATTAAACAAGTATGCAATCAATTCCGGTTTATGCATCCAATTCATGAGCATTTTTATCCTTTTTCAGATTTTTCAACATATGATGCAGTTCACCGTTTTACATGAAGACTAGACCCATGGTACTAGGCGGAGGACTTGGTCCAAGGACCACCTCACACATGTCAGTAGCATCCAGACATACTCCATATGCCCTTCAACTTGTTCCATTTAATATACCATGATGATCATGTATGACAATGCAACATAAAGCAGTCCTTCATGCATTGAACAGCATCATTGTCACATGTAATGACAATCAGTCTATACACAATCAGTCCAAGTGTGCATTCAATGACAAGCATGCAATGCATTAACACAAAACACGTGCATTGACACAAAGTCTATATAGTGCATCAACTATATACACTAAAGACCATTCAAACTCAGTTCAGCAATTGGCAGGAGATGGCAACAGAAGAGCATCAGCTATATACAAAGTAAAACTCAATAGCTGAGTCTGGAATGCAGACTGATCAGCTAGACATGAAGAGAACATCCACAATCAATCAAGCAGATCAACAATTTCAGATGATGAATTTAAAACAGACAAATCAGCATTTTCAGATTATGAGATTTAGGCAAAGTTCAGAACTAACCTGAAGGATTGAATCCTGGGGTTTTCATTCTTGAGTGCCTTGGTTAACCCCTTTCATTTCTCTTTCCAAGGCACACCTGCATCAAATCAATCAAGTTGATCCTGCAGAGACCCAAGCAGTCTTGGGTCCTGCACTACCCCTATCAGGTGTTCTAAAAGGTTTCTTACCAGAATAGTCATCAAATTCCATCAGATAGCAATTATTCATGGAATGACCAACCCTTCCACAACATCTACATGACACCACCGAATTAGCTGAAGTATGATGCCTATGTAGATGAGCATGAGTATTTCTTTGATTATCATGAAAATTTTTCTTTCCATAATCAACTAGCCAACAGTTGGCAGCTTTGTGGCCTAGCTTACCACATTCAGAACATGTAGAAATCTTTCTTTTATATGCAACTTTATTTCTTCCAAAGTCATTTTTCTTTGTAGGAAATTTAGCATATTTGAAATTCATATTCCTACCTTGGATATGCCAACAATCTTTGACTGTGTGGCCATGCTTTCTACAATGAGAACATTGAAGGGGGTTTCTTTTAAACGACCCTGACCAGCATTGTGCAGTAACATGTCCTATTTTTCCACAGTTATAACAATCAATTTTCTTATCCCATGGGACATGCTTTCTAGCCTGATTGTTTTGAGCAGCTGCTAGGTCATCCTTTTCCATCAAGTTACAATCATGCATCAAATGTCCATATTTGTGACAGTAGTGACAGATCATTTTCTTTCTAGATGCATGCGAGTGTGGGTGAGGACTGTGATCAATATGCATAAAAGAGTTCTTTCTATATGTTTTCTGTTTTTCATTCTCTTTCTGATTTTTGTACTGAGGTGAGAATGAGATAGAGGGCTTTTCTTGTTCTGAACTTTTAACAAAAACAGTCTTCAGTTTTTCTCCAAAAGGCTTCTCAGCCTTCTTCATGTCTGGACTGTAACCCAGTCCCTCCTTCTGAAAATTTACATTCGCACCAAGGAGCTTATTCAAATTGTCTCTTCCCTTAACAAATTTTGACAGGGAGTTTTTTAGATCTTCAATTTCTCTTTCCAAAGACACAATGTGGTCCTCACACAACATAAGTTGATTTTGCAATTCATCATTCAGACTTTTCAGAGTCTCATTTTCCAGTGTCAATGTGAATTCATTACTCACTTCATTTTCTTTCAGAATAGATTTCCCTTTTTCAACTGTCAGGAGTCTCTCAGACATGGCGGAATTTAGCAACCTCAATTCTTCATTTTTATTTTCCAATGAGGAGATTTGTTCCTTATTCGTATTCAGATCAACTAAGCACATATCATGAGATGTTTTTAGTCTCTGACAGTTTTCACATGAAACATTAGAATTTATCTGTTCACATCTCTTTTTTAACTTTCTATTTTCAGATTTTAATTTCTTGGATACTTTGAACAAGTCTTCATACATCACTATTAATTCTTCAAAGGAGTATCCATCTGATTCGGATTCAGAATTTACCTTGGATGAGGATTCCTCATCATCCCGGTTGGCCATTAAGCATATTGACTTTCTTCCTTCTCTATCAATGTCCGAGGTGTTCCCTTTGAGTTTCAATAACTCTGGACAATCATCCTTTGTGTGTCCAGCCTTCCTGCATTTGTAGCAAACATTAGAGTCAATAATCTTGGCAGGATTAGAAGTATACCTTCTTTGCTGTTTGCTACCGTCAAGCTTTCCTTCTCTTTTTCTCAGAAATTTCCTGAAGTTACTAATCATCATTCCAATGTGGTCTTCATCAATTTCAGGCCGCGAGAGGCTACTTTTCTTGCTTGATGATCCACTGTGGCTGGATCTGTTTGCTTTGCTGGAGCTAGCCTTCAGCACGATTGGCTCCATTGCAAACAATCTGAAAGCTCAGAACAAGCTGAAGCACCTAAACCAAATAAGCAAGACAAAGCACTAAGACGGAGAATCAAAGCTACGAACACAGAAAGCACACTCTGAAAAACACCAAACAAACCAGCAGGATCCTCTGCAGATTGTTAGATCAGATAGATCAGAGACCTGCTCTGATACCAATTGTTAGGTTCGGTGCAGTATTCAGAGGGGGGGTGAATGAATATAACCTATTTAAAAGCCTTCACCCAATTAAAAATATGATGCTCACTAACTATCTAGAATGCTAACTAGACAGATATATCAAATCTGAAAGACTAATTAGCAGTAGCGGAATTCAACAAATAGACAGTGAGCAACCAAAGCAAAGCGCACCTAAATATTCATTCAAACCATTCTTTCACTCAAATAAACTTTCGCTCACTCAACAGATTAAACACTCAGAACAAGATCTGATTAAATCATTTAATGAACCTGTGATCAAACACTTGGAGCGCCCCTATGCAAACATCTAGCGGAAGCAAAAAAAACATATAGAGAAATCAAACCACTGCACAGAGGTTTTTAGGTGGTTCGGTCCTCCAGACCTACATCCACCCCACACTCAAACCGAGTGTGGCTTCCACTAGCTCACGCTAGAAACAGCAGACTCAGTCTGCAACAAACGCTGCCAAACAGCTTGACCAGGGGAACAGCCTCCCCTCTTCCTCCCAACCGGAGGGAACCACTAGTGACACCAGTCACTAGCAAACCAGAGACACACGGTCTCTCTTCCTCCAGACCTGGAGGGAACCCCTGGACTTGAATCCACAAGCCCAGAACCGGAGACAAGTCTCCCTTCCTCCAACCCGGAGGGAAGCACAACCGGAGATAAATCTCCCTTCCTCCAACCCGGAGGGAACCCACAAGCAGCCCACCTGCTGCTTGCAACCGGAGGTATCAATCTCCCTTCTCCTGAACTAACAGGAGGAACCCCGACCTCTCTACAGAGTATCGGAAACACAACAAACCAGAAAACAAAGGAAAAATAATAAACGAAAATGACTTCAGCAAAACAGAAAGCTGAAAGATGAAGTGCACAATGTGGCTCTCAACGGAGCTGACTGGCCTGGATTTGATCCACGGTCCAGTAGACGGATCTTCAGGTAAGATCTTCCTTCTTCTCCACGAGCTCTCTTGCTCACTCTCTATCTTTCTTTCTCTTTCTTCTGCTCTTCTCTCACTCTCTGCTTCTTCTTCTCTTCACACTCTTCTCGAGCTCTCTACCTCTCTTCTTCTCCTTCTGCTCTTCTTCTTTCTCTTTTCTTCTTCTATCTGGATCGTGGCTCTCTGTATACGCTTTTCTTCTCGCCAACTCGATCGAGCTTCATCTGTGGACGAAGGCTTCCTTATATAGCATCAGCAGCAGGTGGATAGGGCACAAGACGCGTGTGCCTCCCACGCTTGATCCAGAACTTTCTTGCCACGTGCCTTCATTGCATTTTGTTCCTCTTGTCTTGGATCACGTGCAGCCCAGGTGTCTGAAATGTTCTTCCTCGGACCTGTAATGAGATTAACACCATTAATCAATCAGAGTTTGCTGCATGCTTATTTAAAGCTAAGGCGCACGAGGTATGTAATGTCAACACAGGGTGACTACTTCACGAGGTTGGAAGTGAACGAACTGTGATACAACGAACAAGGCTAACACAACAAGGAAGATGACACGAGATGCAACTAGAGGACAGAGAGAAGCGACACGAGGTTCACACAGAAAACGACACGAGGTATACTGTGACAGAACAGACACAATGAAGAGAGTGACACAAGGTGGTGGCACAGAAAGCAACACGAGGTGCTGCAATGTTCTGCACGCAGTGGAACAAAAAATGACACGGAATGAAAAACGACACGAAGATGAAAACAACACTAAGATGAAGTTGACACGGAGTGAAAATGACACGAGGTCTGGGAGACACGACACAAAGTCACAAGAACGACAGTAACCAACACGAAGTGTGGTTACGAAACATGAACGACACGAAGTGTGAAAACATGACACGAAAACGACACGAGGTCTGGAAACATGACACGAAGTCACAAGAAGAACAGTAACCAACACGAAGTGTGGTTACAGAACAAGAACGACACGAGGTCACAAGACAAACGACACGAAGTCCAAAGGTGACAAAACAGATACTACAAAGAGAACGACACGAGGTAGAAAGAAAACAACACGAAGTAAATCAATAACGACACGAAGTGTTACTGTAACAACAAACACTACGAAGTTATGAATACAAAAAGCAACACGGAGACATAGAGAAGTAAAACCGACACGAAGTGTGGTTACAAAAATAAAAGGACACGAGGTATAGGAAGAACAACACGACCACGGAAAAGAGTTGACACGGAGTGTGGTCAAGGCGAGAAGGACACGAAGTCTAAAGAGAAAAACAGCACGAAGACAAAAAAACATAAAAATTAACACGAAGTATTACCTCTTAGCAGCTTTTTTCTTGTAAAGCATGGGAATCAACACGAAGTGTTGTAAGCTCAGACGACACGAGATCTTTTCGTGTTAGTGAGGGGAAACAACACGAAGACTCAAGTACAGAGACAGCACGAAGACGATGTACAGTCTGATGTACAGACTTTGAAGAACAGTCTAATGTATAGACTTGTAGTTTATCATGAAAGAAGGCCAGTGTACAGACTTGCTGTCCTCACAGCAGACGATGTAAACACTTAGCCTATTCAGACCAATGTACAGACTTTGGCGAAGCAAAAGGCTGTATAGACTTGGAGACCCAAGGCCATTGTATATACTTTGTCTAAGACAAGGCATGAGCTGACGTTGTATACACTTAGCCAATGCAAACCAGTCCGATGTATAGACTTTAAGGAAATGCATGCTACAGTGCAATGTCTAGACTTGCGATGTGTTCGCCAAATGCACACTACAGTCCAATGTATGGACTTAGACGAATGATGCATGAGACGCTCAATGTATCGACTTTGAGCTTGCTGTGCAGTGAATAGACTTAGGGCATAAACCCCACAAAGCACTGTATAGACTATGCACATAACATAAGTCTAACAAAAACAATATATCAGTTGTACCAATGATGCAATCATCAAGGCACAATGTCATGAAAACACTATATCATTGCTATCATCAAAATACAATATCAATCATCAAAACCACAGCAATGAATGAATTATATCATTGCTATCATCAAAATACAATATCAATCATCAAAACCACAGCAATGAATGAATGCTTTATGCATCAGTTTAACATGTAACAGGACTGAAACATCAAATATGTTAGTCTAAACTGAGCAGCAAGATGACTGAACATTTGATTAACTCACATCAACAACCAATCATCAAAGCCATCATTAAAACCATCATCAAAACCAAAACCACATGCATGGGCACAACAATTTTGTTCAACATTCTTTTTCAATTTTTTGTTTTCAGATTTTAGCTTCTTATATTTATTTGCAAGCTCATCGTATGCAACCAATAGATCATCAAGAGATATATTTTCAGAATTTGAATTTACCTTCAAGGGTGATCCATTCTGCTAATCACTGTCGTGATCCCTCGTGCCTGCCATAAGACATTTGTCTTCATGCTCTTCTTGGAAGCCGGCTAAGCCATCCAATATGTCCTTTGCGGAGCTGCAATGGGAGACAAAGGGAAAACTATTAGCATTAATTGTGGCAGTGAATAAACTTAGAATCAAGCAATTTTGATCATGTTTGAACTTATAATCTGCAGTCCAGATAGATTTATCTTTAGACAACTCATAAGGACCATGTGAAATAAGCTTCCATAGCTTAGGATCGTATGAGTTGACTAGACTGCACATTCTTCCTAACCACAAATTAAAGTTAGAATTATCAAACACCGGTGGAGAATTCAAGGTGTATATTTTGGTAGTCATTGATCTCGATCTCTCTAGATTGTTAAATCTATGAAAAATCGAGCCTTAGCTCTGATACCAATTAAAGTCCCGCAATCAATGACACCCAAGAGGGGGGGTGAATTGGATGATTAAAACTTCTAGCAAATTTTTACCCGATTTAAATGAATATGATGAAGCATCAACTAGGACATTCAAATCTGTTTAACCACAGGTTAGATTTATCAAAATCTATCTCCACAATAGTTCTTGGTACTAGGCGGAGGTGTGAATCCATGAATTTTTCTCACGCAAAGTGCTATTGTCCTGACAGGAATGATCTTGTCAATTCAAAGGCACCTTTTGATATACCCAAGATCTATTTAGTGAAAAGATCGATTATATTAAATCTAAGTGATCAATCCGGAACGGAAATATGCACTAACAATCACAGGGAATGGGGGTAGAAGAAATGAGCCAAACCACACAATTCAAACCACAATGCACGATGATTTTTAAGGTGGTTCGGATGCAACGACGGCAACCTACGTCCACCCCTCACCAAAATCCGGTGAGACTTCACTACTGTAAACCAGCACGGGGATGAAGACACACTCCAACCACACACACAGGGTGACGCCTACACACACACACACACACGGGTACGCGCCCCAATACACACACACGAACGGAGATGAAGTCTCCAACACGATCCGACGATCGGATCAACAACACACACACACACGCTGTGACAAATGTAGCACTTTACAGACTAGAATAGCCGGATCTGGATAGATCCACACACACACATGCAGATCTACGATGATCCACACACACACAAGGATCTGAACAAGACAACCTCACACTACCACGGATCTGAATCGATCCACACATACACAAATGTTTGCATATTACAAGGAACAAGACTTGAAGCTCAAAACACAAAGACAAATGAAACACAGTTGAGAAGACTCTTGATTTAGGCTCCCCTTAAGTGTATGATGCAGATCTTGAACAAGGCTTCCTTCTTCACTAGAATGAAGATTAAATGGCTTCAGATAGAGCTTGAGGAGCTTGAGGATCCAAAACCACATATTTTCCTTTTTCTAGAACCAACAATCTTTCAAAAATGGTCGTGTTCAATTCCTTCAGTTTCTCATTTTCTCTTGCAAGCTTTTTATCATGAACAAGTTCATTTTGACCATTGTCCATTGAACTTATTTTCTCTCTCGGCTCTTTATTTTCATTTCTCAAGAAAGAAATTTGATCTTTATGAAATTCAATGTCAAAGACATGAGCCTCAATCAATTCCTCTAAATGTGAGCATTTCTTACAGGAGGAATCACAATTATTTTATTCAACATTCTTTTTCAATTTTTTGTTTTCAGATTTTAGCTTCTTATATTTATTTGCAAGCTCATCGTATGCAACCAATAGATCATCATGAGATATATTTTCAGAATCTGAATTTACCTCCAAGGGTGATCCATTCTGCTGATCACTGCCATGATCACTCGTGCCTGCCATAAGACATTTGTCTTCATGCTCTTCCTGGAAGCCGGCTAAGCCATCCAATATGTCATTTGCGGAGCTGCAACGGGCGACAAAGGGAAAACTATTAGCATTAACTATGGCAGTGAACAAACTTAGAACCAAGCAATTTTCATCATGTTTGAACTTTTAATTTGCAGTCTAGACAGATTTGTCTTTAGGCAACTCATAAGGACCATGTGAAATAAGCTTCCATAGCTTAGGATCGTATGAGTTGACTAGACTGCACATTCTTCCTAACCACAAATCAAAGTTAGAACAATCAAACACCGATGGAGAATTCAAGGTGTACATTTTGATAGTCATTGATCTTGATCTCTCTAGATTGTTAAATCTATGAAAAATCGAGACTTAGCTCTGATACCAATTGAAGTCCCGCAATCAATGACACCCAAGAGGAGGGGTGAATTGGGTGATTAAAACTTTTAGCAAATTTTTACCCGATTTAAATGAATATGATGAAGCATCAACTATGACATTCAAATATGTTTAACCACATGTTAGATTTATCAAAATCTATCTCCACGATAGTTCTTGATACTAGGCGGAGGTGTGATTCCAGGAATTCTTCTTACGCAAAGTGCTATTGTCCTGACAGGAATGATCTTGTCAATTCAAAGGCACCTTTTGATATACCCAAGATCTATTTAGTGAAAAGATCGATTATGTTAAATCTAAGTGATCAATCCGGAATGGCAATATGCACTAACAATCACATGGAATGGGGGTAGAAGAAATGAGCCAAACCACACAATTCAAACCACAATGGATGAAGATTTTTAAGGTGGTTCGGATGCAACGATGACAACCTACGTCCACCCCTCACCAAAACCCGGTGATGCTTCACTACTATAAACCAGCACGGGGATGAATTCCCAACACGGAGACACACTCCAACCACACACGTAGGGTGATGCCCACACACACACACACACACACACACACACACACACACACACACACACACACACACACACACACACACACACACACACACACACACACACACACAGGGACGCGCCCCAACACACACACAAACGGAGACGAAGCCTCCAACACGATCCGACGATCGGATCAACAACACATACACACGCTGCGACAAATGTAGCACTCTACACACTAGAATAGCTGGATATGGATAGATCCACACACACACACATGCAGATCTACAAAGATCCACACACACACAAGGATCTGAACTAGACAACCTTATACTACCACGGATCTGAATCGATCCACACACACACACAAATATTTGCATATTACAAGGAACAAGACTTGAAGCTCAAAACGCAAAGACAAATGAAACACGGTTGAGAAAACTTCTGATTTAGGCTCCCCTTGAGTGTATGATGCAGATCTTGAACAAGGCTTCCTTCTTCACTTGAATGGAGATTAAATGGCTTCAGATAGAGCTTGAAGAGCTTGAGTATGGATGAAGAAATCTTCAAGGAATTACTGTTCACAGAGCTACAGTAGTTCTTCCTTCCCTTGGCAGCCTCTCCTTCAATCCTTCTTGTGATCCCCTTGGGGTTTCTTACCCTTAAGAAGTGTTTTTATATGTCTTGGGTTGGTCAAGGAACCTCCCCAGACATAGATCCACGAATCCTGCCGGATTCGGAGGCTAAAGGACTGAAAAGTCCACAAAGGGGGCTTGAACACGTTGGTGAAAAACAAGGTCAAAGAAGGCTGCATCGGGGAGTTTGGTTGACCGGACAGGGTCGGTCGGTCGACCGTTCTTAGAATTCCTGTAGTTTTCTAGACTCTGTCAATTTCGATCGACCGACCCTTACCTTTCGGTCGACCGTTCTGAGAATTGCTGTAGCATTTTCAATTCTATTAATTTAGGTCGACTGCCCCATGCCTGTAGGTCGACCGAACTCTGCCAGACCTACAAAAATGAATAGTTAGCCCAGTAAATTATATCCATATGACAAGAGCTTCATGTCCTCAATTAATTCATGCATTTTGGGATTTGATTTGACTTTGTTTATGCAATGGAAAGCTCAAGACATTTGAGCATTTTGTCATTACATAAAATGGCCTTAAACACGTTCAATGCTCGCTCTTAAAGATTATGCATGAAATGCATTTATGAACAATACAAAAGACTTATTGGACCTTTATTTGCAAACCACATTCAAGCCATGCAACCATTTCAATGAAAGAGCATCTTCCAAACCAGTTTCTACCAAGACTTATGTGAAATTCTGAAAAACATTCGATGCTATGACAAATCATGAATCTTACGAATGGTTCTTGACAGATTAGACATGACATATACCACCTGTTTTAGATTGTAGAAAGCAAGGTGCTTATCCTTATCCACACGTTTGTTTTACCTTCCAAGCGACCACCATGAGATTTGATCCTGCACCAATTTAGGCCGAGGACCAACCTCCTCCACCCTCACCTCCTCACATGGATCCAAAATGTTGGGGTCCGAAACCTCTTGTAAAACTAACAATTTCAACCAAGAATCAAGACCATATAGCAATGCATTTCACTAACATGTTTGAGCCTGCCTCAAAAGCCATTTGCCATCTTAACCATATTTGAACAACAACATGAGTGCACACTGACATCAAGAACATGTGCAAGCAAACATAAAGTTTAGTTATCATCAAAAATATATGCAAGGAATAAAGTTTAGTTATAATCAAAAATATATGCAAGGCATATACAATAATTTTTTGCATCAGAATCCGTGGGTTTCGGAGCACTTTCGTGGGTCCCGGATCATATTTTAGGATTAAATTGGATTTTTGGTTGTCAGACCTTTAGACCCCTGTGTAGGGTGAATCGACATATTTTTGGACTCTGGGACATTGCAGGCGCGTTGTGCATTTTTCGAGGATCGTGGGAATGATTTTTCCCTATTTTTATATTTTTCAGATTTTTAAAATCCCAAAACTTTTCCTATAAATAAACCGTTTTACACCCTCTCTCCCCATTCTCTCATTTCTCTCCCTCTCTCTTCTCGATTCTCTCTTACTCTCCCTCTAGCTCCGATGGCCAACGGAGTTCGAGCGGGGTGAGGTGGCAAGGCTCGTGGGGCAAGGAGCAGTGAGGATGGAGCGAGGAAAGAGGCAGTGGCGCGGCATAGCTTGTTCACGAGTTTGTGACGCTGGCATGGGTTCGAGAGGCATTTTCGCGAGGAATCGACGTCCTCGACGTGAGAAATCTTCGATGGACCAAGGGGGATGGATCCCTGGCCCTTGTACTTCATTTCTCCACATTTTGTAGGCCGAGGCGAGGCCGAGAATGGGTTAATCTTCTTGTCTGGGTGATTTTTCCATGTTTAGGGTGAGTGATGATTTTCATCGGATCGAGCGACATTTTGCCATTTATTTACTTGCATTTGGTGGTTTGGGACCGAGGAATGGTCCCCAATGTTTTCCCCCTTGATCGGCATCGAGTGGGCGTGGAAATCAGACCCCTAAGGCGGGGTCGGATGGGGTTTATGCCATTTTCGGTCAACCAACAGGTGAGGTTCGATCGATCGTTCGGTTATTCACCACGGAAGGGCTTGGCCCATAGATATAGTCGGTCGACCAACTGCGTCTATACGGTCGCAGTCGGGACCCCGACCGCGTTCTCGTCAGTCGACCGAGCCCCCTTGGCCGGTCGACCGACCTGGGCTAAGTTCAGCCCGGCTGTGGGTAGGTCAACCCACCCTTTGGGTCAGGTCGACCCACCCTTGTTGGTCGACCGACTCATGCTGGTTGGTCGACCGAAATGTAGATTTTTGGCCCGTTTTGGCCCCCGGTCGACCCGATTGCGACCCTTTGTGGGTGATGGGATTTGTTTGGTCATTTTGTTCGGGTCGAACAACTGATTAATTGATTAATATCCAATCGATTAGTTGACCGCGTAGGCATGCCAGTCACACACGTGACAAATTTATTATGCGCTCATTCTGACCCGTATCGGGCGAGAGTGAGATTCGGGTCTAGACCAGCAGTCCATCATACCATAAATGCTATGACGTTAATTATATCCCCCATAAGGGAGAAAACCTTTGATTAATTGTCGAGATAGTGGGCCATCCGAGGCTGAAATAAGATGCAAAGGGATGAATGTGATGAGGTCACATGAAATGCTTCTATCTAGCATGCAAGAGAGTCACGATTTATTAAGTCGGAGACCCTCGATACGTGGCAGAGGACATAGGTCCGAAGACCACCATCGCGCATAGCAAAGACTTCCAGTCGGGCGCAACCCGGACTTCCGTCAGTGCCATTTGATATACCCAAGGGTCCATGCAAGCATGCATGCACGATGCTCATGATTATGTTAAAGCATGGTAACAAAATCATGAAGATAGACAATGATTAATTAAGTTTATTAATCTCTGCCAAGGGAGACGAAAATCGCAACAGGGACATGATCACGAAAGCATGATGATAACATACATGATAGTAGAAGCATAATAAGAAGATGGTTTGAAATTGAACAACCCTCTTTTACTTGGTTTATTACTGATTGGGGTTTATTAACCTCGACCATGGGAGGTGAAGATCGCTCCGGAGATGAGTGAGGGATTAAAATAGTGCAATGGGGAGAGTTTATTCAAAATCGGCGCGGCCAAGCTTAGGAATAGGGTTCCCTGGCGCAGTCAAGCGTATGTAAAAGAGGTTAAACCGGCGCAGTCATGGCAAGGGTTAAACCGGCGCGGTAGCTTTGGGGCGCACCGGATTAGGGCGCGCCGGGTATGAACCAAATGAAACCGTCAAGTTTTGAGTCTAAAGTTAATCTGGTGCGGGGGGTACCGCGCCGTATTAGGGTGCACCGGGTTAGGACCGCGCCATTTAAGTTGATTTTTGGGGGATTTTGAATCTATTTTGATTTATTATGATATTATTGAGGGTTTTGGGGTTAATTGGGTTGATTGTTTATTAAATTAGAGTCCCAGGCTCTCCAGGAGCCAAGTTATAAGCTCGTGCGAGGTTCATACTCGAGCACAGAAGTTTATTTCTTAAGAATGTATGTTTATTAAGGCCAAGTCACGAAGGTAACTTGTTAATTAAAATTTGGTGAAAATTGGGCAGCATTTCCCCATCCCTGAAGAGTTGCAGGGGAGAAGCGGGGTCATACTCACGTGTGGAGTAATCCCCTAACGAGCCGGTCGGCACAACGGCAGCCAGCAGATCCCAATCGGATAGCAAACCCCGAGGACCAGCCTACCAGGGGCACCATGGTTCCGTGGGTTGAAACGAGCGGATAAGGTGACTAAAGAGGGATGCGATGACCCCGAGGGCTAGCCTACGAGGGTCACGCGACCCTTAGTCAACGCTATATCCGAAATGGGGACGACTATCAGGGAAGGAAACCCCGAGGGCCAACCTACGAGGGGCACGCATCCCTTAGTCACCACAGAGTCCCTAAGGACTGTGGATTTGAGTTGTTGGGCTGAATCCCCTGTTGATATTCACCTTGGCCCGTGGGGACATCCATCACTCACAGATGGAGCCCATTCGACCAAGCGATAATTCTGTGAAACTGTGGGGAATGTCCCCCTCCCCGGATTATTGGGACGAAGTCGACGGGACTAACACGACCCAACGATTATGAACCACAAGTGGAATGAAAGGGGATATTCAACATGAGTTGCATTCAATCAATCGACAGTCTATCACTCATGAGGTCAGTATGTTAATGCTCACGAGGTTGAGGGACTAGCATTCGTGGAGTTGGATGTTTGCTATGCCGATTAAGGGGCATGGGATGAGTAGGTTGGCCCTCATGAAAAGCCAATATGGGCAGCCCGAACTAGGATAATGAAGCTAGAGAGAAAGGGCCTTAGAACCATTATCACAGCATGATAATTCTGGCCGCGGAAGCGATCCCCCTCACCTCTTGGCAACGGGATGATGCAGAGAGGTGTTGAGGGACCAACCTCAAATTGGGACGGCCAGAGGTGCATACATAAGTGTGCCTCTGGTCACGAACCCACAGGATGGATAATGTAAGGCACAGTCAGTGCGTTAAAATAGAGGTGCTGGGGAGGGGGAAGCATTTATATAGCCCATGAAGATCGAGGGAACATCCGACATCAGAGAACCCGGGTTCGAGAAACAAGCACACGGAGGAGCGATTAATCATACAGATTGAGAGAAGAGTGAGAGAGGGACACAATGTCAAAGATTCAATCTATTGAGACATGTGTTCATACCATTCATCCCGTGAACAGGGAGCCAACATACAGATTACAAGTATCCGGCACCAGCGTTGTCGCACGGACACCGTTCACTAGTTGCAGAGAAGTTTACAGAAGAGGATGAAACAAAGAGATCGTGAGAGAGGGGAAGAGATTGGCTCATATCATCACCCTCCCCCCCTCTCGCTTACATTAGATCAAAAGGGGAGAATCGGAGAGACAGCGAAGAGAAAACCACGTGACCCACCTATTCCCAGAACAGAGTACCGGACTCTCGCTCTTCTTCTCCGGCTCCGGAGGACTTCACGCGGAGCAGAGGAAGATGGCGGTGGCAAGGAGGCTCTCAGGAAACCCTTTTTCTTCCCCAAGGAAACACTCTCTCTCCCTCTCGAGTTTGATTGGTGGTCGGGCTCTTCGAACTAATCCCACTCAGTTCATCCCCTTAATCGCCTCTTCTCTCTCTCTCTTCACTTGGTCGAACCAAGTGACATTAGATAGGAAAGTCCTAATATGGCGTGAAGGAAGGCATGCCGGGAAGAGGCCTCCCCCACCCACTTGCACGTCAGAATTGGGGGTGCCAGATGCTGGAGTGCACCGGGTTAACTTCTTCCGCTTGATGGGGGTTGGCTGGTGGGTTCGGGGATGGTCCCGGGAGTCACCATGACCATTCATATCGTCGTGGCCCTGCAAAACATTGACGGGAAGCTTTGACAAAGCTCTCGGGATGACGTACGGCCCTTCTCGGAACCTCAAGTATCTTCGGCTTGAACACGCGGGTTTTCCGCTTACACGGCCTTCAGCACTATGATTCGTGCTGCTGGCTCGGCCTGACTCGTGCTCGAAGCTTCTTGAGGGGTGGGATGGCACCCGGTATACTTCCGCCTTGACTGGGCGATCATTTGGTCACTAATGGACCCAATCTGCTGAGAAGCAGTATTCATGCCGGGTAATCGGGATCTTCTACTTGTAGAGCCTTCGGTCCCCTATTTTGAAGGGCCAAGGGCGTTCTTTCACCTCTGGAGGATCTTTCAATAAGGTGGCGGGCCACCAGGTACACCATTGTCCTTGGTCGGGCAACGGCTATGGTTTATGCAGCACGATAGAAGTCGATGCCGATTCATTGGGCAGGCTTGGTCGCACTACCGGTTGGTTGTGAATTCATCTCGATTCTCCTGAGGTGAAGTCCCTCGTGTTCATACAGGGTGACCTGAGGCTCTAGTAGCTTGCGCAGGCTTCAGTGTATTGATATCCTTCGGCTTCTGTGCTTCAGTAGGTCGTATCATTCATCTTTGAGGCTTGATCACCGTTAACCATATTTTGAGTGCCAACAAATGCCCCCCAGCCGTGGGTGTTGCGAGCAAGGCACGAGTGTAGCAAGACCGACAGATGAGCTTCGTCTTGGTAGATTTTCGTTCAGATGATGAAACCTCGGAACGGCCTTTAAACCGGCGCGGGTGTTAATACGGCGCGCCCTTAACTTTGGATGTTAACACGGCACAGGGTTAAATCCGGCGTGCCCCGGGGATTGGAGATTAATTCGGCACGGCCATGGCTAAAGGAGGTTAATTCGGCGCACCTTATTCCGATGCGCCTTTTGGTTGGAGGGTGTTAATTCGGCGCGCTAAATAATGCACCGGATTAACCAAGGGGAGGCACCCCCTATATATATATATTTTTTTTCCTTGATTTTTTCTTCATTCCTACTCATTCGCACAAGAACTTTCTCTCTCTTCCTCCTTTCCTCCCCACGGCGTCGAGAGAGTTGAGAGTGGCATGGCCGAGTTCTTCGAGCGGGTGAGAGATTATTGTCCATTCGGGATTTAAATCCCAATCTTTGGACCCGGGGAGGCTCCTAGTAGGGCTTGCCCTCGGAGCTACTCCCCCGGGTGTTCCATTTTGGTCTCGGTGTAATGCCGATGGCTACTTTTAGGGACCGTTCCCTTGGTGGACGTGTTCCCGCTTTCTTCCTGGCAATCTCCCGGGCTGGGGAGACTCTGTCGAAATTCTGTCAGAAATTTGTCTTGATCAACTATTTTCTGACCTTGTTTATTCTTTGACGTGCCTTTTACAAATAGAAATGGCATCTGGCTCTTCTTCTTCTGCTCCCCGTGCCGTGGTGACATGGGAGAACGTTCACTCTCTGGAACGGGGGCACGATCAGCTTGCCGTGGTCACAGAATCTTTAAACTCAGAGACCGACACGGTAGACACTAGCCGCCTCCTCATCCTCGGGGGCAACTCTTTTCAGTATGACCGGGAAGGTGCCGTCAGGAGGGATCACCCCAAAGACAAGCATTTGATGTCCTTCCTTAGGCGCTTCAATCTTCAAGGGAAGAGAGATTTATTCCTCATCCGCAAAGTCGAGCAAGCATTGCTAGTCGAGAGGGACAGTCTGACAGACTGTGTGGTGCGGGGAAGGCCTATGTACCTCCTCGGGGAAGTCAGGAAATGGAGCGTTGTGCTTGGACTACAAGATCTGGCTCCATAAGACGGGCTGCTGACTAGGGCCCCTGAATTTGTGCCTGCCCGGTGGAATGATACCGCAGGCCGTGTTGATCGGGAGAAGCGAATCTTTGGTCTGTATCTTGCCCCGTTGAAATGGGGGTATAGGGAAGAATTATTCCGGTTGGACTGCCTGACGATCCGCTTCAAACATCAGATATCTGTGGGGTGGTTTTCCGAGCTGAGGGCCACCAACGCCTATGCATTCAGACCTGGGGCAGTGGAGTTTACAGACTATGTGCTGCAACACTGCGCTCCCATCTTGGCCACTGCTGGCATATAACACTGTGTGTACGCCTCAAGGTACCGCTACCCCATATCCTGAGGTCTGTGTTGCGGCATGATTGAAGTATTCTGCCCTGAGTACAATACTTTTTATACTTCGGAGGGAGAGACTTCTTTGGATCTCTGGAGCCTTTCGCAGCTTAGTGGTCTACCCATCGACGGAGAACCGTAAGAAGAAGTTTGCTGGCCAGACTGGCTGAAAGATCAGACCGACGGTGAAGGTCAATATTTGGCAGGTTACGCCTATCGCTATCTGATGAAGGTGTATCGCACACGTTGCCGCTCGTCGTTCGACACGAGGGAGGCCCAAAAGCCCGACGAGAAGTGGTGAGTGCGGATGGGCACTTCGCTCCAGCATTTCTTTGGTGGGAAGAAGAAGTACGAGGACTTTCCCATAGTAGCGCCGACCGCCTTGAAGAGGAAGAAAAGGGTCCGGCGACAGGCCGCCGCCTCATCCGCTTCGAGGGGAGGGCAACGGGAAGACCTGAACCCTACTGGTGTTGATGCAGTCACACACTGTGCTACATATATGACCTATTGAATTTGTTATTTCACTCTCCCGCAAGGCAACGAGAGTGTGATCAGAGCGGAAGCCATCTATCCCGCTTGTCTCATGGCTTAGGGCACGAAGCTCTCCCTTTGCCCGGTGGCTTTGTGCCTTATCTTCAAGATGCTGGGAGACTTGCCCAAGATGCGTCTCCCTAGGAATTTGCAGACGGTTGGTCCGTTACATTTTTTCAATGCTTGGGTCTGCGCCCTGTTCTCAGAGGCTGCTCCTCGGGCGTTGCAATCAGTTCATCTTATCTCGAGGATGATAGAATTCATGAGCGCTGAACCGTCGTCAGTAGCAGAATAGCTCTTCGCCATTCGGGGCAAGCTGACCCGATTTCCCATGGATTCGCCCAGGGTTCTTCATTTTTGGAGCTTGGCTGCTCATTCAAGCCCGCTGGTGAACAGGACAAGGTGTGTCATCTTTTTGAGACAGAGGAATATATTCACCCGATCTCTGGTGCCAAGTGCACAAGACCCTTTCTAGAGCAGGAGCTAGTAGATTGGGCACTGGCTATCAGACCAAGCGTCCTTGTATTTCAGAAGAGTGGCATTTTGTGGCTGGAGCCATACTATCCGTTCTGCTTCAGCCAAAATTTTGGCTATGATCAGCACATTCCTCATTCCTCTTCGTAGTTTGCATTGCCAAACATGCATAGAGCCGGGTAGGTATCCAATAACGATACCCGAATATGGTGGGATTACTTCCACTGCCGAGAGAATGTTTCATTCAGGGTGCCAGCCCCTGCTCGTTCCCCCCCCCCCGTCACTCCCGAATATATCAAGTGGTGGAACGTGCGGACAAGATTTTACAGGAGCTCTCGTCGAGACTGTTGGGCCATTGCGGAGCATAGATTTTTAGACTCTCAATCGGAGCTAGCCCTTGACATCGAACCTTCTTATTTGAAGAAGCTGACGTATTGGACTAACATAGAGGTGAGGGATTATCTGGAAGCCTGGAAAGCTGCGAAGGGCCATTCATCCAAAGCCTGATCCGAAGCTGCCTGTAATCGGCAGGGATGACTATGTGAAGACGCTTCGGGGATTATGCCGTGTAAGCAGCGAACGGGTAGTTCTTCAACAGCTCCCTCTACCGGTGGAGGAGCCCATCCTGTCTGTGGCAGACTGGCATCCTGAGACTGAAAGATTGCATCCTTATCGGACTTTCATCCGTAGGGAGGATAGGCGGGATGCCCTGTATAACAACACCCCCTGGTTGTTCACCCTGCTCCGCTCCCATGGGCTCTCAGTGGGCGGCCCAAGTGAAGCTATTCTGGATCAACCCCTCCATATCTCATTCAAGTATGCTGACGGATGGGGACTGGATCATCTGAGCTTATATTATCAGTTTTCTTCTCGCGACCACATAGACTTGGCATTGTTGGCCGAGCGGAGCGAGAAGATAGGAGATGTGTGTTGGCTCATTCCCGAGGCAGCTTCGAGAGACAAAGTGCCATCGCTGTTTTATTGGCCTCTTTTCTTTTTCTATACAGGGCCAGCAGGTATCTTTCATTTCTTCATTTCGGCTCTTCGGCCAGCTTCCTTTCTTTGTTGCAGTACATATCATTATCACCTTTGCGCGTATGCAGTCCGACTCACTTTGGAAGAAACTCGGCACTTCAGGGAGCTAATAATAAAAGCTCAGAAGCTGACATATTTTGGGATTCTCGAGCCGGCCCCGACCACAACACCATTGCCTCCTGGTGACTCGCGAAAGCGAACCAGGTCCCAATTGAGAGAGCCTGTTGGTAAAGCCAAAGCGGCCGTGACCCGAGTGATGCGGGCACGCTGGAGGAAGGCTGCAGAAAAGGAACCAGTAATTGTCCTTCCTCTAGTTGTATCTTTTGAAGAGTTTGAGGCTTCTCGCACGCAGGGGCCTGCGGCTGAAGGTAAGCTCTTCATTATTCTATAGTTTATTTGCTTATTCTAGCCGCTTCGACTAATTCTTCTCTACAATTGCCAACACAATTGCTACGGTCGTTGGACTAGAGGTAGCGGCAGGTGCCACGATTGGAGCAGGGGCAGAGGAAGTCCCCATAACTCCCGCGGAGAGAGATCTACCTTCCCCGACGCCCAGGCAGGAAATGGAAGGTAATTTACAGTTTGATCATGGGGCTTCCGCGAGCCATCATGCCTTCAGTTGGCTTGACTGCTTTTTGCTTTAAATTTTAGTTGAAATATAACCGACATTACTTCCTGAAGCTGAGGTTGTGGAGGAAGCTGCTGCTGGGGAGCAAGTCATTTCAGGGGGCGAGTCTAGCCTTGAGATCCATTCGATCGAAACTCCTAGTATAGAGCCGACCGAGGAAGTCCTTGCTGAGGGTGGTGTCCCTATTATCAAGACATCTGCTCCGATGGTGGAGTGTCCGGAACGGGCAGAGGGCTCTTCCTCTTCTGAACAGGTTGATTATGGTAGCGATTCTAGCGACGTGGACTTTCCACCTGTTGATACAGAGACTGAGGATGTCGGGGCATCTTCGGCCTATGAGAGTGATTATACAACCTTCATCCCACCCCGGCTAGCATGGAGCTGCCCTGGGCCGTTGGGATCACTTTTAGGTGAAGGGGTTGGAGCCACGGAGGCCGCCCTTGGAAGTTTGAGCTTAGTGCCAGTTGAGGTGAGAATCCCTCTACCATTTGCACTTTATTGATCTTCCCTTATTTTCGTATCAGTTGTTTGATACATATATTCATGGTGTAGACTGAGGTGGTGCTTCCAACCATCACGGTGCAGATACCTCTCCCGGCTTTAGGCGCGGGTCAATCAGCATATCTGCCAGTCTTGCGGCCTATCGCTCTGCGATACCCCAAAGATTATGTGGTAGCAGTAGGCCTAGAGGGATCTGGGGTCATTGCGGGGACTGACAAATCGGCAGCAGTCGTGAAATCTCAGCCACTTTGAGCCGAACAAGGGTTGTCCCCAGAGAAAAGTGGCCCTCCCGAGATAGAAGCGAGAGAAATTGTTGATGAGGAGATCGGGGCCTCCGGGGCCTTAGCTCTTGTCACTGAAACTGGCCTTGTGGAGGTCAGCCATGCTGAATGCGAGGAGCAAGTGTTCTCGGCTATTGATGCTCCCAGTGCGGCTCCACTCCAAGAGGCCGGCAAGGAGGTTGCTATCGTCAAGACTCTGCCCGTCGCATCAGCTATTGGAGTTGGTTCCAGTGCAAGTGCCTTGCAAATCATGCCGTCGTCATCTTCTGGTACGAGCAACGATATCTGGGCTACCGTGGATAGCAGGGTGGATATCCAGCTTCCCGAAACGTCACCACTTGGTCTTCAATCATCAAGTGACCTAGTGTGGCAATTTTTGGGAACCCTTCAGCAGACCATAACAGCCAGTCGGGATTTGACTTATGTATAGCTGAGGGGCTTGGTGGAGCACATGTCCCGCTCACTGTTGGCTTTTGGTTGCCCCATGGATGACTGGACACCATGGGTGATATTGCTGTTAAAGAACGTGAATAGAAGGGAATTTCTAGGCCAGGAAGTAGCTGATCAACTGACGGCCATAACATTGGAGCGGGCTGAATGCCGAACTACTCTTGCCTCTTTAAGAGGGACTACGGGGCAGATGAGAGATGCAGCCAGTACTTCTTCACAGTGCCGAACCTTCCTCACAGCTCGGATAGCAGAACTACGTGCCGAACTCTCCAGGACCGAGGCCGAGCTTCAAGAGACTGAGCGTTTGGAAGTTCATAGTATAGAGGAAGCGGAAGTGGCCGAAGGACAAGCCGCTTCTCTCGATGAAAAACTATCACAGTTGGAGGCTGCCGAATCTCGAATGCAGGAGCTGACCCGCCACCCTTCCTTGGGTATTTTGGAGCTGGAGGACATCTTCCAACGCCCACTGCAATAGTCTCTTCTGTTTGTTCTTTTTGTTTTGGTGGACTTTTATGTACCCCGGGGTATGCCCCGAGTAACATGTATCTTGCTGCCTCATAGAAATGAAATATCTTCCTTTGCCGCTAAATCACGACTCCAGTCTTTTATTTCATCTCTCTTTTTTCTTCGCCAGTTAGCTTAGTCCGAGTATATAACTTACTAGGGCAGGAGAGCGCTCATGCCTTCAGCAAAGGGGTGAGGGCTTCGCTCCACCGCGTTGTAGCTTTTCTTGGGGCCAAACTATGGCTAACGTAGGCCGAAAGTTTGAAGGGCGAGGGTGTAGAGGCCTCCTAAGACCGGGAAATATGGTCAGAAGGATTATCAGCAAGACTCGTCGATGGTGACGAGGTCAGGAGGATAAGAAATGTGTGCTCATTCCTCAACAGGGGTGGAAGACCAAAGTGAGGGGTAGGCTCACTTGTTGACGCGGAGAGGAGGTCCGAGCCATGGGTTAGTTTGTCGGCTCCGCCGATGGTGACGGAGACTGAGGGTAGGGTTTGTTCTTTGACATAGGTTAAATGTCGAAGCAAAGGAGGCTTATTGGTTAACGAGGATGAAAGGTCCAGGTTAAGGGGATGTCGACCGGTCTTGCCGACGATGACAAGGGTCACAAGGAGGTCGACCGATCCTGCCGATGATGACAAGGGTCGATAGAATGTTGACTGATCCCGCCGATGATGACGAGGGTCGATAGAATGTTGACCGATCTTGCCAATGATGACAAGGGTCGATACAATGTTGACTGATCCTGCCGATGATGACGAGGGTCGATAGAATGTTGACCGATCTCGCCGATAGTGACAAGGGTCACAAGGAGGTTGACCGATCTTACCGATGGTGACAAAGGTCACAAGGAGGTCGACCGATCTTGCCGAAGATGACAAGGGTCGATAGAATGTTGACCGATCTCGCCGATGGTGACAAGGGTCAAAAGAAGGTTGACCGATCTTGTCGATGGTGACAAGGGTCACAAGGATGTCGACCAATCTTGCCGATGATGACAAGGGTTGATAGAATGTTGACCGATCTCGCTGATGGTAACAAAGGTGAAAAGAAGTTTGACCGATCTTGCAGATGGTGACAAGGGTCACAAGGAGGTCGACCGATCTCGTCGATGGTGACGAGGGTGGATAGAAGATTGACCGATCTTACCGATGGTGACAAGGGTCAGAAGTAGGTCGACCGATCTTGTCGATGATGACAAGGGTCGCAAGGAGGTTGACCGATCTTGCCGATGATGACAAGGGTCGAAAGGATGTTGACCGATCTTACCGATGGTGACAAGGATCACAAGGAGGTTGACCGATCTTGCCGATGGTGACGAGGGTCGATAGAATGTTGACCGATCTTGTCGATGATGACAAGGGTCAAAAGAATGTTGACTGATTTTGTCGATGATGACAAGGGTCAAAAGGATGTCTACTGATCTTGCCGATGATGACAAGGGTCTCAAGGAGGTCGACCGATCTTGCCGATGATGACAAGGGTCGAAAGGGAAGTCGATCGATCTCGCCGATGGTGACGAGGGTCGATAGAAGGTTGACCGATCTTGCCGATGATGACAAGGGTTGAAAGAAGGTTGACCGATCTCGCCGATTGTGACAAGGGTCACAAAGAGGTCGACCGATCCTGCCGATGGTGACGAGGGTCGATAGAATGTTGACCGATCTTGTCGATGGTGACGAGGGTCAAGAGGATGTTGACCGATCTTGCCGATGGTGACAAGGGTCACAAGGAGCTCGACCGATCCTGCCGATGGTGAAGAGGGTCGATAGGATGTTGACAGATCTCGCCGATGGTGACGAGGGTCAAGAGGATGTTGACCGATCTCATCGATGGTGACAAGGGTCACAAGGAGGTTGACCGATCTTGCCGATGGTGACAAGGTCACAAGGAGGTCGACCGATCTCGCCGATGGTGACGAGGGACGATAGAAGGTTGACCGATATTGCCGATGGTGACAAGGGTCAAGAGGATGTCGACCGATCTTGCCGATGATGACAAGGGTCGCAAGGAGGCTGATCGATCTTTCCGATGGTGACAAGGGTCACAAGGAGGTCGACCGATCCTGTCGATGGTGACGAGGGTCGATAGAATGTTGACCGATCTCGTCGATGGTGACGAGGGTCAAGGGGATGTTGACCGATCTCACCGATGGTGATAAGAGTCACAAGAAGGTTGACCGATCTTGCCGATGGTGACAAGGGTCACAAGGAGGTCGACCGATCTCGCCGATGGTGACGAGGGTCGATAGAAGGTTGACCGATCTTGCCGATGGTGACAAGGGTCAGAAGTAGGTCGATCGATCTTGCCGATGATGACAAGGGTCGCAAGAAGGTTGACCGATCTTGCCGATGATGACAAGGGTCGAAAGGATGTTGACCGATCTTGCCGATGGTGACAAGGGTCACAAGGAGGTCGACCGATCTTGCCGATGGTGACAACGGTCACAAGGAGGTCGACCGATCTCACCGATGGTGATGAGGGCCGATAGAATGTTGACCGATCTTGCCGATGACGACAATGGTCAAAAGAATGTTGGGAACTTTTAAATCATCACTTTACTGACTTAAGCGCCCTTTCGGATTTTCGCCGAAGCCAGCCCCCTCTTGCTTTTGTCCACGCGCCCTTTCGGGTTTTCACGTGGCGGGGTACCCAATTTTACCTGTGGCGCCCTTTCAAGTTTTCGTCACAGCCGGGTTATAGCCATTTTTGCCCTTGTCCTGATGTAGGAACAAGTCTGGAGAGGCACCTCTATTTTAAGCCTCATTTTTTTCTTTTCTCTCTTTTTTTTGATGAACGGAACGAATCCGAGATGAACGCGGGCTCGTTTGTTAACAACGGATGAGGGATCTAGGTTATTGAGATGCCGACTGGCCTTGCTGATGATGGCAAGGGCCGAGCATAGGTTTGTTCATCGACATTGGTTGAATGCCGAAGCAAGAATAGATTAATCAACAAGGACGGAAGGTCCAAGTTAAAGGAATACCAATCGGTCTTGCCGATGATGGCAAGGGTCGAGAGTGGCTTGTTCATTGGCATTGGATGAATGCCGTAGCGAAGGATAGGTTTGTTAACGAGGACGTAAGGTCCAAGTTAAAAGAAAATGTTGATCGGTCTTGCCGATGATGGCAAGGGTCGAACACAAGTTTATTCATCGACATAGGTTGAATGCCGAAGCAAGAGATAGATTTATTCATTAACGAGGATGGAAGGTCCAAGTTAAAGGAAAATGTCGACTGATCTTACCGATGATGGCAAGGGTCGTAAGGATGGGGACCGATCTTGCCGATGATGACAAGGGTCAAAGGGTGTTGAGGAAAAAACTCTCCGGTGGGACTTATGGTGATCATCCCTTCTGGAGTTTCATTGGAATGAGGGTGGAGAGGAACTTTAAATTGCCACATTACTGGCTTAAGCGCCCTTCCGGGTTTTCGCCGAAGCCAGCCCCCTCTTGCTTTTGCCCACACGCCCTTTCGGGTTTTCACATGGCGAGGTACCCAATTTTGCCTGCAGTGCCCTTTCGGGTTTTCACCATAGCCGGGTTATAGCCATTCTTACCCTTGTCCTGGTGTAGGAGCAAGGCCGGCGAGGCACCTCTATTTTTAGCCTCATCTTGCTTTCTTTTTCTTTCTTTTCTCTTCTTCTTTTTTTTATATCATAGAGTGAGAAAATGAGGATGGGTCAATCATGTGGCGTTTGACCCTGCGTAGTAGCATATGACAATTGACTAGGGCACGCAGCCTTGCACCGATGAAGGGGTTTATTCGTTGGTAAGGATGAATACCAACGCAAGGGATGGATGTTTGCCGATTCGGACGTAAGGTCCGTAATGGCGATATCGTGCAGAAGTCGGCTAGGGCACGCGACCTTGCACCAAAAGAGGGGTTCATTCGTTGGTAAGGATGAATACCAACGCAAGGGATGGACATTTGCCGATTCGAACGTAAGGTCCGTAATGGCGATATCATAAGAGAGTCAGTTGGGACACGAAGTCTTGCGCCGAAAAAGGGATTTATTCATTAGCAAGAAGGTAATGCTAATGCAAAGGATAGATTTTGTGCCGATTCGGGCGTAAGGACCGCAATGGCGATATTGTATGAGAGTCGACTAGGACGCGAAGTCTTGCACAGCAAAAGGGGTTTATTCATTAGCAAGGAGGTACTGCTAACATAAAGGATAGATTTTGTGTCGATTCGGGCGTAAGGCCCGTAATGGCGATATTGTGAGAGAGTCAGCTAGGACACGAAGTCTTGCGCCGACAAAGGGGTTTATTCGTTAGCAAGGAGGTACTGCTAACGCAAATGATAGATTTTGTGTCAATTCGGACGTAAGACCCGTTATGGTGATATTGTAGCGTGTAGATTTATTTTTGGGAGCTCGACCAGAGCAGAATGCCACTAGACCAAGGTATGTGGAGCTCGGCCAGGGCGGAGTGCCACTAGACCAAGGTAGGTAGAGCTCAGTCAAGGCGGAATGCCGCTAGACCAGGGTAGGTAGAGTTTGGATAGGGTGGAGTGCCACCAGACCAAGATATGTAGGGCTTGGCTAGGGCGGAGTGCCACCAGACCAAGAGAGGTAGGGCTTGGCCAGGGCAGAATGCCACTGGACCGAGGTAGGTAGAGCTCGGCTAGGGCGGAATGCCACTAGACCAAGGTAGGTAGAGCTCGGCCAGGGCGGAATGCCACTAGGCCAAGGTAGGTTCTGACCTTTCTGGGAATGCCAGTTGAGCTGTGTGATATAGCTTCATATGCTTTCCATTAAGGGGAGAGAACTTGATGACTCCTTTGTGATCTACAAGGACGTATGCACCCCCTTCATATATCGACGGACGATATATAGTATGACCCAGTTTTCAACCAACTTCCCTTTGAGGTTGGAGGCCATTACTTCTCTTCTTTTGACCATTACTAGGTCACCCTTCTTCAACTCTCGGCCTTTGACCAGCTTGTCGAAAGCACGGGCCATACGAGCTTGGTAGAGTTGGATATTTTGTTGCACGCGGAGGCGCTTTCCTTCAAGCTCAGCAAGCTCTTCCAATCTTCTTTCCACGTTGGTTAGTTTGCCGCTAGCCAGCCCATGCTGGATGGCGACTCGCAGCGAGGGGACCTCCAACTCAATCGGCACCTCAACCTCGGACCCATATACAAGGGAGAATGGTAAACAGCTGGTTGGGGTTTTATAGGCCGTACGATAGGCCCAAAGCGCTTCGTACATCTTTTCTTCCCAGTCCTTTTTATTAGACTTGACAGTCTTTGCTAGTAACGTGCATAGTGTTTTATTGAAGGCTTCTGCAAGTCCATTGGCTTGAGGGTTGTAGGGGGACGAGGTCCTCTAATCAATCTTGTATTTATCAGCCAGTCGATAAACCTTCTGGTTTCTGAAATGGCTGCCATTATCAGAGATAATTTGGCAGGGAACCCCGAACTGAAATATTATATTCTACCAGAAGAATCTGGAGATCTGTTCTCCCGTCACATCTCTTAGTGCAACTGCTTCCGCCCATCTGGAGAAGTAATCCATGGCTGCTAAGATGTACTTGCATCCTCACGAAGATGCTGGCAGTGGCCCCACCACGTCCGTGCCCCATTGGGCAAACGGCCAGCTTGGTACGGTGGGATGTAGCGGCACTGGTGGTCTCCTGGACACGTTGGCATGCTCTTGACATTTTTGACACACTTTAGCAAACTTGCAGCAATCATCGAACATAGAGGGCCAATAATAGCCCAACTTCTTTATTTCAATTTTCATTTTCACCCCATCCTAGTGCGCTCCAGTTGCCCCGGCATGGACTTTTTGCATTACCTGCCCAGCTTCCACTGAAGACAAGCAATGGAGCAAAACTTTCTTTCACGCATCAGCCATTATTCGGAACAAAGTTCCGCTTCTCATCTCGTAAGAGTCTTTAACCCTTAAGAGCTTCATTCTTTGTTCTTTTTCTTTAGGGAGCCGTTGGTGCTGAAGCCAACGCAGAAGGTGTTCCCACCAATCGGGCTGCTGAACTTCTTCGACAGCTACCACTTCATTTTCTTGTTCATCTGCCAGAAGCTCCGTTACGCTGGGGACCTGCCGACGATTGATTACTCCTATATTCAGGCTTGTGTCTGGCGGGATTGCTAAAGAACTAGCCAGCTTCACGAGGGCATCCGCCTGAGCATTCTGTCCTCGGTTGATATGCTTGATTTTGATGAAATAGAATCACGCCATCAAGCGGAGGGCCAGCTGATAGTAAGGGAGGAGTTCTTGCTTCCGCACATCGAACTCTCCTTCCAGCTGTTTTATGACTAGCATGGAATCCCAGAATGCTTCCAACATCTGGATCTCCATGGACAGAGCAATCTGCAACCCGATTATGAGGGCTTCATATTCTGCTTCATTGTTTGTGCATTGCTTGTTTATTGAACAAGATGTATATATGACTTCTCCTTCAAGAGATTTCAAGACTATGCCTGCCCCCGCTCTGACTCTGGCTGACCCAGTAGCTGAGGTATCAATTCTGGAAGCGTCGCCAAAATATAACTGCCATAGAGAAGGCTGCACTTGGCCGACCTCTAGGGTTTCATCTTCAGGAAGCTCTGGTTCCTGCGGGCAGTCTTCAGGCATGGGATGCTCAACAAAGAACTCTGCGATGGCCTGGCCCTTGACGGCCTTTTGCGGTATGTAGGAGATATCAAACTCCATAAGGATCACCGCCCATTTGCCCAAGCGGGCTTTGAGTGCCAGTTGGGACATGATATATTTAAGCGGATCTTCCTTAGAGATTAGCTTAACTTCATGCGACAGCATATAGTGTCGAAGCTTCTTGACCGCGAAGACCAATGCCAGGCAGATCTTCTCGATATAGGTGTACCTCTCCTCAGTTCTGACCATTCTTCGACTGAGGTAGTAGAGGGCTTGTTCTTTCCCTTCTTCATTATACTGGGCTAGCATTACCCCCAGGGAGTTATATGTGGCTGCTATGTACAAAACCAGTGGCCGTCCTTTCACCGGTGCGCCCAGCACGGGAGGAGTCTTCAGATAGTGTTTGAGCTTGTCGAAGGCTGTCTGGCAATCTTCGTCCCAATAAAAGGGAACATCTTTCATCATCAGCTTGTGAAAGGGCTGGCATTGCCCCGACAAGTTGGATATAAACCGCCGGATGTATGCCAGGCGGCTTTGTAGAGATCTTAGTTCGGAGAGGTTCCTTGGTGAGGGCAACTCCTGAATTGCTCTGATCTTTGCGGGGTCTATTTCAATCCCCCGGTATCTGACAATGAAACCCAAGAACTTTCCGCTCGATACTCCGAACGCACACTTCATAGGGTTCATCTGCAATTCATACTGCCTTAGCCTCTAAAAGATAACTCGGAGGTCCTGCAGGTGATCTTGTTTCTTTCTGGTTTTGACTACCAAGTCATCTATGTAGTACTCAACCTTATGGTAAAGCAGCTCATCAAATATTCTAGTCATCACCCGCTGATAAGTCGCGCCGGCGTTCTTCAATCCGAATGGCATTCTCCTGTAATGATAAATGCCTTTGGGGGTTCGGAAGGTAGTGTGGACCCGGTCATGTTCCGTGATCCATATTTGGTTATAGCCGGACGACCCATCCATGAATGATAGGGCGTCATGGCCGGTTGTTGCATCTATCATGACCTCCGTTATTGGCACCAGAAAATCATCCTTGGGGCAGGCTTTATTCAGATCTCGGAAGTCAGCACATATCCGGATCTGTCCATTCACTACTAACAAATTACATATATAAGGCAGAAAATAAAAGGCAGAAGTTAATTGTATCTTATATTTTTATGATTACAAGGTAAAAAATAAATCCACCTTCTAATCATATTAAATATCATCTAATAAAGGTAGAATATTATATTCTACCTTCTAAACTTTAATAAATAGAAGGCAATAATAAAATTATGCCTTTTATTCACAAACCCCCGTGCGATTTCGATTTCCCTCCCAGCAAAAGTTTCTTTCCTCCGCCTCCTCACCTCCCCGATTCCTTCTCTCTCTCTTTCTCCCCTATTTCCCACCATGGAAAGGGCTCTTTCCAGCAGAACCATCGTTGCTCTCATTTGTGCCCCTCTCACCTTCTCTCACCGGCACTAGAGCCTCCGCTCCTTGGCCCGCCTTCCCCGCTGTCGATCTCACCTTCTCTCGCCAGCACCAGAGCCGCTGTAGGACACACCGGATTGAGGGAGAACACCAAGTTGCCATTGTCGCCGTCGCCTGTGGTCACTATCACCCTCGACGGTGCCACCTTCACCGGTGACCACTGCTTCACTGCCTGCTGGTACCTGCTCCTGGCTGCCTTCTGCACCGACGCCGGCCGCCGCTCCCCCCAGTTGCCGTCTCCTCTTCTTACCTGAGCACTGTCTAATTTTTCTCCCTCCCCGTCGCTGCTTCCTCCTCCACGCTGGTGGTTCTCTAGGTGGCTGGTAGTTTCCCCTCTCTTCCTTTGATTCCACCGGTTCCTCCGCCCTCAGTCGGAGGTAAGTATCTTGTCAAATGCATCTACGGATTTACCGAACTCTTTAATCGATGTTGGGTACTCCTGCCATGGGTAGGAAAGTTGATCACAAGTACATCCCTTGATGTGGGCATGCCTCCCATTGTTCCACCTTTTCTTGATTCATGTGGGTCTCCTTCAGAAGGAAGTAGAGAGATATGCTTTGAAGAGCAGTGCCCTGTTCCTCAATTCTTTATCAAAGTGACGATATTCATGTGGTTGAATATATACTAGTTCTTTTAATTCAATGTGCTAGTGCTTTTCATAAACAACTAATTGATGTAGGAGGGAGGGAGGGAGCGATGGAGTAGTTGGGAAAGTCCAGCCAATTGTGTTCTTGGATTGGTCCAACATCAGTGGAAAATTGATATTTCAGGGATTGTTCATAAGCAAACTACTGAGGGTTTAAATTGATCCAGATTCGTGGCAGGACTTTTAGTTATATGGAATCCTATGCTCATTGATCCTCGTCAGAAGGTGGTGCAGGTTTCAATCCCACCAAATTGAGTGTTTCTCACAATCTAGGTATGTTATTCAATAATGGTGAGAACATGGTCGTTGTTCTTGTGACAACATTAATATCATATGGCCTAGCTCTCTTGAGATTAGTTTTGTATGATGTGATTTACATTCTTTATTTTTGTAATGTCATTAATATCATACAACCTTGCACTCTTGAAATTAGTAGTCTATCGTGTGCCTTACAGTTGTACCTGGTAGACAGTATTTGTTCATTATTTTTTTCTAATGAGCATTCAGTCATTGTAGCTCATTTATGATACCATAAGAAGTGGGAGTCCGGGGACTTCTGGGTTTGAGGATTGCCTGCATTTTTTCCCCGCTGAGTTATTCTCTGGAAGGTAACATGTCTTGATGGTATATTACTATTATGTAAAGGTGCAACTAAAGTTTTGGTTTTGATCTCTTTTTAACATTGGCATGCGGATCCGGATCATGGACAGGTGGTGATGGAATCTGGGTGGAATTGTCAGGGAAAATGCTAGTGCTGGCTCGGTTACTGTCTAATCTACACCAGAAAACTGATGATGGCATTGTTCTTGTATCAAACTATACACATGTATGGCAATCTTGATAGTATGTAGGTAATCTGTTAACATATGCTTTTTCCCCCTCCCTATTGCATCATTTGAGCATGATGAATTGGTCCATGGCCTGAAATGTCAAAGGCTATTATGGTAGTATGGTTTGACCTTGCCCTAGGTTTCTTTTGGATTCTGTGCAGAACCACTTGACGAGGCCTTTCTATCTGTACGATCATTTTACTCCATCCAGGATTTACCAACATTCAAAACTCAGGCAAGCAGTGGGAGAGAAGTCATAATTTTAACACCGGGAGTGGTGTGACCACGGCCGAAATAAATCAGTTTGACATATCATTTTGTGACTCAGACTTGACCCTTAAGTTGGCTCAATCAAAGTTGAAGCAGCAGTTAATTACCAAAGGCCTATTGGGCACATTAAGTCTGGGCTCTACTATTATTTTAAAACCTTTCCTGGACTGATTACTAATGGCTTGTGATTCTACTTGTTTCATTGAAGAGAGGATCAGATCATTTAAACCAAGAGACTCATCACTTCTCACATTGTCCTGTTTCTGACTTCATAGTAGTCTTGTAGCACGTATGAATTCCTACACAGGCCAAGGTGCTAAGAAAGGGAAACCAAAGCATCCATGTTGATAACTGAATATGTTGTCTTAACATCTTTGATCTATTTATTTGTGCCTTAGCAAGGCTAGGTTTGGAAATATCAACAACCAATTGATGGAAAATATGGATTACATATCAAAAACCTCAAATGGAGGAAAGTTGCGCTATTTGTAACTTCACGGTGATCTTGTGTGCATTGTAATGCTTACACATGCCAAGGCATTAAGAAAGGGAAACCAAAGCATCCATGTTGATGAGTGAATACATTGTGTTAACTTTTGTGATCTTTTTTTCCTCCTGCTAGCTCAATGCTATTAAATTTATGGAGATCTTTTTTTCCCTGTTAAATTCATAACCAGTGTTTTCCCAAAGGTTTCCTACATCATAAGAATATTTTGTGAGTTCTCGTTTGAGTAATGCTTCCGTCACCTGGACCAACGCAGCGGCATCGTGTACCTGCCTTCCATCTTAGTTATAGTTCCATAACCCACACTTATCTGATCTTTGTGGTTCTTTGCCTCATCTAAATCCAACATGTTAGACAAAGCTAAATACATTTATGACATGCAGGTTAAAGTTTACATGTGGGTCTTCTTATCAGTTAGTGTTAACAATGTCAAAACCTCACACTTTCTTGACATAATATTTTTCTTTCTCCATTCTTCCACGGACTGGAAGGAGTACCAACCATGTGTTTTACTATTTTCTTTACAGATACTGGATGCTGATGGAATTGCTGTTCCAGGTGAAATAATAAGAAGCCATGATCTCTTTGTCAATAAACACAGCCCTAAAAGTATTAGGGATAAAACTAAATCTGGGGAGATGTGGGAAACGTAAGTTTATTGTATTCTTATAGTATTTTGGGTCCCAAGAGCTCACTGTTCCACAAAATAACTTGTAGTATTTAGCATGTGCATGGTCACAATGAGTCACACTTTGAGATAGATATTGATTGCTGAAATAAGCTCTAATTTCTACACACACTCCAACGCTACCCACATTAGGTCCTTTGATAATATGTGTGTGGAAGAGGGGGTGAGAGAGTGAGCTATTCTTATTTGTAAAATAGACTCACAAAACTCTTCCTTTTTGTCTATTATATTGCTGGTGAGAGAGTGGGCTATTCCTAGCATACTTATGATATGGCTTATCCGATACATGTAAATAAAGAAGATAAGGAAAACTACCAGATATTTTCTTCATTTTTTTTGGCAAGCTTGTTAAAAATCATGTAGATCCTACTGTGCATACAACAAAATTTTCATTGCTTCCTATTTACTTCTTCCTCTTTTTGTTGGCAGGTGGGCAAAATAATGCTACATATAGTGGAAGGGTAATTTTGATCAAGTGGGGAGATTACACGAGAAAGATTGGTATTGATGCCAGTGCAGAAGCAATCAAGGAGGCTATAAAGTCAACATTTGGATTGAGAACAAGGAGGGCATTTTGGCTGGAGGATGAAGATGATGTTGTTCGCAGCCTTGACAGAGAGATACCCCTGGGTACCTACTTTCAAGAGAAGAAGATGAAGAATGCTTATAAAGTTATGAAGATTATGTGGTTGTTATATTTGGATAGTTGTAGACATTTTTTTGAAGATGTATAAATAAAGTTGTGTATGTCAAATGCATTTTTAGTGCATATTATCATAATCATATTGTGACTTATGATTTTGTATCTTTTTGTCATCTGATATTATATTTTAAATTTTGTAATCTTCTGTCGTGAGAAAATAGTTTCATTCTATATTTCGAAGAAATTTATATTTGTCATTAAATTTTATTTGTGAGAAATTATTTTAGAAGAACTATCATTAAATATAATAGATTATATGGAGAACAAGACTCCTTTTTAAGGATAATAGTTTATATTCTGATGTAAGTATAGAAGGCAGAAAATTATGCCTTCTATTGACTTATTTTGACAACTTATAAGGCAAAAAATTTACCGCTTAAAAGGAATAGAAAGCAAAAATATCTACCTTCTATATGGATTTTAGAAGACAGAAATTATCGTCTTTTAAAAAATAATAGAGGGCGCATATAAGTGCCTTCAATCATGAGTTTATATGGCGAAAAAAAAGTGCCTTCTATAACTATCATTTCTGCCTTTTAAAATTTCCGCCTTCTAAAATTCACTTCCCGTCTTCTATTTACATAGAAGACGGTGGAATAGAAGGAAGAATATAATTCGCCCTCTTTTCGCCTTCTAATAGAATAGATGGCAGATTTTGACACTTTAAAAGGCAGAAGAATTTTACCTTATATTTCTATTTTTCTAGTAGTGATTCTTCTTCTTCACGGGTATAATGTTAGCTATCCATATGGTATATTGATTTTCTTCGACAAAACCCACATCAATGAGCTTGTCAACTTCCTTGCATATTTGAGTGATGAGCTCTGGTCTCATGCGCCGCGGCAGTTGCTTCACCGGTTCGGCTTCAGGACTTATGGCTAGTTCATGTTGTGAGACTACGGGGCTTAGTCCTGGCATTTCCTTGTAGGTCTAGGCAAAGCAATCCCGGTATTCTTGCAGTAGCTGGATGTACAACTTCTGTTCTTCAGCGGATAGTTGGGCACTGAGGAAGGTCAGCATGTGGTCGTTCTTGTCCCCCAGATTAACTTCTATTAGTTCATCGACTGTGGCTTGGCCTCCGTCTTCTATTTCTGGGGGTGCTGGCTGAAGGTCGACAAAGTCTGGGATATTATCTTAAAGGTCAAGAACCTCGATTTCTTCATTTGATTCTATCTGAACTTCAGTAGGGATCTCCGCCTCGGCCAGAAGCGGCTATGCAGATTGTTCAATCAACGAATCCATCGCCATTGCAGCTTCAAGGGGTGAGTCGACAGCTTCATCCCCTACAGATAGGTTTGCGATCGTGGAAGATCGGTGGTTGTTTACTACTGAGCTGAGGTAGCATCGCAGCTTTGTAGCAGAAGGTGAGAAGGCCTCGCCCTCTTGGAGCGCCATGTCCTTAGTGGAGGTGGCCTTTTCCTTTTCAGCAGCATACATCTCTTGATCAATTTCGACAGAAGTTTCCCCGATTGGCATGAGAGGTGCTGAAATCATCATTAGTGGGGGCCCGCCAGAGGGAGACGTCCCGGTTTCTTCAACGTCTTCGGCTTCGCTACTGCTGGCCGTATCAAATTTGGCTTGAAGGGCCGCCTCTTCAGGATAGGCTTGCTCCGAACATCGGTAAGGAGTCATGGTCTCTATTTTCGAGTCTCTTGGTCGATCCGGTTCAGCATATTCAGCTTCTGCTGAGTATTCATCGAAAGTTGCCCCCAGCGGGTTATTTTTAGCATGATAGAAAGCGGTGATGGTGTCCACCTCATAGCGCCCACTGTAGTAATATTCTTCAAGGGTGAATCCCAACCCTAGATGCTGAGAAACATGTCTCATTTCTTTTTCCAGACTTGCGAGATACCACATCTTCTGGAATGCTTCTTTATCTTTACGTGGCTGGTTGGAGGGGATATGCTACTTCTGGAACATCCTGGCCATCCGAATTGTTGTGAACGCCAGACCCTGGAAGGGAGCCAGCGAGTTCTCTATGTCTTCGGGTGAGTGACAATCAGTGTCTTCCCGGGTAGGGTGCTCCTTAGCTGTATAAAACAAGCTGCTGGGGCCGTCTATCTGCGCTACCTCCCAAGCTTTGAAAGGTTCGAAAGTGGTGTTATCGAGGCCAGGGATTGGCTTGGTGAGGCCCTCCGGGACCCTTATGTGGTCGTGCTGCTGATCGACCTTGACTTCATTGGCTTCAGGGTATATAGCAGGAGGTTCTATCCTGTGCACGTCCCCCGTGACGGTGATGTGAGAGAGCGCCTTTGGGCTTGATATATCCACGCGGTGGTGGTGGAAACCAGCCATCGCCAGAGGTGCTTTTTGGTGCCCCCGTAGGGGTCTTGGCTTCAGAGGTCTTTTGAGACTGATCTGCATACAGATGAGCGTCTACCAGGTGACACTCGGACACTTCGAATGGATGGGGGTCAACAAATATCCTCTCCTCCTTCCCTTTGAGGCTATATTTGATGCATTGGCGGAGCGTGCACGGCACCACCATATTTTCATGCAGCCAGGGACGGCCAAGCAGCGCTTTGTACGAGGTGCGGAAGTCGATGACATGAAACTGCACCTTCGTAGTAAAATCTGCCAGAGTGAGTATGAATTCTGCTACCCCCAGCGATACTTCACACTTTTGGTTGAAGCCGGCGATATGCATCTCTCTAGCTTTATCGAGGCGTACATTAAAGTGGTGCCTCTGATATATTCTATATGGTAGAATGTTGACAGTTGCGCCAGGGTCGACCAGGATTTTATTCAGCTCCTGTCCATTTAGGCGTCCTCTCATATAAAGCGGCCTGTTGTGGCTAATAGTGGGGAGCAACATGTCCTCCTGAGTGAAGGTCATGCTGGCTTCTAGTAGTGCTTCAGCCAAGCAGGTTCATATTGAGCAGGCGTCTGCAAAGCAGTGACAATCGCTTGTCGGGTCTCTTCACTCAATGAAAGGATCTCCCAGATTATAAACCTTGCAGGGAGCTTCTTGAGTAGCTTCATTATCCTGCTTCCAGCTCGGATATTTGACAGCTTCATTTCATCGGCCCATCTAGGTTTGGAGGAGTCTTGGACTACGGTCCCTGACGGTCCTGCCTCATCGAGCTCAGATTCTACGTCCTTTTGCTTGGTGCCATGTTCTTGTTTCCCTTCATTGGTTGCTGCCGGGCAAGCTTTACCTGCATCCGGAGCTTTGGAAGACTACTGGGGCTGCGGGTAAGTACTCTCGATTGCAGGGTCGGCATCCTGACACGACTGCTTTCCCTTGGGCATCTTCAGGAATTCCAGGAAGGAAGGGGTAGTAGTGTTGCCTCCGTTCTGGTTATAAAGGCCCGACGGAGGAGGGATTTGGACTCCTTTGACCTCCGGGGAAGGTATATTGTAGGGTTGCTCTCCCCTGAATATGATATTTTGGTTAGTAGGCGGTTGACGCCCCCACTTCCGGCCTGACCGGGTTGCATGTTCTGTAGTAGCTGCTTCCGCCTAGCTTGCCCCGACAGTGGGTGAAAAGCATATTTCTTCCTCGTCCTCTTCACTAGGCAAGTTGAAGAGAGCTGAGAGAGTATTACAGGACACAACCTATTCTTTGTTGACCTTGGCGGCCTTTCTTGTCTTCTTTTATTTCTTTTTCTTTTTTTCTTCAGCTGGCGCCTGCCCCCAGAACAGGCTGCCATCCTTGTCGGATGCCGCATCGGCTTCTTGAGTGAAAGTTGATCTAGTTCTTGCCATGGGACATGATCCCATACTAGTAGAGTTTCTAATTCGGGCTGTACATATTCATCTAGCACATTTATGTATTCCTACAGCCGTCGGGCTTCTGGACTAATCTCCTTGACCGTCGGTAATGGAGTCTATCTTCTCCGATTAGATGTAGGTATCCTGATGACTGCAGGCGGATTAGCCCACACAGGTGCTGCCACCGGAGGGGTAGGTCGTGGTTGGATGCCACAAATATGTGCCCCCACTGTCGGGTGAGGTGCCGTCTTTTTTTTATTCTTTGCAGGGACTTGTTGCCATCCCTGTTGTTCTTCTATGGGCGCCAGGAAACAGATTTCATAAGTGCACCGAGTATTGGCTTCAGATATCTCCTCAGGCAAGGCCTGGTATACAGAGACCATATTGGCCGCAGCCCTCCTCAGAGGAGCTTCATGAGGCTGCGGAGGGTCAACTCTGTACTCTCCCAAGTCAATCTAATCTTTCTTCACCATGCCTTCAATAATATCTTTGAAGACATAGCAGTCTTCAATTGGGTGCCCCAGCATCTGGTGATAGAGGCAGAATCTCAGACTATCTTTTCTTTTCAGGTCCTCCAGCCTCTTTGGCTCAGGCAGGGTGACCTTGTCATACTGGGTTACCCAGTCGAACAGAATTCTGGTCTTCTTTTTTGGAAAAGAGTATGCCTTCTTCATTTTATCCCGCAGTGAGGGACCCTCTTTGCCATCTCCGGCTTTAGCAGGCTGTGGGACATCCGCCTTCTTACCTTTATCCTTCCATTGCTCAAATGCCTTAATATCAACGGCATTCGCTTCTTTAGGAGCCTGGCGCCGTTCTACTGCCTTGCCTTTCTGTGTGGTGACAGTAGTTGATGCAGGGGCAGATCTGGCCAGGAAGGCTTCCACCTCGGCCACAATGTTGTTTAGTCAGTCGAATGACCAGATTTCCATTCCTATCATCCTTTCCAGGACCTCTCTCCTGAGGTTCTGTTTACATATCTGTGCAGCGTCCTCCTGATGCGGGGGCCACTTGCATCTCATTCCGAGGTTCCTCCACCTCGTGATATAATCAAGGGCTGTCTCATCGGCCCTCTGTCTTGTTGAGTAGAGTTTGGCCACTGTGACCTCCCTCTCTGTAACATGAAATATTTCTATGAACTTCCTATGCATGTCCGACCAGTCACTGATCGACCCGGCCGGGAGGCTAGAGTACCATTCAAAAGCGACCCCCGTCAACGAGGACTCGAAAAATTTCAGCAAATATGACTCGTCGGTGGCCAGATCACCCATGACGGTCATGTAGTAGGCGACATGTTCTTTTGGGGATCCCTTCCCGTTGAACTTGTCAAACTTTGGCGGCTTGCTAATCCCAGGAGGGAGCCGCTTGACAGCATGATGTGGCGGGTATGGAACCCTATATGCATCAAATGCGACCTACTCGCCTTCACTTCTTTCAGCGAGCTTCAGCTCGATCATTCTCTCCACCATCATTTTGTTCATGATGGTTGGATCAACTGGTTCTGCGTAGAAATGTGCCGGCTGCAGGTAGGGGGTGACCAGGGTGGTCGCCTACGGCGGAGGACAGTAGTGGAGGTGTCTGGTGCACCTGTGGTAGCACCGGCAGCATCAGCGGTTGTGGTGGGCACTGCTAAGTCGTTGCCAAGCTTGGTTCTGTCGGCTGAGGCACGGCATAGTGTGGCGAGGGGTCATTCCGGTTGACGGCTCCCCGTGATGATTCTCCCTACATCTCGAGTTGCTTAGAGGTTGAAGACTGCTCCGTCTTATCCATCAGTTGCTTCTTCAGCAGCTCTATCTCCTGGTGGTACCTTTGTAGTATCATTAGTACTACCGGATACATAGCTGCAGTGCTGGGGATGGCTTCTGTCATCTCCCCGGATGCACCCTCAGGCAGGATGTCGAGCAAAACATCTTCTTCTTCTTCCGCCGTCACCACATTGGCGGTCAGAACAGCAGATTCATCACATTGTTGGTGGTGGGTTAGGGCTTGCTTCCCTTCAGCCGCTACCAACAGTTCTTTTGCGGCTCTTACCCTTCGAGTGTTCGGCCCCAGCCTCCCGGCCAATTGAGCCAGCTCATGAGGATCTTCTAGAAGCCTTCCATATCGGCTGGATATGCCAGCCATGTTGCAGGTGAAGATCTGCATTCTTCTTTTCTGTCTATGAACCTTCCTCTTTGCATGCTCCGGGAATGTTAACCTCTCAAACATAGAGATTCTTTTCATTTCTTCCCGCCGAGGGGCGGTCTCATCGGCTTCAGCATCAAAGCCATCTTCATAACCATTGTCATCGACTGAAGACACCATCCTTCTTTCTTCCTCTTCTTCTTCAACTGCCATTGGTGGGCAGTAGTCTTCTTCAGCCACGAATACTTGTAGTAGCCATTGTTGGCCCAGCGAGGTTACCTAGACCCCTGAAGTAGGACCTGGGATAGTTGTCGACCTCCCACGGGAGGGATATAAGCAAGCTGGGCTCGTTCGGCGAGTTGATGGAATCTTCTTCCCACTGTGGGGATGTTGTCTTGTCGGGTGCAGGCCCTGAAACTTTCACGGCGTGGAGGCTCCACAACTATCTCTTCATTTATTGGGGCCAGGCCCCTTTCCTTCCTCATTCCCGCTCCGTCACGTGTTGGGTGGTGACGGATTGGTGCGTCCTGATGAGCGGGTTGGATCTTCTTAGAGACCCAAACCTGCTTAAACTTCTTCGGCCTGGGGGCCAGCTTCTAATGGCCATGGTGGATGGGTTCTTCTTTCTCAGCTCTCCTCCCAAAAAGGGCCTGGTAGGAGTTGTGAACAGGTACGGCGGGGATGACCCGATTCGGGACCACCCGAGCGTCGCGTCCGTCCAGGAAGACGTGAACTCCACCGATTAGCATGGATTTGCCAGACACGGAGAGGCATCCAGTAACAGTAACAACATTCCGCCGGAAGCCTCTACGCTGGCGTCTTCCCGAGTTCTTGGCAGGAATGGGGCGGGCCCCATCGGTGATGTGGTGCACCAGGCAGCTGGCGACCGGAACCGGACTCTTGAGCGAGCCCGCGCAGCATCGAGCCTTCAAAGCTTCGACCTTCTTCACAGTCTCCTCGGTAGGTCCCGAGGACTCCACTTGCAGCATGTCAACAAAGGCCAACCATAAAGGCTATGACGTTAATTATGCGCTCATTCTGACCCGTATCGGGCGAGAGTTAGATTTGGGTCTGGACCAGCAGTCCGCCATACCATAAAGGCTATGACGTTAATTACATCCCCCATAACGTAGAAAATCTTTGATTAATTGCCGGGATAGTGGGCTGTCTGAGGCTGAAATAAGATGCAAATGGATGAATGTGAAGAGGTCACATGAAATGCTTCTATCTAGCATGCAATAGAGTCACGATTTATTAAGTCGGAGACCCTCGATATGTGGCGGAGGACATAGGTCCGAAGACCACCATCGCACATAGCAAAGACTTCCAGTCGGGCGCAACCCAGACTTCCGTCAGTGCCATTTGATATACCCAGGGGTCCATGCAAGCATGCATGCACGATGCTCATGATTATGTTAAAGCATGGCAACAAAGTCATGAAGATAGACAATGATTAATTAAGTTTATTAATCTCCACCAAGGGAGACAAAAATGGCAACATGGACATGATCACGAAAGCATGATGATAATATACGTGATAGTAGAAGCATAATAAGAAGATGGTTTAAAATTGAACAGCCCTCTTTTACTTGGTTTATTACTGATTGGGGTTTATTAACCTCGACCATGGGAGGCGAAGATCACTCCGGAGATGAGTGAGGGATTAAAATAGTGCGATGGGGAGAGTTTATTCAAAACTGGTACGGCCATGCGTAGGAATAGGGTTCCCTGGTGCGGTCAAGCGTAAGTAAAAGGGGTTAAACCGGCACGGTCATGGCAAGGGTTAAATCGGCGCGGTAGCTATGGGGCGCGCCAGATTAGGGTGCGTCGGGTATGAACCAAATGAAACCGTCAAGTTTTGAGTCTAAAGTTAATCCGGTGCGGGGGGGTACCGCGCCGTATTAGGGCGCGCCGGGTTAGGACCCGCCGTTTAAGTTGATTTTTGGGGATTTTTGAATCTATTTTGGTTTATTAAGATATTGTTGAGGGTTTTGGGGTTAACTGGGTTGATTGTTTATTAAATTAGAGTCTCGGGCTCTCCAGGAGCCGTGTCATAAGCTCATGCGAGGTTCACACTCGAGCACGGAAGTTTATTGCTTAAGAATGTATGTTTATTAAGGCCAAGTCACAAAGGTAACTTGTTAATTAGAATTTGGTGAAAATTGGGCAGCATCTCCCCATCCCTGAAGGATTGCAGGGGAGAAGCGGGGTCATACTCACGTGTGGAGTAAGCCCCTAACGAGCCGATCGGCACAACGGCAGCCAGCAGATCCCAATCGGATAGGAAATCTTGAGGACTAGCCTACCAGGGGCACCATGGTTCCGTGGGTTGAAAAGAGCGGATAAGGCGACTAAAGAGGGATGCGACGACCCCAAGGGCTAGCCTACGAGGGGCACACGACCCTTAGTCAACGCTATATCCGAAATGGGGATGACTATCAGGGAAGGAAACACCGAGGGCAGCCTACGAGGGGCACACATCCCTTAGTCACCACAGAGTCCCTAAGGACTGTGGATTTGAGCTGTTGGGCTGAAGCCCCTGTTGATATTCACCGTGGCCCGTGGGGACATCCATCACTCACAGATGGAGCCCATTCGACCAAGCGGTAATTCTGTGAAACAGTGGGGAATGTCCCCCTTCCCAGATTATTGGGACGAAGTCGACGCGACTAACACGACCCAACGATTATGAACCACAAGCGGAATGAAAGGGTATATTCAACATGAGTTGCATTCAATCAATCGACAGTCTGTCATTCATGAGGTCAGCATGTTAATGCTCACGAGGTTGAGGGACTAGCATTCACGGAGTTGGATGTTTGCTATGCAGATTAAGGGGCAAGGGATGAGTAGGTTGGCCCTCATGAAAAGCCAATATGGGCAGCCCGAACTAGGATAATGAAGCTAGAGAGAAAGGGCCTTAAAACCATTATCACAGCATGATCATTCTGGCCGCGGAAGCGATCCCCCTCACCTTTGGGCAACAGGATGATGCAGAGAGGTGTTGAGGGGCAAACCTCGAATTGGGACGGCCAGAGGTGCATACATAAATATGCCTCTGGTCACGAACCCACAGGATGGATAATATAAGGCACAGTCAGTGCGTTAAAATAGAGGCCCCGAGGAGAGGGAAACATTTATATAGCCCATGAAGCTCCAGAGCACATCCGACATTTGAGAACCCGGGTTCGAGAAACAAGCACACGGAGGAGCGATTAATCATACAGATTGAGAGAAGAGTGAGAGAGGGACACAACGTCAAAGATTCAATCTATTGAGACATGTGTTCATACCATTCATCCCATGAATAGGGAGCCAACATATAGATTGCAAGTATCTGGCACCGGCGTTGTCGCACGGACACCGTTCACTAGTTGCAGAGAAGTTTACATAAGAGGATGAAACAAAGAGATCGTGAGAGACGGGGGGGAGATTGGCTCATATCATCGCCCTCCCCCCCCCCTCTCACTTACATTAGATCAAAAGGGGAGAATCGGAGAGACGGCGGGGAGAAAACCACTTGACCCACCTATTCCCAAAACAGAGTATCGGACTCTCGCTCTTCTTCTCCGGCTCTGGAGGACTTCAGGCGGAGCAGAGGAAGACGGCGGTGGCAAGGAGGCTCTCAGGAAACCCATCTTCTTCCCCAAGGAAACCCTCTCTCTCCCTCTTGAGTTTGATTGGTGGTCAGGCTCTTTGAACTAATCCCACTCAGTTCGTCCCCTCAATCGCCTCTTCTCTATCTCTTCACTTGGTCGAACCAAGTGACATTATATAGGAAAGGCCTAATCCGGCGTGAAGGAAGGCACGTCGGGCGGGAGCGTGCCAGAGTTGAGCGTGCCGCGTTAACTTCTTCCACTTGATACGGGTTGGCTAGTGGGTCCGGGGATGGTCCCGAGAGTCACCATGACCATTCATCTGGTTGCGGCCCTGCAAAACCTTGACGGGAAGCTTTGACAAAGCTCTCAGGACGATGTACGGCCCTTCTCGGAACCTCAAGTATCTTCGGCTAGAACACGCGGGTTTTCCGCTGACACGCATTCAGCACTATGATTCGTACTGCTAGATCGGCCTGACTCGTGCTCGAAGCTTCTTGAGGGGTGGGATGGCACCCGGGATACTTCTGCCTTGACTGGGCGATCATTTGGTCACTAACGGACCCAATCTGCTGAGAAGCCGTACCCATGCTGGGTAATCAGGATCTTCTACTGGTAGAGCCTTCGGTCCCCTATTTTGAAGGGCCAAGGGCATTCTTTCACCTCGGGAGGATCTTTCAATAAGGTGGCGGGCCACCAGGTACACCATTGTCCTTGGTCGGACAACGGCTATGGTTTATGCGGCACGATAGAAGTCGATGCCGATTCATTGGGCAGGCTTGGTCGCACTACCAGTTGGTTGTGAATTCATCTCGATTTTCCTGAGGTGAAGTCCCCGGTGTTCATACAGGGTGACCTGATGCTCTAGTAGCTTGCGCAGGCTTCAGTGTATTGATATCCTTCAACTTCTATGCTTCAGCTGGCCGTATCATTCGTCTTTGAGGCTTGATCGTCGTTAACCATACTTTGAGTGCCAACACCCTTTGGTCGACCTCTGGCCCTGTGGATGTCCCGGACACCCCGTGGGTACTGAGACCGTGTTTTTGGGTGTCCAAAGGTACTGTGTTACCTCGATTAGCATGCCCACATGATTTTGAGGGTTCGGGTGACCCTGTATGTTCCGGGCTTTCTTGTAATGCTAGATCGAGTCACCGTGTTTTAGTGTAAGTGCGGAGAGCTAACCCCACATGACGTTAGTTTCTTCAGAACTTGGTTTTCGTGTGGGTGATGCATATGGCCTATGAACTGTGAGTTCTGTGACCTAGCCTGGGATTGGAAGTTTCCCGATTTCCCTTGGAAAGGGAATGACTCGGTGGTTATGAGCCGCCTCAAGGATTATCTTGACCATGGTTTCTGACCCCAGGAGTAGGGAAGATTGACGGCATGGAGCCGTATTGTACGACGGCCTTGACCGGAGTAGTGTGACTCACAGACCGTTGGATTAGTACGTCTAGTGGACTGTCCGGAGTCCGGTGGCGCCGTGCCACCCCTTGTTCCGAGTTACTTGTGATGGGCTTGTGTATAGCCTGTCAATACTCCGGTGGTGTCTTCCGAGAGTCTTACCTCGAGTGACCTCTCCCCCTAGCCGTAGCTTTTTTGCACACGTGTGTGCGGACCCACTTGGGAGTGGTGGAGAGCTTGTCCCGATGAGACGGTTTTTAGGCTAGTTACCGTAGGGCCCCTCATCTTTACAGCCAAAGTCTGGGCTGGGGGAAAAACTAGCTAGAGGACCCAACTTAGAGCGCATACTCTGTGTGTGCATACGTGGTTGGGGTCGTCGGACACGTGCTGACAAGTGCGACCCTAGCTAGTCCTTGTTTAGTGGTTACTTATGCGGTGTCTCAGTTTCTTCCTGGGGCGAGTAGGGAGACACCTGGGGCCCGGACTAAGACGTTAGTGGACATATCCAGCCTTGCTTCTGGTGGGTAGTACTCCTGTCACGCGAGATGTGTTTCTTCATGGTTTTTAGGGTGACTTCCAAGCATTTTCCTGTCTTTCAGGTCGAGGGTTCCCGGATGAGTTATCGAGGTTTCACCCGTAGGCAGTGTAGGGTTCACGACTGTGAGGTCATGTCTGTAACCCCGAACCATGTGGTTTTGAGTTGAGCCTTAGATGGCGATGACGGGCCTCCACGACAGGGGTGTTGTGGTATTTCTCCTGGTGGCATAGCTAGGGTTTTTTGTTAGTTCGATGGTCCCCCGATTGATACATCGGGGTTTACTTTTTGTGTTGTTAGGAGTAGCTGATAGAGCCATGGTTCCATAGGCTACCGTGTTTACTGTTCTCGTTATGGCTGTCTCTTCTGCCATTAGTGTTATTGTTGCTACTCTTGTTGCAGTTATTGTTGTTCTTGCTAGCGCTGTTGTTTACCGTCGTTGTTTTGTGGTAGGGATCTGCAGGACTCCTACTGAGCCAATGAGATGAGGCTCACCCCTATCTTTTTAGGTATTGCGGTTTCTCCTTGAGGTTCGGAGGTGCAGCGCGGAGGATCGTAGTTGCCAGCTCGCCAGAGCCGGGAGTGCACCTGGCGTTGAGTACATTCCTTTTCCCTATAGATTGTACTTAGTCGGACTTGACTCTGTTGTTAGATTATTAATTGAAAATATAATTTTATTTTCTGTTATTTAAATTGTTAATTATATAGTTATTGCTTGTATTATTTTAAAATTTAATGTACCTCCACACTCCTTTAAAACCCTTCTGAGCCCTCCGACTCATGGGTGGCGGGCCAGGATTCGAATGGTATCGTGTTATTCTCAGTATCCGGATCTTGAGTCATTACATATATGATGGGGAAGAGTAGTCAGTCACCCTGAGGAAACTTGCAACCACTAGAAGATCGTTAGATAGAGCCCTATGAGAGATCCCAGGGGACAACCCTCTGATGTTTAAGTTAGGACTGCTCGAGGAGAGCTGCAGAGAAAGAGAACAGGAGTGGGAGAGGGTTGAGAGAATGTAGCCTAGAGAGGATGGTCAGGGAGTGGTCGGAGAAGGTGGTGAGCATGTGGGGAGCTCTCTTTCTTTCTTCCTTGCTGGGAGTGTCTCTCAGTTGCCTAGGGTATGTCTCTGTCTTCTCTCTCTATGTATCCATCCCCCATGTGTCCTCGTTTGGGGACCTATTTATACTGGTCGTGGTGGTCTTATTATGATTAAGCAATGACATCATTCACGGAGTGGAGTCCTGTCGGATCGTGGGATCGTGGGATCGTGCGCTATCTACTTGTCCGTTTCGGAGGGAGGAGGTCATGGAGAGCATCTCAGCGACATGGGGGTGACCTTGAAAAGTGTAAAGGGCAAAAAGTGTCCCCTTCACCTCGTACTACACCTTTGAGATTTATATGATGGGGAATGGTAGTCAGTCACCCTGAGGAAACCTGCAACCACTAGAAAGATCGTCAGAAGTAGCCCTGGGAGAGATCCCATGGGACAACCCTCTTATGCTTAACTCAGGACTGCCCGAGGAGAGCTACAGAGAAAGAGAACAGGAGAGGGAGAGGGTTGAGAGAATGTAGCCTAGAGAGTATGGTCGAGGAGTGCTCGGAGAACGTGGTGAGCACGTGGGAAGCTGTGGGAATGGTTTTATCTTCATCTTATTTTATTTTATTTGGATTTTTGGACTTGTTAGACGTGCCAGTCACCGGGGTGACAATTTTATTATGCGCTCGACCTGACTTGGTCAGTCGATCGTGAAGTCCGAGTCGGGACCCGAAGTCCGTCATACCATAAAGGCTATGACGTTAATACGCCTTTCCTAAGAAAGACACCCCTTGATTAAACGCCAAAATAGGAGGCCACTTCGGGCGGTTGAAAATGACAGTGCGAAATATTGAAATTCTTGTTATTCTAAGAATGTGATTGAATAAACGTCAGATTATTAAATCAACATGACCCCTTTGTGTGGGTCGCGCCGGGTAGAGATAGGACACCGTCCACGTAGTGGCGGGGCGGGGCCTGGACAATCATCAGGGACATGTCCCCTTTCACGTTTCTCTTCCGGCGAAGGGCCTTGCAGTGTTTTATTCCCCGAAGGATCGAGCCGGACGGGAGGTGTATGACATACGCTTCCCGGAGCTTATCGGGGTTAAAGCGTCAATCGACATTTCGGCAGCATTTCCCCTTAATCTGGATTATGCCCAGAGGGAAATAGGCTATCATTCACGGAGTGCCGGAATGAAAGTCGAGAGAGAGAGAGGCCAAACCTCCCGAATTACATATGTCTGCCATGGGGCAATGTTCGATTTTCCCTTAGGGAAGCCGGTGGAACTCATGCAGTGGCAGAGCCCTCCCGAGCTAAAGGGGTTATTCATGAATTCGATACAGGATGGTGGAACATAAGGGAGTCTGTCCCCCTTTAGATTTATCCCCGGGACCGGTCTGGTGACTTGTGGACGCGGATTTTTTTTCCTCTTATTTAAATCTTATCTGTTTATTATTTATTGATTTATTCGTTTGTTGGTTTATTGGCGTGCCAGTCACCGGGGTGACAATTTTATTGTGCGCTCGATCTGACTTGGTCAGTCGATTGTGAGGTCCGAGCCGGGACCAGAAGTCCATCATACCATAAAGGCTGTGACGTTAATTACGCCCTTCCAAGGAAGGACAACCCTTGATTAAACGCCAAAATAGGAGGCCTCGAGAGGCAAACATGTATTCATGTGCGCAAAATGGAACTTCATACCAGAGCCAGGAAGGCGGGCAAGATAACAACATCAGCTGTAGAAACAGACGGTATCGTCAAGCCAGCGGCTCAGAGACGATATCATTAAGTCAGTGGTTCAAAGACTGAGCCGTGGCCGTGATGGGGGTTCAAAACATCGATCGATATTTCGGTAGCATTTCCCCTTTATCTGGATCATGCCCAGGGGGAAATAGGCTATCACCCACGGAGTGCCGGGATGAAAGCCAAGAGAGAGAAGTGTTGAACTTCCCGAACCGCATATCTGCCATGGGGTAATGTTTGATATTCCCTGTAGAAGCCGGCAGAACTCATGCAGTGGCAGAGCCCTCCCGAGCTAAAGGGGTTATTCATGAACCCGATGCGGGACGACGGAAAGTGAGCGAACGCTCAATGTTGTGCCCTCGCACGCGGATCGACCTGCGCGGTCAGGTCGCGGGGATCGGAGCCCCCGGAACAAAATTTGGATTGAAGGCTCAGTAATAAAATATTTGAGTAGGTTATGAGTGCAGTTCAAGGGTGCATAGGTTCCCGGCGCGAAGGCAAGATGGCCAAGGCTCCTGGCGCAGGAAGGAGGGTTCCCGGCGCGCTAAGGGATGGGGTTCTCGGCTTGGAAGAATGGGAAAGGGGGCTTCCCAATGCGCCAAGGGATGGGGTACTCGGCGCAAGAAATCATGCGCCGAGAGCTGCTCATGACTTTTACTATTTGTGGTGTCGGGAGCCAAGATGATGCCGAGATGGTCTCTAAGGGTTTACGGAACCCTGCTTTTGGGTTTCTCGACTATCCAGGCCATGGTGAATGGGTTCTTTTGGGATCAAAGTGGATCAGTTCATCAAATTTGAGCTGGATTAGATTTGGGCTTTACAGGAGCATTGGGATAGAAAAGGAATTTGGGAAGTCTAGGGTCAAGGGAAACCCTGTCACCATTATCATGCGGAGCCCGGGGGACAACCTGATGCCTACTTTCATCTTCTTGAGAGAATTTTGGCAGCACCTCCCATGGACCGAGCATTTGCCAGAGAGTGGTATAGGCTGACATCCACGGAGTGCCGGGACGAAAGCCGGAAAATGAGTGAGCACTAAGGCTCGAAGAGACTATCCATGTCTCTGGCATCGGTCACTATTCCCCTTCTCGGAGACTGACGAAACTCATGTAGAGACAGGGTTCGTCAGACCCACGGGGTGGCATGTGAATCCTATTAGGGACCTTAGAATGTAGGGGAGGTCAATCCCCAGTTAATTTATCCCCTGGGGTACGTATGACGACTCACGAACGCCCCAGAATAAATGGATGAAGAGGCCAAAGGAGTGGACAAAGGAGAGGCTCTCAGCATGGTTTTTATTGGCAAGAAGATGGCTCCCGGCGCGAGATTATAGGTTGGCCAAGGGGCTCTCGGCATGGGTTTACAGGTTGGCCAAGGGGGGCTCTCAGCACGGGTTTAAATTGACCAGAGGGGGGGGGTCTCTCGGCATAGGTTTAAATTGGCCAGAGGGGATGCTCTCGGCATGGGTTTAAATGCAAAAGAAGGAAGGAGGGAGGCTCCCGGCGTGGCTCCAAATGCAAAAGAAGGAAGGAGGGAGGCTCCCGGCGTGGCTCCAAATGCAAAAGAAGGAAGGAGGGAGGCTCCCGACGTGGAGCCTCTCGGCGCGCTCCTCCCCGCGCCGGGAGGCTGGCGCCGAGAGGCCAAAGGCAAGGGGTGGAGGTCTCGGCCAGGGGCTTCCCGGCGCGCCCATTACCGCGCCGGGAAGGTGGTGCCGGGAAGCTAAGAGCTAGGGGGGTTCACGTGGAAGTGGCCTGGAGAGACTTTTGTCGGTTTGCTGAAGAGGGAGGTCTCTCGGCAGCATAGTTCTCGGCGGGGAATTTTGCACGCCGAGGGGATGGCATTGCTACAGGATTTCATGGTTTACAGAGCTCAAACGATGCTCTGTTTGGGGATTTTATGAGATTTCTGGCTCGGATTGAGGCTGGATTTAGAGGGTAGGCTAGAGATTACATAGACATGGGTTTGATTTGCCAAAGATGGGCTGGGTTCAAAGGGGAATCGAAGGAATCATTGCAGGATGGGGTACTGAATCGTCATATTATTATTGACCCTCAGGGGCTCCTTTGCTGGCATCTTTGGTCGCCTGGGAGCCAAGAGATGGCCATCTCTGACCCCAGGGGCGACCCTGATGTAACTGTTCGGACTGGAGCCGGCTTAGAAACCATTGGTATCAATTTGTTGAAGCAGCTTACTTACTCCTGTGGGAAGAGGATCTCAAGCAAGCCCTCGGAGTTACTGCCAATATCAGTAGCAGACTGCCCCAGAAGCCAAGAGATGGTCTGTCTCTGGCCCTAGGGCAAGCCTGGGAAACTTTATGCAAACGATGATGAATCGGAGAGGGACATCGGACACACTTCAGTTGGACTTAAAATGAAAACATATAAAGGAAAAGGCATAGCAACAGACGGAGAGATAGCGGGCAAATACTTCAATCGCCTAGCGCCCAAACGGGCCACTGGAGCATTTCATACAATCACATCATTCCGGGACTCACCCCAATCACATAGAGGGAATGGAGGAAAGGGGAATGAATGGCGGCTGGGATATCCCGGTTACAATCGATGAATCGAGATAAGACTCGCATGGTTACATAAAGAAGAAAACAGAAACAAAGAAGATGAAAAGGGGGGGGAGGGCGGAGCATTGACTCCTCTCCCTCCCCGGCTGCCCACCTTGAGCTTCTGCTCCTTCGTCTCTTCTCAGATATTTCTTCGCTTCTTCGAGTCCCTCCTTCTGGAGCTCTCCTTTTCTTTTTCTCTTCTCTCTTTCTCTATCTGTCTCTTTCTTTTCTCTCTTTTTGTTCTTGTGTTCTGTGTTTTCTTGTTGTCCCCCCTTTTCCTTTCGAGAGAAAAGGGCCTTTTTATAGCAGAACCCTCCGGCTTCTCGGCATGATCACTTCGGCACAATAACAGGATGCTCCCGGCGCGCCTCAGTCGAAAGCTTCTAGGCTTCTCGGCGCCAAAAAAAAAATATAGCTTCCCGGCGCCCCTCCCCCATGTGGGCTTTGGGCTCCCGGCGCCAAATTGGTGAGCCCGTTTAGGGCTTTAATGCTTTAATTTCTTATCATCAGTAGACCTCATCTGTTAGAGATGCCTAATTTGCCTTTTCATTTGCCAGTCCTTCGAATCTGTCAGGACACGCGGAGGTCCCTTAGTTGATGGGTTGACATAGTCTTATCAGCATATTTCTGGAGATTTTCATCAGTCAACAGACTACAATTCTTCATCAGTACTGCCATCTGAGTGATGACAACACTGGACATCGGCTTGGCCGGGAAGGGCTTCGGCTGGGTGATAGCTTCGGTGACGACTCTTCTATAGTTTTAGCTTTGCTGGAATTCCTGGGATCTTCATGTCTGATTTCATCTTCTCTTCGATTTCATCTTTACCCTTGACTATCTTTCAGGTGTCAACATGACTCATGGGTATCCCTGAGTAGGTCTGATCAAGCTATCGGAGGCTCAATTGAATGGCAGGATAGGTTCTCGGCGCAAGCTCAAGCGGATGGGGTTCCCGACGTGAAGGCAAAGAGGCCAAGGGGGTTCTCGGCGCAAGGGCCAAATGGCCAAGGCAGTGGTTCCCGGCGCAACCAAGGTAGATCGGTTCCTGGCGCAGCCAAGAGATGAGGTTCCCGGCGCGACCTGGGGTTGATGAGTTCTCGGCGCAAGAAGGCTTGTGCCGGGAGCATTTTGCCTATTCTACTGTGCGCGGTGCCGAGAGATATGATGGCGTCGAGAGGGTTTTTTTAAGAGTTCATGGAACCCTGCTTTTGGGTTTCTTGATGATTCAGGCCAAGGTAAACGGGTTCTTTGGGGTCAAAGTGGATCAATTCATCAGATCTGAACTGGATTGGGTTTGGGTTCCGAAGGAAGGCCAGGGTCGAAGAGGATTTGGGGAAATCAGGGTCTAGAGAATCCCTGTCACCAGTGTCGTGCAAAGTCCCGGGGACAGCTTAATGTCGTCTTTCATCATCCTGGGAAAATTTTGGCAGCACCTCCCTTGGACTTAGAATTTGCCAGGGAATGATAGACAATCACCCACGGAGTGCCGGGGTGAAAGCCAAAAAGTAGAGGGGTACTGGACCCCTGACCCATGTACGTGCTTGCAGCACTATCTTAATATCCCTTTTGAGACCATTGAAACCTGTGCAATGGCAGGGCTTCCTTGGTTCGTCAGGTTATAAAAATAGATCGAACCCCGGGGGCCATGTAGGGGGGGTGGTTATCCCCATTGATTTTCATCCTTGAGGTGCATATGATGACCCGGGATGTCCCTCGACAGAATACAGGGTTACATTGAGTGGATTATAGGGGTATCTGTATGGTTTCTTGACTGGTGGCAGGAGGTTTTCATCTGGGGTTCAAGGGATGGAGCATGCATAGCCTAAAGGGGCTTACGGCACAAGGGGGTAGTTCCCGGTGCAAGAACCACTGCGTCGGGAAGGGTTCTTCATAAGGCACTATTCTTGGCGTCGGGAAGCTGGCATAGGGAGTTCCCGGCGCGCAAACGGCCGCGCCGGGAAGGTTTCTTCGTGGGCACTATTTTGGGCGCCGGGAAGCTGGCAAGGGAGGTTCCCGGCGCGTCCATCCTCGCGCCGAGAAGGTCTCTTCAGGGACTACTGATCTTGGCGCCGGGAAGGTTCCGGGTCTCTGTTCTTGGTTCTTCTAGTTTCGGACAAGGATTCAGGCTGGATTTTCTAGCACAGACGAGGAGGATTAAAAGGTTTTATAGGCATGAAGGCCAGGGGTTTAAGGGAGGGTAGCATAAGTCGAAGGGCAGGATCATCCATCATTAAACCCTCGGGAGATATATGGGGTTTTTTTTATCACCTGCTGTTCAGACGATCAAGAGATTGATGTCTCTGACCCTGAACAAGCTGGGAGCTCGGCAGAAATCCACGACATGCGAGAAAACCCATCATCAAAGGAAGGGAAGGAGGGGACAGAGCCCAATGACCCATTGAACGAGGGTTGGGGCTCCGTCTTCATCTTTCATGAGAGAACGGACCCGGAGATGTAAAGCATAAACCAAAAATTCGAAGCATCTAAGTAGATAAATGTTTTGAAGAACAGCAGATACAGAGGGGGGAGACAGATGGTAGATATTTCAATCACCCAGCACCCAAATGGATCGTAATATTTTGTTTCATTACATCATTCCAAAACTCACACCAATCACAAGAAGGGAGTGAGGGAAAAGGAGGTAAAACAGAGGCCGGGATATCCCGGTTACATCCGGTGAATCAAGATGAAACTCATAGGAATACATAAAGAGAAAAGAAAAGAAACATGGGGGAGGGGGGAGCATTGACTCCTCTCCCTCCCCAGCTGCCTGCCCACTTGGAGCTTCTTCTCCCTTTTTCTTCGGGTTGATCTCTTCTTTCTTTTCTCAGCGGAGGAGGCTCTCTCTCTCTGTTGGTCTCTTCTCTCTTTTCTCAGCGGAGGAGGCTCTCTCTCTCTGTTCTTCTGGTGCCCTCTTTTCTCGAGCCCCTTCTTCTTGTGGGCGAAGAAAGGGTTTATATAAGCCCTTCCTTTTGCAGATGGCACTCGGTGCACTTGCTTTGGTGGAAGAGGTTCCCGGCGCGCCTGCAGCAGTGGGCAAGTTCCCGGCGCGCTACTCTCTCCCAAGCTATCGGCGCAAAGGGGTTTCATCGAAGCCCATTCAATAGGCCCATTTAAGGCTTTTCCCCCTTTAAAGCTCCTACTGTCCTTAGCTTCGTTGGATTCCTTTGATCATATTGGAACTAACGAAGGCCCCTTGTATGCATCATCATCTCAATAATCCAGAGGTATCTCATCAGTCAATAGACCGGAGTTTCATCAGTATTGCCGTTTGGACGACGATGACACCGGACATCAGCCAGGCCTGAGAAGGTCCTGGCCGGGCGAGTAGTTGGTGGTCAGGGCTCTCCCTCAATCCTGACTTTGCATAAATCTTCCAGTCTTCGTTGCAGGTCTGGTCTCATCTTTATATTTGTTCATATTTTAGCTGTCAACAAATGCCCCCCACCTGTGGATGGCGTAAGTGTAGAATAAGCAGCACGGTGTCCGCAGGTGCATCTTTAGCTCAATGCTATTGACTCATTCTTTCAATTATAGCTTGGCAGTATCCCCATACTGGGATTTCATCCTGGCATGATCTTCTTGGCTTGAGCCTCGATCAGCTGAACATGTATCGGCTTGAGCCCTGATTAACTGGCACATCTGACATCTGTCGGTTTTGAGCCCTGATTGGCTACATATTTGACTTCTGTCGGCTTTAGGGCCCGATTGGCTGAACATCTGGCATCTGTCGGCTTGATGCCCCGATCGGCTGAACATCTTGTATCTGTCGGCTTGAAGCACCGATCAGCTGTACATCTTGCGTCTATCGGTTTTAAGCCCCGATTGGCTGAACATCTTGTATCTGTCGGCTTGAAGCCCCGATCGGCTGAACATCTAGCATCTGTCGGCTTGAAGCCCCGATCGGCTGTACATCTTGCGTCTATCGGTTTTAAGCACCGATTGGCTGAACATCTTGTATCTATCGGCTTGAAGCCCCGATCGGCTGAACATCTGGCATCTGTCAGCTTGAAGCCCCGATTGGCTGAACATCTTACTTCACGTGCTATTATTTCCTTATGTGGAAGAGTGGCAGTCCCAGCAGTCTTTACGCGGATGACCCGTGTTCAGTAGGAGAGCGTCCATCCTCTCAGGGAGAGAATGGGGGGCTCGCTCCACCGCGTGTCTGTATCCGGTGGGACTGCCTTTGCTGGGCTTGTTGGTTAACAGAAGACATGCTTTTAGGCCATAGCATCATGCAGGAGCGTAGACGAGAGGGGTTCTAGAGGAGCATCTGGAACAGACGAGAGGTCCGTTCCTCAAAGCCGGCCGTGGAGATGTGCCGACCGACCGGTACATGGTTTCATCGTTGACATTGGGTTTATGTCGATGCAAAGGAGTTTAAGCTTCATCAGAATAGACGTAAGGTCTAAACCGGGTAAGTTCATCGCGGGTGGGACATAGAATGGTGCGTAGTTTCATCAGAATAGACGTAAGGTCTATCCTGGCAGGGTTTCATCATTGATCGGGCAAGGTGCCGGTCGATCAACAGCTGGTTTCATCATCGGTATTGGGTTTATATCGATGCAAAGAAAATGTTATAAGTTTCATCAGAATAGACGAAAGGTCTAAACTGGCAGGGTTTCATCATTGATCGGGCGAGGTCTCGGTCGATCAACAGTTGGTTTCATCATCGATACTGGGTTTATATCGATGTAAAGAAAGTGTTATAAGTTTCATCAGAATAGACGAAAGGTCTAAACTGGCAGGGTTTCATCATTGATCGGGCGAGGTGCCGGTCGATCAACAGGTCGTTTCATCATCGATACTGGGTTTGTATCGATGCAAAGAAAGTGTCATAGGTTTCATCAGAATAGACGTAAGGTCTAGACTGGGTAGGGTTTCGTCATTGATCGGGCGATGTGCCGGTCGATCAATGGCTGGTTTCATCATCGATATTGGGTTTATATCGACGCAAGGATTTCATAAGTTTCATCAGAATAGACGTAAGGTCTAGACTGGGTAGGGTTTCGTCATTGATCGGGCGATGCGCCGGTCGATCAATAGCTGGTTTCATCATCGATATTGGGTTTATATCGATGCAAAGAAAGAGTTTAAGTTTCATCAGAATAGACGAATGGTCTAAACTGGCAGGATTCCATCATTGATCGGGCGAGGTGCCGGTCAATCAACAGTTGGTTTCATCATCGATATTGGGTTTATATCGATGCAAAGAGAGTTTTATAAGTTTCATCAGAATAGACGAAAGGTCTAAACTGGCAGGGTTTCATCATTGATCGGGCGAGATGCCGATCGATCAATAGCTGGTTTCATCATCGATATTCGGTTTATATCGATGCAAAGAAGTTTCATAGGTTTCATCAGAATAGACGTAAGGTCTAAACTGGATAGGGTTTCGTCATTGATCGGGTGATGCGCCGGTCGATCAATAGCTAGTTTCATCATCAATATTGGGTTTATATCGATGCAAAGAAGTTTCATAGGTTTCATCAGAATAGACGTAAGGTCTAAACTGGATAGGGTTTCATCATTGATCGGGCGATGCGCCGGTCGATCAATAGCTGGTTTCATCATCGATACTGGGTTTGTATCGATGCAAAGAAGTTTCATAGGTTTCATCAGAATAGACGTAAGGTCTAGACTGGGTAGGGTCTCATCATTGATCGGGCGAGATGTCGGTCGATCAATAGCTGGTTTCATCATCGATATTGGGTTTATATCGACGCAAGGATTTCATAAGTTTCATCAGAATAGACGTAAGGTCTAAACTGGATAGGGTTTCATCACTGATCGGGCGAGATGCCGATCGATCAAGGGAAGGTTTAAGAGTTTCATCAGGATAGACGTAAGGTCTGAGCTGGCCAGGCTTTATCAGAATGGTGATGGGTTTCATTATCGATGGGACATTTGCAAGAGGGTATTTAGATTGCATCAGGGTAAATGTAAGGTCTACCCCGGAAAGGTTTTATCATCGGTGGGGCGTGGAGCCAGTTGACCGACGGAAGGCTTCATCAGTGAAGGGGAGGTAAAGGCAGCGTGCCGGTTGGCATGGAACTTTTGAATTACCATATTACTGACCCAAGTGCCCTTTCGGGTTTTCACCAGAGCCAGCCCCCTCTTGCTTTTACCCACGCGCCCTTTCAGGTTTTCACGTGGCGGGGTACCCGATTTTGCCTGCAGTGCCCTTTCGGGTTTTCACCACAGCTGGGTTTTGGCCATTTTTGCCCTTGCTCAGAGTGCCTGAACAAGTCTGGCGGGGCATCTCTATTTTTAGCCCCCATTTTGTCTCTTTTTTTTTTTGACTTCGGCTTTGTAATCCATGTGCTCAGCTTGTGTATGTATCATCATTGATGTGGGTGCCAACACCAATGCAAGGGGCATATGGTTTCATCGTCCACCTAAGCGGAAAGCCTGGGTCGACTTGAGTGTGTTTTGCGGCTTAGGCGCGAAGCCGTTTGCCGGGAGCTTGGCTGCATCGTTGATGTGGGGATTACCATCAACGCAAGGGAATAGGATTTCATCATCCATCCAGACAGAAGGTCCAAATTGACTTTGAGAATGTGGGTAGCAGCTTAAGCACGAAGCCATTCGCTGGAAATGTAGGTTTCATCATTAATGTGGGGTTTAACATTAACGCAAAGGGATGAGGTTTTATCATCTATCCGGACGGAAGGTCCGGGTTGATTTGAGAATGGGTGTAGCATTTTCACCAGAGCGGACAGAAAGTCTACCCCGGACGGGTTTTAGCACTGATCAGGCGGTGTGCCGCTCCATTAGTAGCTGCTCTTATCATCGATATTGGGTCTATATCGAAGCAAGGATTTCATGGGCTTCATCAGGATAGACATAGGGTCTAAACTGGATAGGTTTCATCATTGATCGGGCAGTGTGCCAATCGACCAATAGCGGGTTTCATCATCGGTATTGGGTCATACCAATGCAAGGATTTCATATGTTTCATCGGGATAGACGTAAGGTCTAAACCGGACAGATTTCATCGTTGATCGGGCAGTGCGCCAATCGATCAACAGCAGGTTTCATCACGGCGGGACATACGGTAGGTTTTATTACAATAGATGTAAGATCTAGACTGGATGGGATTCATCGTGGCGGATCTTAGACAAAAACAAGTGGAAATGTTTTATTAGAACAGACGGAAGGTCTATTCCGAGGTGGGCTTTTTAGCATTGATCGAGGCAATATGCCTTGCGATTAACGGGGTTTCATCATCAGTGGGACATGCGGTGGATGGCGGCCCAGGCATGAAGCTGCTGCCAGAAATGTAGACTAGCTTAACAGGGACGAAGAGTCCAGGTTAAAGAAACAGACCGGCCGAGCATGTCGATGATGACAAGGGACGAGAAATTGTTGGACAGGATTTTCGGTGGGACTTTATGATGATCGTCCTTCTCAGAGTTTTATCAGGAAGGGTGAAAAAGGAACTTTAAATTACCACGTTACTGGCTTAAGCGCCCTTTCGGGTTTTCACCGGAGCCAGCCCCCTCTTGCTTTTGCCCACGCGCCCTTTCAGGTTTTCACGTGGCGGGGTACCCGATTTTGCCTGCAGTGCCCTTTCGGGTTTTCACCACAGTTGGGTTTTGGGCCATTTTTGCACTTGTTCCTAATATAGGAGCAAGTATGGCGGGATATCTCTATTTTTAACCCCATTTTTACTTTCTTTTATTCTCTTTTTTTTTTAGAGGGTGACATGTCGGAATGCCACTAGATCAAGATAAGGGTAGTGCGGCTAGGGCGGAGTGCCGCTAGACCAAGAAAGGGGTAGCTCGGCTAGGGCGGAGTGCCGCTAGACCAAGAAAAAGGGTAGCTAGGCTAGGGCAGAGTGCCACCAGACCAAGAAAAAGGGTAGCTCGGCTAGGGCGGAGTGCCATTAGACCAAGAAAAGGGTAGCTCGGCTAGGGCGGAGTGCCACTAGACCAAGAAAAGGGTAGCTCGGCTAGGGCGGAGTGCCGCTAGACCAAGAAAAGGGTAGTTCGGCTAGGGCGGAGTGCCGCTAGACCAAGAAAAAAGGTAGCTCGGCTAGGGCGGAGTGCCGCCAGACCAAGAAAAGGGTAGCTCGGCTAGGGTGGAGTGCCACTAGACCAAGAAAAGGGTAGCTCGGCTAGGGCGGAGTGCCGCTAGACCAAGAAAAGGGTAGCTCGGCTAGGGCGGAGTGCCACTAGACCAAGAAACGGGTAGTTCGGCTAGGGCGGAGTGCCACTAGACCAAGAAAAGGGTAGCTCGGTTAGGGCGGAGTGCCACTAGACCAAGAAAGAGGGTGGCTCGGCTAGGGCGGAGTGCCACTAGACCAAGAAAGAGGTAGCTCGGCTAGGGCGGAGTGCCGCTAGACCAAGAAAAGGGTAGTTCGGCTAGGGTGGAGTGCCGCTAGACCAAGAAAGGGGTAGCTCGGCTAGGGCGGAGTGCCACTAGACCAAGAAAAGGGTAGCTCGGCTAGGGCGGAGTGCCGCTAGACCAAGAAAAGGGTAGTTTGGCTAGGGCGGAGTGCCGCTAGACCAAGAAAAAGGGTAGCTCGGCTAGGGCGGAGTGCCGCTAGACCAAGAAAAAGGGTAGCTCGGCTAGGGCGGAGTGCCATTAGACCAAGAAAAGGGTAGCTCGGCTAGGGCGGAGTGCCACTAGACCAAGAAAAGGGTAGCTCGGCTAGGGCGGAGTGCCGCTAGACCAAGAAAAGGGTAGTTCGGCTAGGGCGGAGTGCCGCTAGACCAAGAAAAAGGGTAGCTCGGCTAGGGTGGAGTGCCACCAGACCAAGAAACGGGTAGTTCTGCTAGTGTGGAGTGCCACTAGACCAAAAAAGAGGGTAGCTCGGCTAGGGCGGAGTGCCGCTAGACCAAGAAACGGGTAGTTTGGCTAGGGCGGAGTGCCACTAGACCAAGAAAGAGGTAGCTCAGTTAGGGCGGAGTGCCACTAGACCAAGAAACGGGTAGTTCGGCTAGGGCGGAGTGTCACTAGACCAAGAAAAGGGTAGCTCGGTTAGGGCGGAGTGCCACTAGACCAAGAAAGAGGGTAGCTCGGCTAGGGCGGAGTGCCGCTAGACCAAGAAACGGGTAGTTCGGCTAGGGCGAAGTGCCGCTAGACCAAGAAAAAGGGTGGCTCGGCTAGGGCGGAGTGCCGCTAGACCAAGAAAAGGGTAGCTCAGCTAGGGCGGAGTGCCACTAGACCAAGAAAAGGGTAGCTCGGCTAGGGCGGAGTGCCACTAGACCAAGAAAAGGGTAGCTCGGCTAGGGCGGAGTGCCACTAGACCAAGAAACGGGTAGTTCGGCTAGGGCGGAGTGCCACTACACCAAGAAAAGGGTAGCTCGGTTAGGGCGGAGTGCCACTAGACCAAGAAAGAGGGTAGCTCGGCTAGGGCGGAGTGCCGCTATACCAAGAAACGGGTAGTTCGGCTAGGGCGGAGTGCCACTAGACCAAGAAAGAGGTAGCTCGGTTAGGGCGCAGTGCCACTAGACCAAGAAAGAGATAGCTCGGCTAGGGCGGAGTGCCGCTAGACCAAGAAATGGGTAGCTCGCCCGATTACTCGGGGAATGTCGGTTGTGCTGTATGATACAGCTTTAGATGCCTTCCGTTGAGCGGTGAGAATTGAATTTCCCCTCGATGGTTGAAAACCACGTAGGCTCCTCCTTCGTAGACCCTCTATATCACATAAGGACCTTCCCAATTAGCATTCAGCTTCCCTTTTGGGTTGGGCGCCATGACTTCTTTCTTCTTGACCATGACGAGGTCACCTTTCTTGAATTCTCGTCCTCTTACGAGTTTGTTAAATGCATTAGCCATGCGGGCCTGATACATTTGGATATTCTTCTGAGCTTGGAGGCGCTTCCCTTCCAATTCAGCCAATTCCTCTAATCTTCTTTCTGCGTTGGTCTATTCGCCACAAGCCAGGCCATATTGGACTGCCACTCTGAGTAACGGGACTTCCAGCTCTAGCGGAACCACTGCCTCTGAGCCGTATACCAATGAGTATGGTGAGCATCCTGTAGGTGTCTTGAAGACGGTGCGGTACGCCCATAGAGCTTCATACATTTTTTCTTCCCAGTCCTTTTTGTTGGAACTGACGACCTTGGCTAGCAGGGTGCACAAAGTCTTGTTAAAAGCTTCCGCCAACCCGTTTGCCTGTGGATTGTAAGGAGTGGAAGTTCTCCACTCGATTTTATACTTCTCGGCAAGCCGATAGACCTTCTGATTTCTGAAATGGCTTCCATTATCAGATATTATTCGGCTGGGGATCCCGAACCGGAAGATAATATTCTGCTTGATGAATCTGGCGACCAGCTCACCAGTCACTTCTCTTAATGCTACAGCCTCCGCCCATCGGGAGAAGTAATCTGTTATGGCCAATATGTACTTATGTCCGGCCGAGGAAGTCGGCAGTGGCCCGACTACATCAGTTCCCCATTGTGCAAATGGCCAACTGGGAACTGTAGGGTGCAGAGTCGTAGGAGGCCTTCTAGGCACGGTAGCATGCTCCTGACATTTCTGGCATGACTTTGCGAATTTACAGCAGTCTTCAAACATGGTGGGCCAATAATAGCCCAGCTTCTTGATTTCTATCTTCATCTTGGGACCAACCTGGTGGGCACCTGCTGTTCTGGCATGTATTTCTTTCATTGCTTGCCAAGCTTCCTCAGTGGACAGGCAGCGGAGTAGAATCTTCTTGCGTGCATCTGCCATTATTCGGAACAAAGTTTCATTCTTGAACTCATAAGAATCTTTGATTCTCAGAAGTTTCATCTTTTCTTCTCTTTTCTGCGGCAGCTGTTGGTGCAGAAACCACTGCAACAAGTGCTGTCTCCAATCAGATGCCTGTACCGTGCTGACAGTAGCAACTTTGCCTTCTTCGGGGCACCCTTCTAGCATGCTGGGGACTTGTCGCCGGTTCATAACAACAATGTTCAGTGTCTCATTTGGTGGGACTGCTAGTGAGCTGGCCAGCTTTGCCAGTGCATCAGCTTGGGCATTGTGATTTCTCTTTCTGTAATATGAAATCTGTCCCGGAATTTCCGCTGCACATCGGGCCAATCAGTCACTGACCCAGCCGGTAGGCCAAAGTATCATTCAAAGGCTAACCCTGTAAGGGACGAGCCGAAGAATTTCAGGAGGTACGATTCATCAGATGCCAGGTCGCCCATAATTGTTGTATAGTAGGCTATATGCTCTTTGGGGGAGCCCTGGCCATTGAATTTTTCAAATTTCGGCGGCTTGCTGACGTCTGGTGGTAGTTTCTTAGCAACATAATGCGCATGATATGGTACCTTATAAACATCATAGGTATTGGAATCCCCTGTCCTTTCGGACAGCTTCATTTCAATAAATTTTTTTTTTCTATCATCAACTTGCCAGCCACATCCGGATCTATGGGCTCCAGGAAGAAGTGTGCCCGCTGCCGGCTGAAGGGGGTTGTCATAATTGTTGTATGCAGAGCAGGCACGGCAAGCTGCGTTTGAGACGCAGAGGGCTGAGCTGTCGCTTGTTGTAGAGAAGGTTGACTCGGCGCCTTGCCTTTGTCAGTTTGAGCAGGATGGACCGGAGAGGCCACCCCTATCGAGCTGGAAGTCTTTCCAGCTGGCTCAGCATGCTTGGAGACAGGTGTATGCTCACCTCTTTCATTGAGCTATTTTCTAAGGGAGTCAATCTCCTGCTGATATCTCTTGAACATCATCTGGGTCACGGGATTCAGGGTTGTCAGGATCTGTGTTTCTCCCGATATTTCTTCAGTGGAAACACCCAGAGGGTTGTCTTCTTCTTCTGTAGTCACTACATTGACTGTCATCATAGTGACTTCTTGAGCTTCATCGGCAGCCATTATCTTTTCTTTCGCTGCTCGGCTTCTTCTTGTGACGGTATTTGGCCTGTATGCCAATTTAATCAGCTCTTCAGGTTGGTCTGGCAGTGTGTTATATTTCCCGATGACACCGGTCATATTGCAGGCAAAAACCTGCATCTTTCCCTTTCAGCTGTGGACTTTCCTTCTGACCCGACTCGGATATGTGAGGCGTTCAAAGACTGAACTCCTTTCTTTTGCTTCTTCCCTCTTGGGGCTGTCTTCTCGATGTCTGACCCTACGGCCATCCTCATAGTCATTGGAGTCTGAGGATGAGACTCCAAACGCCACATCTTCTGGGGTTTCATCTTTTTCATGCAGGGTGCCCAAGGCACGAGACAATCTTTGCTGCCCTAGGGAGGGGCTCCCTAGACAGTGGAAGTAGTCTTGAACCACCTGGTTCATTTCTTCTTGGCTATGCCTTTGTAGATCTGATCGGGGCAGCAGCCTCTCTTTGATCTTTGGCTGATAAGCCAGCCTTGAAATTTGGGCAGCCAAATGCTCCAACTTGGACTATTTGAAGATATCAGCCTATCTGGCGTAGGCCTTCAGTCTCTTTGCAATAGCAGCATAGGCTGGATCTTGCATTCTTCTTTGTTCTTCCCTTTGGCAGTATATATTGTCCCCCCCCTTCGTGGCGAGTGGCAATGACATCTTCTCTCCTTCTGCCCCCAGCCCTGGGGTGAATGAAAGTAGCATTTTCTTTTCCTCTGCCCCCAGTCCGGGGTGAATGACAGCAACATCTTCTTTTCTTTCTTCTCATCTCCTGCTCCCAGTCCTGGGGCGGATAATAGCGGCATAGCTAGGGTTTTTTGTTAGTTCGGTGACCCCCCGACTGAGAGATCGGGGTTTACTTTTTGTGTCGTTAGGAGTCGCTGATAGAGCCATGGTTCCATAGGCTACCGTGTTTACTGTTCTCGTTACGGCGGTCTCTTCTGCCATTAGTGTTATTGTTGCTACTCTTGTTGCAGTTATTGTTGTTCTTGCTAGCGCTGTTGTTTACCGTCGTTGTTTTGTGGTAGGGATCTGCAGGACTCCTATTGAGCCAATGAGATGAGGCTCACCCCTGTCTTTTTAGGTGTTGCGGTTTCTCCTTGAGGTTCGTAGGTGCAGCGCGGAGGATCGTAGTTGCCAGCTCGCCAGAGCCGGGAGTGCACCTGGCGTTGAGTACATTCCTTTTCCCTATAGATTGTACTTAGTCGGACTTGACTCTGTTGTTAGATTATTAATTGAAAATATAATTTTATTTCCTGTTATTTAAATTTTTAATTATATAGTTATTGCTTGTATTATTTTAAAATTTAATGTACCTCCACACTCCTTTATAACCCTTCTGAGCCCTCTGACTCATGGGTGGCGGGCTAGGATTCGAATGGTATCACGTTATTCTCAGTATCCGGATCTTGAGTCGTTACATATATGATGGGGAAGAGTAGTCAGTCACCCTGAGGAAACTTGCAACCACTAGGAAGATCGCTAGATGGAGCCCTATGAGAGATCCCAGGGGACAACCCTCTGATGTTTAAGTCAGGACTGCTCGAGGAGAGCTGCAGAGAAAGAGAACATGAGTGGGAGAGGGTTGAGAGAATGTAGCCTAGAGAGGATGGTTAGGGAGTGGTCGGAGAAGGTGGTGAGCATGTGGGGAGCTCTCTTTCTTCTTCCTTGCTGGGAGTGTCTCTCAGTTGCCTAGGGTATGTCTCTGTCTTCTCTCTCTATGTATCCATCCCCCATGTGTCCTCGTTTGGGGACCTATTTATACTGGTCGTGGTGGCCTCATTCTGATTAAGCAATGGCATCATTCACGGAGTGGAGTCCTGTCGGATCGTGGGATCGTGGGATCCTGCGCTATCTACTTGTCCGTTTCGGAGGGAGGAGGTCATGGAGAGCATCTCAGCGACATGGGGGTGACCTAGAAAAGTGTAAAGGGCAAAAAGTGTCCCCTTCACCTCGTACTACACCTTTGAGATTTATATGATGGGGAATGGTAGTCAGTCACCCTGAGGAAACCTGCAACCACTAGAAAGATCGTCAGAAGGAGCCCTGGGAGAGATCCCATGGGACAACCCTCTTATGCTTAACTCAGGACTGCCCGAGGAGAGCTACAGAGAAAGAGAATAGGAGAGGGAGAGGGTTGAGAGAATGTAGCCTAGAGAGTATGGTTGGGGAGTGCTCGGAGAAGGTGGTGAGCACGTGGGAAGTTGTGGGAATGGTTTTATCTTCATCTTATTTTATTTTATTTGGATTTTTGGATTTGTTAGGCGTGCCAGTCACCGGGGTGACAATTTTATTATGCACTCGACCTGACTTGGTCAGTCGATCGTGAAGTCCGAGTCGGGACCCGAAGTCCGTCATACCATAAAGGCTATGACGTTAATTACGCCTTTCCTAAGAAAGACAACCCTTGATTAAACGCCAAAATAGGAGGCCACTTCGGGCGGTTGAAAATGACAGTGCGAAATATTGAAATTCTTGTTATTCTAAGAATGTGATTGAATAAACGTCAGATTATTAAATCAACATGACCCCTTTGTGTGGGTCGCGCCGGGTAGAGATAGGACACCGTCCACGCAGTGGCGGGGCGGGGCCTGGACAATCATCGGGGACATGTCCCCTTTCACGTTTATCTTCCGGCCAAGGGCCTCGCAGTGTTTTATTCCCCGAAGGATCGAGCCGGACGGGAGGTGTATGACATACGCTTCCCGGAGCTTATCGGGGTTAAAGCGTCAATCGACATTTCGGCAGTATTTCCCCTTAATCTGGATTATGCCCAGGGGGAAATAGGCTATCATCCACGGAGTGCCGAAATGAAAGCCGAGAGAGAGAGAGGCCAAACCTCCCGAATTACATATGTCTACCATGGGGCAATGTTCAATTTTCCATTAGGGAAGCCGGTGGAACTCATGCAGTGGCAGAGCCCTCCCGAGCTAAAGGGGTTATTCATGAATCCGATACGGGACGATGGAACATATGGGAGTGTGTCTCCCTTTAGATTTATCCCCGGGACTGGTCTGGTGACTCATGGGTATCCCTGAGTAGGTCTGATCAAGCTATCGGAGGCTCAATTGGATGGCAGGATAGGTTCTCGGCGCAAGCTCAAGCGGATGGGGTTCCCGGCGTGAAGGCAAAGAGGCCAAGGGGGTTCTCGGCGCAAGGGCCAAATGGCCAAGGCGGTGGTTCCCGGCGCAACCAAGGTAGATGGGTTCCCGGCGCAGCCAAGAGATGAGGTTCCCGGCGTGACCTGGGGTTGATGAGTTCTCGGCGCAAGAAGGCTTTTGCCGGGAGCATTTTGCCTATTCTACTGTGCGCGGTGCCGAGAGATATGATGGCGCCGAGAGGGTTTTTTTAAGGGTTCATGGAACCCTGCTTTTTGGTTTCTTGACGATTCAGGCCAAGGTAAACGGGTTCTTTGGGGTCAAAGTGGATCAATTCATCAGATCTGAACTGGATTGGGTTTGGGTTCCGAAGGAAGGCCAGGGTCGAAGAGGATTTGGAGAAATCAGGGTCTAGAGAATCCCTGTCACCAGTGTCATGCAAAGTCCCGAGGACAGCTTAATGTCATCTTTCATCATCTTGGGAGAATTTTGACAGCACCTACCCTGGACTTAGAATTTGCCAGGGAATGATAGACAATGACCCACGGAGTGCCGGGGTGAAAGCCAAAAAGTAGAGGGGTACTGGACCCCTGACCCATGTACGTGCTTGCAGCACTATCTTAATATCCCTTTTGAGACCATTGAAACCTGTGCAGTAGCAGGGCTTCCTTGGTTCGTCAGGTTATAAAAATAGATCGAGCCCCAGGGGCCATGTAGGGGGGGTGGTTATCCCCATTGATCTTCATCCTTGAGGTGCATATGATGACCCGGGATGTCCCTCGACAGAATACAGGGTTACATTGAGTGGATTGTAGGGGTATCTGTATGGTTTCTTGACTGGTGGCAGGAGGTTTTCATCTGGGGTTCAAGAGATGGAGCATTCAAAGCCTAAAGGGGCTTACGGCACAAGGGGGTAGTTCCCGGCGCAAGAACCACTGCGCCGGGAAGGGTCCTTCATAAGGCACTATTCTTGGCACCGGGAAGCTGGCATAGGGAGTTCCCGGCGCGCAAACAGCCGCGCCGGGAAGGTTTCTTCGTGGGCACTATTCTGGGCGCCGGGAAGCTGGCAAGGGAGGTTCCCGGCGCGTCCATCCTCGCGCCGGGAAGGTCTCTTCAGGGACTACTGATCTTGGCGCCGGGAAGGTTTCGGGTCTCTATTCTTGGTTCTTCTGGTTTCGGACAAGGATTCAGGCTGGATTTTCTAGCACAGACGAGGAGGATTAAAAGGTTTTATAGGCATGAAGGCCAGGGGTTTAAGGGAGGGTAGCATCAGTCGAAGGGCAGGATCATCCGTCATTAAACCCTCGGGAGATATATGGGGTTTTTTTTATCACCTGTTGTTCAGACTATCAAGAGATTGATGTCTCTGACCCTAAACAAGCTGGGAGCTCGGCAGAAATCCACGACATGCGAGAAAACCCATCATCAAAGGAAGGGAAGGAGGGGACAGAGCCCAATGACCCATTGAACGAGGGTTGGGGCTCCGTCTTCATCTTTCATGAGAGAACGGACCCGGAGATGTGAAGCATAAACCAAAAATCCGGAGCATCTAAGTAGATAAATGTTTTGAAGAACAGCAGATACAGAGGGGGGAGACAGATGGTAGATATTTCAATCACCCAGCACCCAAATGGGCCATCGTAATATTTCGTTTCATTACATCATTCCAAAACTCACACCAATCACAAGAAGGGAGTGAGGGAAAAGGAGGTAAAACAGAGGCCGGGATATCCCGGTTACATCCGGTGAATCAAGATGAAACTCATAGGAATACATAAAGAGAAAAGAAAAGAAACATGGGGGAGGGCAGAGCATTGACTCCTCTCCCTCCCCAGCTGCCTGCCCACCTGGAGCTTCTTCTCCCTTTTTCTTCGGGTTGATCTCTTCTTTCTTTTCTCAGCGGAGGAGGCTCTCTCTCTCTGTTGGTCTCTTCTCTCTTTTCTCAGCGGAGGAGGCTCTCTCTCTCTGTTCTTCTGGCACCCTCTTTTCTCGAGCCCCTTCTTCTTGTGGGCGAAGAAAGGGTTTATATAAGCCCTTCCTTTTGCAGATGGCACTCGGCGCACTTGCTTTGGTGGAAGAGGTTCCCGGCGCGCCTGTAGCAGTGGGCAAGTTCCCGGCGCGCTACTCTCTCCCAAGCTCTCGGCGCAAAGGGGTTTCATCGAAAGCCCATTCAATAGGCCCATTTAAGGCTTTTCCCCCTTTAAAGCTCCTATTGTCCTTAGCTTCGTTGGATTCCTTTGATCATATTGGAACTAACGAAGGCCCCTTGTATGCATCATCATCTGAATAATCCAGAGGTTTCTCATCAGTCAACAGACCGGAGTTTCATCAGTATTACCGTTTGGACGACGACGACACCAGACATCAGCCAGGCCTGAGATGGTCCTGGCCGGGCTAGTAGTTGGTGGTGAGGGCTCTCCCTCAATCCTGACTTTGCATAAATCTTCCAGTCTCCGTTACTGGTCTAGTCTCATCTTTATATTTGTTCATATTTTAGCTGTCAACAGAAGCTTTCTCTCTTTCTTCCTTGTTGGGAGTGTCTCTCAGTCGCCAGGCGTATGTCTCTATCTTCTCTCTCTATGTGTGCATCTCTATCTATCCGTCCCCCTGTGTCCTCGTTTGGGGACCAATTTATACTGATGTGGGAATGGGAAGTTTATTTTGGTTTCAGTTTGTTTATTTCTTTGTTCATTGGTTTATTAGGGGTTTTAGTTAAGTGTGGGCATGCCAGTCACATTCATGAAAAATTTTATTATGTGCTCCGTCTGACTAATCAGACAAAGGTGAGTGATCGTGTCGAGACCTGAAGTCCGACATACCGCAAAGGCTATGACGTTTATTACATCCTTTCGAAAGAAGGAAAATCCTTGATTAATCACCCAAATAAAGAGCTATCCGGGGCTAGGTAAATGCAAGTGAATGCCTGAATTAAGACATATGCGGTATGCAGTGCAAAATCAAAATATGCACTCGAGCACACGATACCATAACACTTTTATTATATTGTCAGATCGATTTCCGATACGTGGCGGAGGACTTTGATCTGGAGATAACCTCACACTTAGTGAGAGCTTCCAGCCATACTTAATCTGACTTTCCACAAATCACCATTTGATATACCGAATAACCGGAACACACAAACACATGGTAAGATAAATAAACATGAATATACGCTCAAATTTATTTTACCATAACCACCATCACGTCACTTTTTTTATTATTATTATTTCATTCATTTTTTTATTGTCATTTCATTCATTTCATCATTATTATTATTTTTATTTTTATTTCAGATGTATGTAGCAGTCGTATGTTAGTAAAGGGGGCATGAGGTGAACTGGCGTAGGGTTGATTCGGCTTAGAGGAGATGAAGAAAGGAAGAGCTATTGTGGTGAATCGGCGTGGGGGAGATGAAGAAAGGAAGAGCTATTGTGGTGAATTGCCGTGGGGTAGAGTGAACCGGCGCATGAGAAGGGAGGCGCGGTGGATCGGCGCGAAGGGAAGAGAGAGGAGGAAGCGGGATGAACCGGCACGGGGAGAATGGCAGGGGGCGAGGTGAATCGGTGTGAAAGGGAAAACCTCTTACGCCGATTCACTTCACTTCCTCCCCCATAGACATATCACCCATTTACAAGGGCTCATGGGCAAACAGAAAGGAGTGGGGTCAACGCAGTTGATGTGACACTAAATGCAGCAAGATGAAATGAGACCCTTGGACCTAATTCGCAAGAACACACAAGTAAGAGATCAAGCACAAAATGCCGAACACCGCGCGCACCCGATTCCCTAGGTGACTCGGTGATGCCGAGTAAGATAGTGGGTCTAGCCCCTAGCTGGTTAGAGGACCAGCACTTGCTAAGTCGTCCCTCCCAAAGGTTGAAGGCCCACAATCACGGGCGGCCGGGGTGCCTTGGGGCACTAGGACACTCACTCACTAACCACGGTGACCACACGGCAAAGGTGGATCCGGGATCGAGCTCTCCTCCTCACCGACCAGCGGACTAATGAAACGGATATGAAATGAACAGAAATGACGGAGCAAAGTTTTAGAGGCTTACCCAGCCGGCTTGAGGAAGCCGACTTCGCTCGGAGACGAGGGCGAGCGGGGAAGTGTGTTCCCCGCACACTGCGCCGGTGTAGCTTCACGCCTGTGAGAATATCATTACAACACTACTCCTCACGCAGGAGGGGTGGCCTCGGGGTGGGGAATTAATAGCTTTACACCCAAACACTACCACCTCACAGGGTGGGGCTTTCAGCCAGCCAAGCGGGGAGGGGAGGATGGGCCGAAACGGGTAGAAGAGAACTAAGGAAGTTGATGCAGCCGGCTGGAATTCTGGATGGGAAGCCGCTGTTGTCGCCGTCCCGAGCTAGTCCGAACTCCGATTTCGAAGATTCCACCTCCTGGAGTTTCCTGACTTGATGCTGGTGATGTCTGAATTTTTGGACGGCCTCTGGAGTCGGAGACTGGCGACACCGGTGACTGAACCGAGGCAGCAAATGTGGTCTCTGGCCGGACCTGTTCTGTAGCAGTAGGTTGCAGACACTGTGGTGAACTCTCCTGAACTCCGAATGGCACGAAACCAGTGGTGTTGTCTTCGTGGTTGAAGTATCTAACAGCAGGAAGTGGTGGGGAGACGATCCCAGGTCGGTGGTGACTTGGGTCCTGGGAAGAGTGAACTCTGGTCGATGCAGCCTGAGAAAACTGACCTGGATAGTGCTAGGGAGAAAATTCGTAACTCTGTCCCACGGTATCCAAATGGTGATCCGTTTCCTGACCCTGAAAGGGGACAGAGAGGAGCAGAACTTTGATGAAGAAACCCGAGCCTGGTTCAGCCTTGGTTGATCGTGGCACCCTGTTCTTGTCGGTTCTGGTGTTGGATGGAGTCCTCTCTGCGCGATTGTGGGAGAATCGCCCTAGCCAGCAGCTCCGATCTCAGAATGAGGTGAAACCACCTCGCCTTCGAAGCTGACGTGGAGCTCTTTCCAGGGATGTAGGATACACCCTCAGCAGCACAAGGATGGAGCTGTGGCCGTCGCTACAACTGGAGGTTGATCTGCAGGTCGGCCTGCACACGAAGCTGAAACTAGGATGACGGGGAAGAAGGCTTCTTGGGTGAGTGAAGGTGGGTGTGGTGCGGCCAAGTGGAGTTGTGGGGCTCTTGTGTGGTGTGTAGGGGAGGAATGGTCGAAGTCTGCAGAGGGAGGGGGTGGTGGAGAGAGTGGACGCAGCAATGGGGAAGGAAGGTGGGGTTCGGCCTTAGCAAGAGGGGAGGAGGAATGGGGTGGCTAGGGGCGAACTTGGGAGGAGGGGGGGTGGTATGGTCGACCTAGGGAGATGAAGAGACTCCTTGGGGAGGGGAAAGGGCCCTTGGGAGGTGGAAGGTTGCTTGGGGAAGGGGGAGGGAAGCCTTGGGAAGGGGAAAGGGTGCTTGGGGAGATGGAGTGATTAATGGTGTGAAGTAATGGGGTCTTGGGAGGTGAAGAGACTTGCCTAGGTGGCAAGTGATGTGGCAAGGGGTGAGGAGAGAGAGGAAATTTCGAACTAGAGAGAGAGAATTAGAGTGAGAGAGAGAATTAGACTCAAGTGGATGCAAGCTTTCAATAATTCTTCATTAACCACAAGAGGAGGGGTTGGGGCCCTATTTATAGGGAAATCCCTTTTACAAATAGGTCCTCGACACTTCACACACTAATACAAAAGCCAAGGGGAAGGGGGGGTGCGCCCATGGGCCTAGCCCAGAGGCAAGGGCCCATTAACAAGCACAAAGACTCATGTGACTCAACTAAGGACAATTAATTAAAAACCTAGGTACAAGACTCAAATAAAAGACAAAAGTACATGATAATGATAGGGAAAAATCACTCAGTGACCTAGGTAAAGATACAGAGATCCACTCCGGAACAGGGACGGCCTCCTAGCTGCTCCCGGGTGGGAGGGAAGTGCCAAGCCATAGGGAATCGCGAGTGATGTCCTCATCAATTTCCCCGGGCTGGAAAAAGCTCGACTCTGTCGAGTAGAGGCCCTCCCTGCTGCGGTACCGCTCCAACAGGTCAGGATCTAGCTGCTGGAGATCTTCCCTGCTCACCCAGACGTCGTCCGAGGGTGGTCGTCCCTTCCACCGGACTAGATAGCGCTCATAAGCCTTGCTCCTTGTGTTGGTGACCTGTTCATCTAATATCCGCTCCACTTTATCATGCTGGTTCCTTAAGTCGGGTGGAGCTCTCTGTGGTGTGGGGGTACTCTCAAAGGATGGGTCTGGCCGGATATCCTCACTAGGTGTCACCGCGGGGCCCCTGTAGGGCACCAGGTCCGCCACATTGAATGTGGGGCTTACTCCATATTCTTCGGGAAGGTCCAATACATAAGCATTGGTGCCAAGTCGTCTCAGCACCTGGAAGGGGCCAGCCCCACGTGGTCTCAACTTTGAGGCATTCCCAGGGAACAACCTCTCCGTTCTCACCATCACAAAATCACCTATCTGGAACTCCTGGTGGCGACGGTGGGAATCAGCTGATCTTTTGTAGATCTCATTATTCTTGTTGATGTTCTTGCGAATTTCCTCATGCAACTCTCTAAGGTGTTGGGCAAATGACTCAGCAGTGATAGACACCCTAGCATGAGGGGGTAGGGGAATGAGATCAGTAGGCTTCCTAGGCTTGTAACCATGCACAGCTTCAAAGGGACTCATGCCTATGGTCCTACTGGTGGAATTATTGTATGCAAACTCGGCTTGGGGCAGAATGAGATCCCAATTTCCAGGACGGTCCTCAACAAGACATCTAAGAAGATTCCCCAGACTCCGATTGACGACCTCCGTTTGGCCATCAGTTTGGGGATGATAGGCTGTGGAAAATTTAAGCAAGGTCCCCATTAGGTGCCAAAGGGTTTTCCAGAAATAACTAGTGAATTTGACGTCCCTGTCAGAGATGATGGTCTTGGGTAGGCCATGGAGACGAACCACCTCATCAAAGAATAGACGGGCCACGTGGGAAGCATCAGAGGTTTTTGAACAGGGGATGAAATGGGCCATTTTTGAGAATCTGTCCACGACCACAAAGATGGAGTCATGCTTCCTCTGGGTTCGGGGTAGCCCTAACACGAAGTCCATACTTAGGTCCTGCCATGGCCGATCGGGAACGGGTAGAGGGGTGTATAGGCCAGTGTTTTGTTTGACTTGTTTGGCAGTCGCACATGTGCGGCATTGCCCCACAATCTTGGCCACATCCCTCTTGAGGCTGGGCCAATAGAACTGCCCCTCAACCAGGCCAATAGTCTTGTGTACCCCAAAATGTCCAGCTAGGCCCCCAGCATGTAACTCCCAAACCAATAAATCCCTTAGCGAAGTCCTAGGGATGCAAAGCCGATGCCCTTTGAAGAGGAACCCATCCTCTATGATAAAGCCATGGTGTTCTTGGGAGGAGTGGGTGGTTAGGTGGGTGTGGATGGGCCCAAATTCGGGACAAGTCGGGTATTCTTCCCTCATCCGATCGAAGCCTATGACTTCTACTCGGACGGTGGCTAATAGGGAGACCCTCCTGCTAAGAGCATCCGCAGCGCGGTTCTCACTCCCGACCTTATATTTGATCACAAATGTGTAGGCCTGGATGTACTCAACCCATCTAGCATGTCGAGCATTCAATTTCTGTTGAGAGTTGAGGTATTTTAGAGCCTCATGGTCGGAGAATATGACAAATTCTTTGGGTAGGAGGTAGTGCCTCCAATGGCGGAGGGATTGCACCAATTCTTTGTCATAGGTTGTATATTTGAGCCTAGAATCACACAACTTCTCGCTAAAGTAAGCCACGGGATGTCCCTCTTGGCTGAGGATCCCACCAATTCCTACCCCAGAAGCATCACAAGTTACTTCAAAGACTTTGGAGAAGTCCGGGAGGCATAAAACCGGGGCTTGGGTCATTCTATCTTTGAGTTCCTGGAAGGCCTTAGTAGCTGACTTAGTCCACACAAAGGTTCCCTTTTTGAGGCAATCTGTGATTGGGGCTGTGATGGTGCTAAACCCACGAATGAACCTTCGGTAGAAAGTGGCTAAGCCATGGAAGCTCCGGACTTCATGGAGAGTGCGGGGCTCCGGCCAGTCAATGATGGCTTGGACCTTTTCGGGGTCCATAGATACACCTTTGGTGGAGATAACATACCCAAGGAAGGTAATGGAATCTGTCATGAAATGACATTTTCCTAGGTTGGCAAAGAGGCTTTCCTTCCTAAGGGTGGTGCAGACCTGCCTGATGTGGTTGAGGTGGGCTTCCTTGGACTGGCTGTAGATGAGGATGTCATCGAAATAGACTACAAGGAAAACCCCAATGTAGGGCCTGAGGGCCTCGGTCATGAGGCGCATAAATGTGCTTGGGGCATTGGAAAGCCCAAAAGGCATCACCAGCCATTCATAGAGTCCATCTTTGGTCTTAAAGGCTGTTTTCCATTCATCCCCGGGCCTTATCCTCACTTGGTGGTAGCCACTTTTGAGATCTATCTTGGAAAAAATGGTGGCTCCCGCAAGCATGTCAAGCATATCGTCAAGTCTAGGTATAGGGAACCTATATTTGACGGTGATCTTGTTGATGGCCCTACTATCGACACACATTCGCCATGTCCCATCTTTCTTTGGTGTGAGAAGAGCGGGGACGACGCAGGGGCTTTTGCTAAGCCTGAGAAAGCCTTTTCTAACAAGCTCTTCTACTTGCCTCCTTAACTCAGCATGTTCGGTGGGGTTGAGGCGATAGTGTGGTAGATTTGGAAGGGAGGCTCCCGGGACAAAATCTATGGCATGTTGAACATCCCTCATGGGAGGTAGTTGGTCCGGTAGTTCATCGGGAAACACATCCTTGAACTCTTCAAGGAGTGGGTATACTTCCACGGGATGGGGGTTGGAGGGTGTTGACTCTCCTAGACAAAGGATAACAGCGCACACGGGGGTTCCTTGGGCAACTTCCTCTTCTAACTCCTTTCTAGTGATGAGGTGGAGGCCTTTGATTGGCCCGGTGGGAACTTCGGGGATGGGGTTTTGGGAGGTTGATTGTGTGGGTGTAGGCGGGCCCTTGGAGCTTGGTGAGGGAATGGGAGGAATCCCCTTAGTGGGTGGTTCCTTTCGGGGTGGGGATGGGTTGAGGCGGATGACCTTCCCCTCGTGCACAAAGGTGCATGTGTTCGTCTTCCCATAGATAGTAGCATCTACATCGTATATCCAAGGTCTCCCAAGTAGGATGCTTCCTACGGCCATAGGTATGATATCACACCAAATTTGCTCTTGGTAGGATGAGAAGGTGATGGGGATAAGACAACATGTGCTGACGGGGAGAGAGTGGTTGTTGATCCATGACACACGGTAGGGTTTGGGGTGGGGTGTCAGGGTAAGCCCAAGGAGTTTGACGGTGTCCGGGGACACGGCATTTACACAACTCCCATTGTCTAAGATGATCTTCCTAACATGATTCCCAATTTTGATGAAAGTATGGAAGATGGAGGTCCTACGCCAATCCTCCTCTTGGGGTTGGGTAAGAGTGCATCTTATCACCCCAAGGTGGGCTGATTGGTGGTCATCTTCTACACCCTCTTCAATGAATTGCTCCTCGTACTCATCTTCCCACCCTAGGGCAGCCTCGTACTCCTCCACATTCTCATGAGATTCTTGGGAGGTGGTGGGTACGCTCTCCATGACAAGATTGGACATCCCCTTGGAGGGGCATTGGGTGGCTATATGGCCATAACCATGACACCGGAAACACTTAATCGAACTATTCTCTGGGGCCTTCCCTTTGGAGATTTCCTCTCTTCGGGGATAGGGATTGGGTGGAGTGGTTTTGGTAGGAGGAGGGTTGGTTGACTGTGGGTAGGTCTGGGTGGGGGTACCCCCACTAGGAGTAGGGGTTTTCAACAAGGGTGGAAGGTTGGGTCGTGGACCCATGTTCCTAGGCTCAACCGGACGGGAAGGGGTGACCCTTGAATTCCTAAAGAACCTCTCCGTATCCCGAGCTATTTGATAAGTCATTTCAAGGGAATCCACATCCCTCATAATTAACTCCCTTTTGATGTATGGGTGGAGACCATTCCTAAATCGTGATAGGGTGACGGCTAACTCCTCATGTACTCCACATTTTAGAAGATAGGAGTCAAACAATTCTATGTACTCTACCACGGATTTTCCCTCTTGGGTGAGGCATTGCCATTCATCTAAGAGTGTTTGGGTGTAGGAGTGGGGAAGGTATTTGAACCTTAATTGGGCTTTCATGCCTTCCCATGTTTGAATGGGTTCTTCCCTCCTAATTCTCTTCCTAGTTTCAACACTCATCCAATAGGTCTTGGCCAATTTAGTAAGGTGCATTTTGGCTAGCCTAACCTTCCTCTCTTCGGTCATTGGGTACCAATCGAAGTATTGGTCCATAGCACTCTCCCATTCTAGGTACACATGTGGGTTATGTGACCCATCAAAGTTAGGAGCGTCAACTTTGATCATCCTAAGTAGGTAGTCATCCGGGTCATCCCTTGGGCGCCTCTCCAAAGCTCTATGTGGGCGGGGCCTCTCATTCTCGGGGTAATAGTCATTCTCTAAGTCCTCCCTTTCATGCTCAACCCGGAGTGGTGGGGCCCTTTGGGGAGTGTTCCTAGGGGGGGTCCTAGCTTCCTTAATCCTATCCAATCGAGTGACCACCATTCATTCGCTCCGTGAGGGCTAGAATGGCAGCCTCTATCCGTTCTATAGGAGTTGGGGGAGTTCCCCTAGGGTCGTTTTGGTTGCCTTGGAAATTGGGATCCATGGGTGGATCGGAGGTAGTGGGATCGGGTCGGTATGGGGTGCCCCTACGGGTGGACATGCACAAGGTATTGATGAGGAAAATGCAATTGTCATGGGACCTAGGCTTGTAGATACAAGTCTAAAACTTGCTCTGATACCACTTGATGTGACACTAAATGCAGCAAGATGAAATGAGACCCTTGGACCTAATTCGCAAGAACACACAAGTAAGAGATCAAGCACAAAACGCCGAACACCGCGCGCACCCGATTCCCTAGGTGACTCGGTGATGCCGAGTAAGATAGTGGGTCTAGCCCCTAGCTGGTTAGAGGACCAGCACTTGCTAAGTCGTCCCTCCCAAAGGTTGAAGGCCCACAATCATGGGCGGCCGGGGTGCCTTGGGGCACTAGGACACTCACTCACTAACCACGGTGACCACACGGCAAAGGTGGATCCGGGATCGAGCTCTCCTCCTCACCGACCAGCGGACTAATGAAACGGATATGAAATGAACAGAAATGACGGAGCAAAGTTTTAGAGGCTTACCTAGCCGGCTTGAGGAAGACGACTTCGCTCGGAGACGAGGGCGAGCGGGGAACTGTGTTCCCCGCACACTGCGCCGGTGTAGCTTCACGCCTGCGAGAATATCATTACAACACTACTCCTCACGCAGGAGGGGTGGCCTCGGGGTGGAGAATTAATAGCTTTACACCCAAACACTACCACCTCACAGGGTGGGGCTTTCAGCCAGCCAAGCGGGGAGGGGAGGATGGGCCGAAACGGGTAGAAGAGAACTAAGGAAGTTGATGCAGCCGGCTGGAATTCTGGACGGGAAGCCGCTGTTGCCGCCGTCCCGAGCTAGTCCGAACTCCGATTTCGAAGATTCCACCTCTTGGAGTTTCCTGACTTGATGCTGGTGATGTCTGAATTTTTGGACGGCCTCTGGAGTCGGAGACTGGCGACACCGGCGACTGAACCGAGGCAGCAAATGTGGTCTCTGGCCGGACCTGTTCTGTAGCAGTAGGTTGCAGACACTGTGGTGAACTCTCCCGAACTCCGAATGACACGAAACCAGTGGCGTTGTCTTCGTGGTTGAAGTATCTAACAGCAGGAAGTGGTGGGGAGACGATCCCAGGTCGGTGGTGACTTGGGTCCTGGGAAGAGTGAACTCTGGTCGATGCAGCCTGAGAAAACTGACCTGGATAGTGCGAGGGAGAAAATTCGTAACTCTGTCCCACGGTGTCCAAATGGTGATCCGTTTCCTGACCCTGAAAGGGGACAGAGAGGAGCAGAACTTTGATGAAGAAACCCGAGCCTGGTTCAGCCTTGGTTGATCGTGGCACCCTGTTCCTGTCGGTTCTGGTGTTGGATGGAGTCCTCTCTGCGCGATTGTGGGAGAATCGCCCTAGCCAGCAGCTCCGATCTCAGAATGAGGTGAAACCACCTCGCCTTCGAAGCTGACGTGGAGCTCTTTCCAGGGATGTAGGATACACCCTCAGCAGCACAAGGATGGAGTTGTGGCCGTCGCTGCAACTGGAGGTTGATCTGCAGGTCGGCCTGCACACGAAGCTGAAACTAGGATGACGGGGAAGAAGGCTTCTTGGGTGAGTGAAGGTGGGTGTGGTGCGGCCAAGTGGAGTTGTGGGGCTCTTGTGTGGTGTGTAGGGGGATGAGGAGGGGAGGAATGGTCGAAGTCTGCAGAGGGAGGGGGTGGTGGAGAGAGTGGACGCAGCAATGGGGAAGGAAGGTGGGGTTCGGCCTTAGCAAGAGGGGAGGAGGAATGGGGTGGCTAGGGGCGAACTTGGGAGGAGGGGGGGTGGTATGGTCGACCTAGGGAGATGAAGAGACTCCTTGGGGAGGGGAAAGGGCCCTTGGGAGGTGGAAGGTTGCTTGGGGAAGGGGGAGGGAAGCCTTGGGAAGGGGAAAGGGTGCTTGGGGAGATGGAGTGATTAATGGTGTGAAGTAATGGGGTCTTGGGAGGTGAAGAGACTTGCCTAGGTGGCAAGTGATGTGGCAAGGGGTGAGGAGAGAGAGGAAATTTCGAACTAGAGAGAGAGAATTAGAGTGAGAGAGAGAATTAGACTCAAGTGGATGCAAGCTTTCATTAATTCTTCATTAACCACAAGAGGAGGGGTTGGGGCCCTATTTATAGGGAAATCCCTTTTACAAATAGGTCCTCGACACTTCACACACTAACACAAAAGCCAAGGGGAAGGGGGGGTGCGCCCATGGGCCTAGCCCAGAGGCAAGGGCCCATTAACAAGCACAAAGACTCATGTGACTCAACTAAGGACAATTAATTAAAAACCTAGGTACAAGACTCAAATAAAAGACAAAAGTACATGATAATGATAGGGAAAAATCACTCAGTGACCTAGGTAAAGATACAGAGATCCACTCCGGAACAGGGACGGCCTCCTAGCTACTCCCGGGTGGGAGGGAAGTGCCAAGCCATAGGGAATCGCGAGTGATGTCCTCATCAGCAGTGGTCATGGAGTCGACTCAAGGGATAACTGGGAAAGAAGAGGGGTCGGCGCAGGTGATTGCAGGGTCACTTGGGAGGTGGAAGGGTTGATGAACTGACGTAAAATGAAGAGAAAAGGGGGGTTGATCTGGCGCGGCTCCATTTGCGCGCCGGATCAGCTGCCCTTTTCTCCCCCGCCGAATCAATGGAGAAGCAAGGAGCCCCCGGTTCATGGGTGAAAGGCTCTTAACAGATGGTTTGATTGTGTTCAAGTCCATGATAGGCTTCAAAAGCCTGAATTGGACCACGGCCCCCATACTTAGGGCATTATTATTATCAGATTTTATTATTAACAAAGTTGGTTTGATCAAATCCCCAAATTTACATGTTATAAGGAGTTTCAATTGTATGGTCTCTGTGCGATGTTCATACTCAAGCATAGACTTAGTGTAGTCCTGGGCGGGGCATACACACGCCACGTCATAGCACTAACTGCATTAAAGGTTTATTAATGTTTATTGTTAATTTTGATTTTAACCAAGACAATGTAAATGGAAAAGTCGAGAAAGCTACAGATAAATTTCGGCAGCATCTCCCCTTATCCAGGAGGATGAAATAGAGACTCGCCCACGGGAGCACCCGAGATGAGCTCACAAACTGTCGGGAGGCTAGATACGGGGACTCGATGACCCAAACGGGACGGAGACCCCGAAGACTAACTTACGAGGGATCCCAATGACCCATGGGCTGCCACAACCTTAATTAAGAGACATGGGCTGAATGGTTGTCGGACTGAGCGGCCCATTGATATTCACCCTCAGAGTAGGATCCACCGGGGCCCACGTTATGAGGAAACGAGCCCCAGGGGTCCATGAGTGACTAAAAGAAACCCGATTGAAAAATCCGTTAAATGGGGAATATTCCCCCTCCCCGGTGATGGGTCCACATTCATGTTGGGAGGTGAGTGACGCTATCGTAGAAAACATAATTTTGTCCCAAATCATAGAGGCTATGGATCATGCTGATAGCACTAGCAAATCCATACCCCATCGGGGACTAGAGAGCTCAAAGCCCAAAGGGCTATTGACACAGCGGTATACCCGAACAACCTAACAGGGTAGGAGCGTAACCGGGAGAGGGAGAAAACTAAGCCCCTTCGATTGAACCATCACGAGAGATATGGGATGCATGGGTTTTTGGGCTTACACGGGGATTAGATGTGCAAGTGAAGGAGATTTCCAGAAGGTAGAATTCTCATAGGCAATTGCCCGAACACCAAAGCAGAGTATATGGAGTAGGCTACAAATAGCGAATGACGGACATCGAACAAATAGCAACCTCCAATGGAGAGATGAAATGCGTGAGAAATTAAGCTAGATATGGGAATAGGTCACAGTCCCGACAACCCTTGAAGAAGGGTGAGGGGGCATATGGCTGGCTCCACATTGAATGCGAGATAGTGGCACTTATCACGGAACTTAATCGGAAAGTGAATCACACTGGATAAAGGAATGAGCCATAGTCCCTACAACTCATAACTATGAGTGAAGGGGCATGTGGCGAGCTCAACATTGAGTGCTAAACCATTCATCATGGACCCATCAAGAACCCCAGGGAAAAGAGTAAATGGATTTACTGTAGCCCCTGGGGCACAGATGGACCCTTCCACTGCCTCAAGGCGGGACTGAAACAGTAATAATCTGAAGTGAATCTGATATTCTGTAAATACACCGAATGCTAATGAGGTAAAACTGCTGCTGCAGGGGGTACAAGGGAAGGGGATGATAGCTGTAGCCCCAGAATGGGCTCCCTCATAGCGAGAGGGTTCAACTCCGACAAACTACTGAGTGGTAATAGAGAAGGGATGGAGGAGGAGAAGAGATCGCGGAAAATAGGAAAAGCAATTTAGTAAATAAATGCATTCAGTGATTCATAGAATGTCCGAAACATTTATTACAGATACATGAAAAGAGCCAAGGATTCATCGCCCTGTAGGGCTTTTACAACCAAATATTGACATCTTCTAATCAAGAAATACCGAGAGGCCTTAGAATTGACCACTGCAAAATAGTGAAAGAAACCAGACATTCGGGCTCATATCATCGCCCTTTCTATGTTTGAAATGGAAAGAAAATTACAGGAGAAAGAAAATGGAGGGGATCGACGGCCCCCTGGACATGTCCGCAGTGCGAACCCACCTACACAAAATAGAGTATCAGACTTCTAGGAATCACTCTACTCATGAACCCTCTTAGGACTTGAGGTGACTGCTTATTCTTCGGGGGCTCTCGCTCTCTCTCCAAGGACCTAGACTGTTGACGTTGTTGTTGTTTTTCTTCTTGGTGTTGCCTTCCTTCTTGTTAGGGTTCGAAGAGGCCGAGGATGGGCCATTTTATAGGCAGAATGAGGTTGTCGGGGATCCAACGTAGACGCGATCGCGTGCCGGATCACCGGTGTCTTGTCCATTCTCATGCCGGTTCAGCAGCGGAGCACGCCGATTTACATCCAAAGGGGATGTCGGTTCGTGGGGTACCGCATGCGCGCCAGTTCACCATCCGTCGACTCAAGCCTTCTTTACGCCGGTTTATTGGGCCTTTAGCCACCTTATGGGCTCCAGGCCAGCCTCGGAGGGTGTGTCTTAACCCCAAGACTACTCCCGACCCGTTGAGCCTTTAGGGGACATTCCTTTAAGGTCTTTAGGCTTCCAACCAGGTGGTTTTTGGTGTGAGCCGTGTTTTAATCTGGTCACTCGGGGTCTTCTGTTGATACTACCTTCGGAATCCCGTGCTGTGAGACTATAGATGTTTCTTCACCTCGGAAGGTGTTCTCTTCAGGTGGTGGACCACTAGGGGTATTTTTGTCCTTACGGATGGAGTTTGTTCGGTACGACTCAGTCAATACCGATTTGTTAGATTCGGCTTGCCGTTCGTCATTACCGAGTTGCATGAGGGATAAATTGTGATATCCCTGGTCTTCCATCAGGTATCCTAGGGCTTCAACCATCCCAGTGGACCTTCTTCATGAATTCTTGTCGACTTTCGCACACCGGTGAGCCGTCTTTCTTCTTTGTTAAGGCCTAAATGTCATTCAGTTATATTTTGGGTGCCAACAAATGCCCCCCAGCCGCAGGTGTCGCAAGTGAGGGACGAGTGGCGCGGGACCTGCGGATGCACCTTTGTTGATCACATTTCATGCATCATGGCATTGACCGGCCCTTCTCGATGGCCAGTGGGCTTGTGAAGCAAGGGAACCTGCGTTGCGAGGCAAGCGAACTGACGTGGCTCTGAGGGCTTAATGAACCGGCATGGCTTTGAGGGTTAGTGAACCGGCGTGGCTTGCTGCCTCGAGTGAATCGGCGTGGACTCAGTGATCCGACGTGGCTATAGATGCCAACGAACCAGTGTGGGCTTTGCGGATCCTTGATCCGGCGTCTCTAATGAGTCGGTGGGGGGGGGGTGATCTGGCGCACACCCTGGTGCATTTCTCATGCCGGTTCACTCCCTCACTGCCGCTTATTTCTTTTTTTAGGGTGAGGGAAAACCCTACATTTTCTTCGTGCTTTCTCCTTCTTCCAAAAGCGGCCACATCGGGGCTCCCTTCTCCAGTGATCCTCCACGGCAACGATGATGTTTGAGGACTCCTCCTCCTCTCCGGCCTTTTCAACGACGGTGGCAATGAAGCTCTTCCCTCTCTAGTGAGCTCGCAGGCGGTAGCGGCGGCGTCTGGACTCCGGTGTGTTGGCTCTGCCCTCTTTGGTCATGGCATATGCGACGGCGGTAGTGCTAGGTCATTTTCTTCACCTCCCCCGGGTCCGATGATTGTGAAGGCCGTGAGGGCTTGTTCACAGATGGGCTTCAAACCCCAGGTTTATGTGGGAGAGAGAGGGACAGGGCCATGGCCCTTTGTTCATATGTATATATACATATACATATATATATATATATATATATATATATATATATATATATATATATATATATATATATATATATATATTAATTTGATCCCATAGGAGCGGTGGAGACTCCTCATATGGGCAAAAGCCCTTTTATGGCCCCGGGAGTGTTTCTAGTAGGCCAACCCTCGAAACACAATTCCCGGGCGTTCATTCAGCCTAGGTGTGCTACCTATGGACCAATTCAGGGACCATCTCACCAATGTGTGTGGATGTGTTCCCATCTTCTCTTTGGCACGTTTCCCAGCTAAGGGGAGACTCTACCAAAATTTTGTTGAATTTGCTCATAGAGATATCTTCTAATCACATATTTTGCTTCTTTTCCTTGGCTGCAGATATCAGGGCATCCAGCTATGCTTCCTCTTCTGCTCACGCGATCATGACCTGGAGGGACGTCCATGCCTAGACAGAGGTCCTGACCATGTGGCCATAGTTGCGGAATCCTCTGACTCCGATACCGACACTGTTGACACTAGATGCCTTTTGATCACGAGCGGTGATTCCTATCGTTATGACCACCGCGGGAATTATAAGGCCGACCACCCAAAGGATAAGCACTTGCTCTCCTTCACCCGACGCTTCAACCTCCAAGGAAAGAGGGATGTTTACCTTGTCCGAAGAGCAGAACAGGCTATCCTTGTGGAGCGAGACAGCTTGACGGACTTGGTCATGCGGGGCGAGCCGATATTCCTTCCAGGTGAACCTTGGAAATGGAATGTTGTGCTTGGGTTAACAGAACTGATCCCGAAAGAGGGGTTGCTGACTCGGGCACCAGAATTTGTCCCGGCCAGATGGGACAGGTTAGCAGGCCGTGTCAATAGAGAAAACCTGGCCTTTGGACTACTCTTAGCCCCGTTGAAATGGGGGTTCAGGGAGGAGCCATTTTTGTTGGACTGTTTGGCAGTGCGCTTTAAGCATCAAATTGTTGTGGGGTGGTTTACTGATATGAAAGCCACTAACGCGCATGCCTTCCGAGCAGAGGTTGTAGAGTTTACAGACTACGTTCTGCAGCACTATGCTCCAATTTTAATTTTCCTTGGGATATACCATAGTGTTTATACTTCAAGATACCGCTACCCGATCTCAAAGGGGTTATGTTGCGGAACGATTGAAGTTTTCTGCCTGGAATACAACACCTTCTATACGGTAGAGGGGGAGACATCCCAAGATCTTTGGAGTACGTCCCAATTGAGCGGCCTCCCTATTGACGGTGAACCATATGAGGAAGTTTGTTGGCCAGATTAGCTGAAAGACCAGACGAACGGCGACGGGTGATACCTTACAGGGTTCACGTACCGGTACTTAATGAAAGCATACCGTGTCTTGTGCCGATCATCTCACGACGCTTTCGAAGCCCGTAAGCCTGGAGAAAAATGGCGTGTGAGGTTGGGTGTCAGGCTCCAGTATTTTTTCAAAGGGGAGCAGAAATACGAAGATTTCCCCTCAGTAGCATCGGCTCCAAGCAAGCTGAAGAAAAGAGCTCAGCGAAAGGTAGCCCTACCGTCCTCATTACAGAAAGGGCAGAGAGGAGGGCCAAATCTAGTTGGTGTTGATGCAGTCACTCACTGTGCTGCATACTTAACATATTGGCCTTGTTCATTCGCTCTCCCTCAGGGCGATGAGAGCGTAATTCGGGCTGAGGCTATCTACCTGGCCTGCTTAATGGTGTGGGGTGTGAGGCTGTCACTTTGCCCAGCCACCCTTTGTTTGATTTACAAGACACTGGGGGACCTTCATCGATCACGTCTCCCCAAGCATTTCCGAGCAGTCTGTCCCCTCCACTTTTTCAACGCTTGGGTGTGTACATTGTTTCCAGAAGTTGCTCCCCGACGCTCCAATCGCCGAATTTATTCCCGAGGATGCTAGAGTTTGCAAGTGCTAAGTCGAACCAGCCGACGGATCAACTTTTCTTTATTCGGGGGAAATTGACCAAGATTCCCACTGATTCTGCTGGCGTTCTACATTTTTGGAGCTCAGCTGCCCATTCAAGCCCGCTGGTGAATAGGCTACGGGAATGCCGCCTTGAAGAGACAGAGGAATATGTTCATCCTATTTTCTGGCAAGACATGCCCATGGCCAATTCTGGAGTCGGAGTTGACTGACTGGGCACTGTCAATTAGGCCAAGCGTTTTGACTTTTTGGAAGGGCGGAACTGTATGGTTGGAGCCCTACTATCCATTTTGCTTTGGCCAGAATTTTGGCTATGATCAGCACATCCCTCCTTCCTCAGCGCAATTTGCATTGCAAAGCAGAGTTTTGGACCGGCACGTCGATGGCAGAAGAAGCTCGCACTTGGTGGGATCATTTTCACCACAGGGAGGCCGCTGCATTTCAGGTCCCAGCCCCTAGGCATTTCCCCCGTGTAACATCAGAGTATATTAAGTGGTGGAATGCCCGGACGGGCTTTTTTAGGGTCTCCAAGAGCGCGTCCTGGGACGCTGCCGAATGCAAGTTTTTGAATTCCCAGCCAATGCATGTTCTTGATATTGACTCGACGCATTTGAAGTGGTTGAAGTACCAGAAAGATGCTGAGGTACAATCTTATTTAGAGGCCTGGAAGGCTGCTAAACGCAGCTTACCGAAGCCAGAACCTGAACTTGCAGCCGTCAACAAGGACGATTTCTGGAAGACCCTCTGGGGGCTATGTTACATAAGTAGCGAGAGATGAACTCTTCAGCAACTTCCTTTGCCCATGCAGGAGCCCATATCTTCCACAGCCACCTGGCGCCTAGAGGCTGATAGACATCATCCTTACAGGACATTCATCAGGAGGGAAGACCATTGGGCCACACTTTATAACCAGACTCCGTGGCTATTTGCCTTCCTGCGTGCTCATGGCCTTACGGTGGGTGACTCCAGCGAAGCTATACTGGGTCATCCACTTTCCACCTCTTTTAAATATGCTGACGGGTGGGGGCTGGACCACCTCGGCTTGTATTATTGCCTAGCTTCTCGTGGCCATTCAGACTTGGCATTGTTGGCCGAGTAGTGTGAGAAGATAGGAGACATATGTTGGCTCGTTCGTGAAGCTACATCAAGGAACCAAGAGCCTTCGCTATTCTATTGGCCACTTTCACCATTGTATTCAGAGCCGGTAGGTATGCTCCCTTCGGCATGTGCCTTCTTCTCTTTGTTGCATGTGCGACTTCTTCATATTTATGCGCTTATGATGTGCAGCTCAGCCCGACTTAAAGGAGACTGGGGCATACAGGCAGCTGATTATAGAGGCCCAGAAGCTTGCCAATTTTGAAGCTCCAGAGGCAGCTCTGACAACTACTCCCCTACCGACTGGTGGCCCACGAAAGCGAGTAAGATCGCAGATGGAGGGAGCTATTACCCAGGCTAAAAGGGCCCGAACAGAGGTAACTCAGAGGGAGAAAGACACGATGTCGAAGCCAGTCGTGACGCCCCCTATTATACCATCCTTCGAAGAATTTGCAGCCTCATGCGCACGAGCGTGCCCGACCGAAGGTATATTCTCTTGTGCCTTGCTTTCTTACCTGCAATATGAGCTAATAATTTTTTTCACACTACAGCCCTTGTAACTCCATCTGCCCCGACTGTAGAAGAGACCACCGCTGCTATTGGAATTGAGGAAGAGAAGAATGAAGTAGTAGCTGCTACTATTGTTGAAGAAAGGCTACCATCTCCCACCCCTAGCCATGAGGGTGGAGGTAACCTATCGGAGACTACCACCGCTGTCGCTGAAGTTGAGGAAGAAAATGGTGAAGGAGTAGATACTGCTTCTATTGAAGAAAGGCTGCCATCTCCCACCGTTAGCCATGAGGGTGGAGGTAATCTATCACCATTCTCTTAATTTTCATGGTGTATCTTCTATTGGCATGCTTTATTGAATAAATACCATATTTCCATGTTCTGTCGAGGCTCCTCTACCTGCCTCTCCTATTTCGAAGCAAGTCGAGCAAGTGTTTGCTAAGTAGGGTATGCTGTCAGCCGGCCATTTTTCAGCACTACTGGCTGCGATTATAGAGAAACAAAGTTCACCCTTGGCGGAGAGCTCATCCTCCGAAGAACAAGTAGACTATGGCAGCTCCAGTGATAAGGAGTCTTCTAGGGTGGAAACAGAGATCGAGGAGGCTGCTCTTTCATCCTCGTATGAGAGTGACTTTCCAGCTTTCAACCCACCACGGCTGATATTGGGTGCCCTTGACACGCGTGGTCCTTTCTTAAAGGAAGGAGAAGTCATATTGGATGTGGAGCGCCCCTCTATAGAGGCTCATAAAATTGATGAGCTGAGCCTGGTGCCTGTTGGGATAAGCTTCTTCATGTCCCTTTACCTTACTTTCATGCTTATATATGTATATATATCTTCTTTAATGTGAACATCCTAATATGTTTTCTGCATGTTTTATTTGAAGGCTCCAACTGCATCAGTAGGGGTAGCTATTTTGGCCGTGAGTGTGATGATGCCCCTACCTCCTCTAGGCATGAAGTCACAAGTGTCTCCTCCCATAATGAGGCCAATAGCCTTGAGATTTTTGCCAGGTTACCCTTCGGCAGTGGGCTTCGAAATCCCCACAGAGACTTCAGGGTCTGACCAGCTGATGGAGGATTCATAGCAGTAGCCGCTCAGTATTGAATACAGACCGGTCAAAGGCAGAGATATCCCCGACTTGGAGCCGATGGGTATCTCAGAAGAAGTGGCAGCTACATCAACTAGCGCGGCGCTTACCACTGAAGCTATACCAATAGAAGCTGGTCAGGCCGAAGAGTGCGTAGTACCATCTCCCGCCACCACTATTCAAGCTCTCATTTCTTTATCGGAGGTCAGGAGCGAGCCGACCGCCATCATTCCTGCCCCATTCGTATCCACTGAGGAGGCCGAGCAGATCATAGTCAAGGTTTCAGATCTGCGATCATCGTCTTCAGGGCCCACTGAAGATATCTGGGCTGAAGTTGACAGTCGGGTAGAATTCCATCTGCCCGAAACGTCGTCACTTAGGATTCATACATCAGATAGTTTGGTGTGGTAGAATCTTGACACGCCGAAGCAGACCGTGCTGACCCACCAAGGTTTTACTTATTTACAATTGCGGGCCGTATTGGAGCGCATCACTACCATGCTCCAAGCTTTCGAGTGCCCCATGGATGTGTGGATACAGCGGGTGATCCTACTACTCCGTTATGTAAACTGTAGAGAGTATCCCCAGCACGGCCTTGAGGATCAACTGACGGATTTGAAGCTACATAGAACTGAATATCTGACTGCCCTCCAACCATTGTTAGAGATTATCCAACAGCAAAAAGAGATTGCCAAAACTTCGGCCAATCATATTGCCTGTCTACAAAAATGGGCGGCAGAACTTCAAGCTGAACTTGCCCATGTTGAAGAGGAGATGAAAATTTTTGAAGAACTGCAGGTGCAAAGCATGAAGGCAGCGGAGCTGGTCGAAGGGAAAGCCCTTTCCATGCGCGAGGAGCTGGCACGGCTTCAAACTGATGAATCCTATTTGCGTGAGCTAGCCGCTCATCCGACCCTAGGGCTCCTGGAATTCGATGATATTTTCCGCCAGTTATAGGCCTAGCAGTAGTGTCTTCTTTTGCGTATATATCCTTTTTCTTTCCTTTTGTTCCATGTACACCGGGGAATGCCTCGCAGAACCATGTACTCCTTTTGTGCAATGAAATTTCTGGTTTATCAACGAGCCACTGTTATTCTTCTTCCCTCTTTCTTTTAGATGAACCCAAATAGGGATATGCTATTAATTCAGAGATATATTCGCCGTTAGGGAAGGAGAGCGCTCACACCTTCAAGGAAGGAGTGAGGAGTTCGCTCCACCGTGCCACAGACCTTCCCTCTAGAGAGGTTTTGACCAGTAATTTAGGGTTGCCGAGACATGGGCTCATCACTTCTTGGCAAAAACATGGAATAGGCGGCTTATTTGTCGGAACTGGCTAAGTGCCAAAGTAGAGGAGGATTTGTTTGCCGACAAGGCCGGAAAGGCCAAGTTGAATATTTGTTCACTGATCTTGTTGATGATGACGAGGATGGACGGTGGTTTGTTCATCGGCACTGGTTGAATGCCGAAGCAAGGGGAGGTTTACTTACTGACAAGGACGAGAAGTCCAAGTCAATGGTTTGTTCATCGATCTCGCCGATGTTAACGAAAATCGAAGGTAGCATATTCATCAGCATGGGTTAGATGTCGAAGCAAAGAAAGGTTTGTTTATCGACGGGGACGAAGGGTCCGAGTTGACGGTTTGTTCATCGATTTCATCGATGATGATGAAAATCGAAGGTAGCATATTCATCAGCATGGGTTAGATGCCGAAGCAAAGAAGGGTTTGTTTATCGACGGGGATGAAGGGTCCGAGTCGACAGTTTGTTCATCAATTTCGCCAATGATGATGAAAATCGAAGGTGATTACGAATTTTTTTGTAGGACATGTGATGGGTGTACCACCAGGAGCCTCCGTGAACAAGGGTGGAGAAGGAATGATATATATATATATATATATATATATATATTATTACCACATTACTGACCCAAGCGCCCTTTCGAGTTTTTGCCGGAGTCAACCCCTTCTTGCTTTTGCCCACGCGCCCTCACGGGTTTTCACGGGGCAGGGTACCCTATTTTACCCGCGGCGCCCTTTCGAGTTTTCACCACAGCCGGGTTATAGCCATTTTCCCCTTGTTTAGGATATCTGAACAAGTCTGGCGGGACACCTCTATTTTAAGCCCCATTTTTTTTAATATGGCATATATGTCAGTCCTTAGCAAGGTGTCTGACAGTGATTTGGTTTGATCATTGACACCGGGCTAGTGCCAAAGCAAAGATATTTGTTTGAGGATCCTAGACGGGAGGTCTGGATTGAGGGGTGTGTTTGTCAGTGCCAAAGGGGTGTCGGAGGTTGACGTGGTTTGTTTGTTTATTCATCGACATTGGTTAAATGTCGAAGCTAGAGGAGGTTTTTTATTATTATTATTGACAAGGATGAAAGGTCCAAGTCATAGGTTTGTTTAACGACCTCGTCGATGGTGACGACGATCGAAGTCGATTTGTTCATCGACATTGGCTAAATGTCGAAGCAAAGATAGGTGATGAGGGCATCTCACGACACTCCCTCTAGCTTTGGTCGTCTACACACTCTTGATATGGATTGATCATGGTCTCCACTTGTTATCTTCATTTTCCCAAGTTCATTTTATGTATTTTCATTTTATTGAGTCCTATCTTATGTATTTTCCTTTATTGAGTCATGTGGTTCTAGTCCATTTCCCTTATTTTACTTAATTGGACCTTATTTCCTTAGTTATGGGCCCATAGGATTGAGTCTAGGTTATGCTTGGTCTTTTGTCCTATTGTCAGGGACATTTTGGTCATGTAAAGAGTGGTTGCCTATATATAGGCCCCATCTCTCCACTTGTACTCACTTTTGATGAATATTGAAAAAACCACTTCCTTTTACCTCTTAAATCTCCCTCTCTTACTCTCTTTCCCTCACTCTCTCTCTCACTCTCTCTCTCTCCCAAGGGGAGTTCGACCCTCCCTCTCTCTCCTCCTTCCCCCTCACTTACTCCAACCCCCAACCACCTCCACTACCTCACCCACTTCCATTAAGGCCCTCCTCTTCCCCATAACCCCTCATTTACTCCCCCTCCTTGTCCCAAAGCAACTCTTCCCCCTCCCAACACAATCCCCCCACTTCCCCACACAAATCCCACCCCTCCCAAGGCCAAATTTCGAATTTGAACCTTCCCTCCACTACCTAGGCCGCCCCATACCCCTCCCCCTCAAGCCAAGTTCGCCCCCACCTTCTCCCTCCCACACCCTCTCTCTTGTGCACACCCACCTCTCCACCTCCACCTCCAGCAGCTTCAGCCACCTCTCCCTCCATCCCTTCCCCACTAGGACCCCTTGGGAGCCCTAACCACATCCCTCCCCCTCCCCAAACCCTCAGCCAACACCCCTAGCTGTGCTACTCCCCTTACCCCTCCCCTTGTTCTTGCAAAGATTGAAGCTTCAAGTAGCAGGTCGCAGGCAGCAGAAGGAGGCTCTGAAGTCGCATCTTTCCCGGCCTCTCCCTGCTCCTCCTGGTGTCAAGGCCTACATCTCTGGAAAGGTCTTCCAGAGAGCTATCAAGGCGAGGTGGTTTCGTCGGCATCTGAGCTCGGTGCTGTCCGCAATCACCATTCTTCTCCGACTGTGCAGAACTTCTCAGACCAGAAGCCAGAGCGGTAGAGAAGGCTCTCCCACGACGAACCTTGAAGGATTCAGCCTTCAGAGTCTTCTACAAAGTTCTTCCTCCCCCTGTCAGCGTCCAGGAACAGAAGGCGGAATCCAGTTCGGCATCCGACAACCAGAGATACCAATTTTCTACCACAACCACGCCGGTCTGCCTCCTCACAGTCTGCCCGACCACCGTCCACTTCTCTGGACACCCAGCTCATCTCCGACATCAGAAGACTTCCCCGTTTGTTTTTCTGCAAAGTATACTCGTATACGATTCCAACGAGTCCAGCGGTGCCAGATTTGGAGCTCAGGAGCGACCGTGCCTGCTTCTGCAACCTGCTGTTTCAGACTGAGTTCGGCCAGAGACCAGAGCTGCATCCATCTTCCAGTCGCCGGAGCAGTCAGCCCCCAGATCAGAACGTCGTCCAAAAATTCAAGCCGCACCCCTCTCCGGTTAGCAATCTTTTGGCACAAGTCCCATCAGATTCTGAGCTCGGTGGATTTATTGGCTGCATCAACGTCGACTCCCTTTCCAGAATTACAGAAGCTAGACAGAATCGGCGAAGCTCGGAAACTCGGTTTCCTTTGCATCTCTCCCCACCCCGCTTGGCCGGCTGAAGGCCCCTCCCTGCGTGGAGGTAGTTTTGAATGTATTAAGCATAACCCCCACCCCAAGATCACCCCTCCTGCGTGAGGAGTAGTGCTGTACCGTTTGCAATTTCAGGTCAAGCTACATCGCTGCGGCGATCGGGTGCATACCCTCGCCTCCCGGCGCGCCCTCGTCTCCGATCGGGATCGGTGTCTTCACACCGATCAGGTGAGCTTCTGATACTATCCTTAGTAGCCTTATTCCTGCTAGTTTAGTATTTCTTTGATTGCTCGTCGGCGGTGAGAAGAGGGCTCGAACTTGCATGCTAGTTTGTTAGTGCCCACCGCGGACCGTGAGTGAGTGCCACCAAGCCCCCGCCTTGCGGGCCAGCCGCCCACAAAGTTGGGTATCCTAGACTCATTTGGGGTCAGCCCTAGCATTGTAAGTCCATTAGAACAATTGGGTCCCGCCCCGGACCTTCATCATTATCTCCCGGATCCACCGGGTGAACGTGTGAATGGGGTGAGCAAAAATCGTCATTGTGAGAATCATTGAGCGCTTGTATGCTTGCGGGTCTAAGTCCTAGGGTCATCTCATCATATTTAGTGGTCTTTGGGCTGTGCCACATCAATAGGATTAATCGTTAACGAGGACGGAAGGTCCAGGTCAATGGTATGTTCATCGATCTCGCCGATGATGATGAGGATCGATGTTGCTTTATTCATCTGCAGTGGTTAAATGCCGAAGCAAAGATAGGTTTAATCGTTGATGAGGACGAAAGGTCCAAGTCAATGGTATGTTCACCGACCTCGCCGATGATGACGAAGATCGGAGTTGGTTTGTTCATCGGCATTAGTTAAATGTCGAAGCAAAGATAGGTTTAATTGCTAACGAGGATGAAAGGTCCAAGTCAACGGTTCATTCATCGATCTCGCCGATGATGGCAAGGATCGATGTTGGTTTGTTCATCGGCATTGGTTAAATGTTGAAGCAAAGATAGGTTTAATCGTTAACGAGGATGAAAGGTCCAAGTCAATGGTATGTTCACCGATCTTGCCGATGATGACAAAGATCGATGTTGGTTTGTTCATCGGCATTGGTTAAATGTCGAAGCAAAGATATGTTTAATCGTTAACGATGATGAAAGGTCCAGGTCAACGGTATGTTCACCGATCTCGCCGATGATGACGAGTGTCGATGTTGGTTTGTTGATCGGCATTGGTTAAATGTCGAAGCAAAGATTGGTTTATTTTAAGCAGCATAGGTGTAAGGCTTATGCCAATGGGACGTATGAAGATGACCTCATGCGGGGGCTCCCGTGAGTGCATAGAAAATTTGACCCTGGGAGGGGTCTTTCAAATGAGGGATATCAGGTTTATTACCACATTACTGACTCAAGCGCCCTTTCGGGTTTTCACCGGAGCCAGCCCTCTCTTGCTTTTGCCCACGTGCCCTCACGGGTTTTCACGTGGTGGGGTACCCTATTTTACCTGCAGCGCCCTTTCAGGTTTTCGCCACAGTCGAGTTATAGCCATTTTTACCCTCATTCAGGATATCTGAAAAAGTCTGGCATGGCACCTCTATTTTAAGGCCCATTTTTTTTTGAAACCAAGATAATTGGTATAGGTTTGTTCATGGACTGAAATATGACTTTCAAATCCAAGCATTTTATCAGTCGGTGCACGGACATGCGTTTGACAATGTATTCATTAGCGTGGGGTGGACGCTAATGCAAAGAAAGAGGTTTATGTGCCAACCTGGACGTAAGGCCCAAGCTGACGATAATGTGTATCTGATTCGGCTAGGGCACGAAGCCTTTTGCCAATAGAAATGTGTTTTTCGTTGAAGTGGGGATAACGTCAATGCAAAAGGAAGGTTTAAGCACCATCCGGACGTAAGGTCCAAATTGAAGATGATTCGGCTAGGGCACGAGGCCTTTGTCGATAAAAGTGTGTTTTCGTTGACATGGGGATAACGTTAACGCAAAAGGAAAGGTTTTATGCACCGGTCTGGATGTAAGGTCCAAGTTGGTGATGATGTGTGTAGCCCAATGGGACAATGTTGGGGTTTCTTGTAACCCCTATGACTTTGTGCACTGGAGAGAATCATTTGCAACATAGGCCAACTGGCTTGGGCCGGTTTGAGTGGGGTGTCCTAGAAAAACTGGGCTAGGTGTGGATTTTTAGAGAGCTCGGCCGAGGCGGAGTGCCATCGGCCAAGTAAAGTGAATGGCTGGACTGGCCAAAGGCACAGGCCAAGGAGAAACAACTTAATGTTTGTCTCTCCTTCCCCCTCTTTTATTCTTTCTTCTTTTTCTTTTCTTCTTCTTTTTTCTTTTCTTTTTCATGGTGCATCGGCCAACCCCTCAAATGCTGGAAAGGCTGCATGACACAGCTTTAAGTGTTTTCCATTGAGAGGGAAGAACAAAACTACCCCCCTTATGTCCACAAGGACGAAGGCACCGCCTTCATATACTCGGTGGATGATGTCGAGTCCCACCCAATTTTCAACCAGCTTCCCTTTGTGGTTGGATGCCACTACTTCTCATCTTTTAACCATGATCAAGTCACCTTTCTTGAACTCTCATTCTTTGACCAGCTTGTCAAAAGGATGAGCCATGCGAGCTTGGTATAGTTGTATATTCTATTGATCCCGGAGTCGTCTCCCTTCAAGTTCGGCGATCTCCTCTAGTCTTCTTTCTATGTTTGTATGATCACTGTTGGCCAGACCTTGTTGGATGGCGACCCGCAAGGATGGAACCTCCAGCTCAATTGGTACTACTGCCTCCGATCCATACACTAGGGAAAATGGTGAGCAACCAGTCGGGGTTTTATAGACTGTACGGTACGCCCATAGCGCCTCGTGCAAACTTTCTTCCCAGTCTTTCTTGCTAGTGCTGGCCATCTTTACTAGAAAGGTGCAGAGGATCTTGTTAAACGCTTCAGCAAGCCCATTAGCTTGAGGGTTGTAGGGAGTTGACGTCCTATAATCAATATTGTACTTATCGGCCAGCCGGTAAACCTTCTGGTTTCTGAAGTGACTGCCGTTGTCAGAGATAATTCGGCTAGGAACACCAAATCGGAATATTATGTTCAGACGGATCAATCTGGCAACCAGCTCCCCCGTCACTTCTCTTAGTGCCACAGCTTCTGCCCATCTTGAGAAGTAATCTGTAGCTGCCAAAATATATTTAAACCCTGATGAGGATGCCGGTAGAGGACCCACCACGTCCATTTCCCACTGGGCGAACGACCAACTGGGGATGGTGGGATGTAATGGCACCGATGGCCTCCTTGGCATGGTGGCATGTTCTGGGCATTTCTGGCATGACTTGGCGAACTTGCAGCAGTCGTCAAATATAGCCGGCCAATAGTATCCTAGCTTCTTTATTTCAATCTTCATCTTCAGACCCGCTTGGTGTGCTCTAGCTGACCAGGCATGGACTTCTTTCATCTCCTGCCAGGACTCTTCTGTTGACAGACAATGGAGTAGTATTTTCTTTTGGGCATCTGCCATTAATCGGAACAGGGTTCCATTCCTCATTTCATAAGAATCCTTGATTCTAATCAACTTCATTTTCTGCTCTTTTTATTTTGGTAGCTGTTGATGCAAGAACCATTTTAAGAGATGTTCTCGCCAATCAGGCTGACGGACTTCTTCAATTGTCATTGCTGCACACTCTTCTTCATTCACCAATTCGTCTATCATGCTAGGAACCTAGCGTCTATTAATGAAAACTATATTCAAGGTCTCATCTGGCGGGACTGCCAGGGAGCTATCCAGTTTTACGAGGGCGTCAGCCTGAGCATTTTTCCCTCGATTGATGTGCTTTATTTGAATAAGATAGAACCTCACCATAAGGCGCAGCACCTGCCGGTGGTATGGAAGGAGTTTTGGCTTCCAGACGTCGAATTGCCCTTCTACCTGCTTCACAACCAGCATCGAGTCTCCGAAGGCTTCTAGCATCTGGATCTCCATCGACAAAGCGATCTGAAGATCGATTATTAAGGCTTCATGCTCGGCTTCATTATTTGTGCAAGGCTTGTTCATTGAGCAGGAGGTATATACAACCTCTCCTTCAAGAGACTTAAGGACTATGCCTGCTCCGGCTCGGACTCTGACTGGCCTGGTCACTGGAACTTTAGTTTGGGATGCCCCATCAAAATATAGATGCCACACAGCGGGCTGAATCTGGTTTGCCTTCAATGTCTCATCTTCGGGGAGCTCAGTGGCCAAAGGAGAGTCTTCGGGCACAGGGTGTGCAGTGAAGAAATCTGCGATGGCTTGCCCCTTGATAGCTTTCTGCGGGACATAGGTAATGTCGAATTCCATCAACAGCACCGCCCATTTGCCTAGATGACCCTTAAGGACTGGCTGGGAGAGAATGTATTTTATTGGATCTGCCCTGGAGATCAGCTTGACTTGAAGTGACAGCATGTAGTGTCTGAATTTCTTCGCGGTGAACACCAACGCCAAACATGTCTTTTCAATGGGGGAATACTTCTCTTCAGTCCACATGTCACGCCACGAGCTTTTTAAAATCGCGGAAGGAATTTCGAGAATGTGAATAGCCGCCATGGTAAGCCTCTTGCAAGCAAGAAATCAGAGCGCAAGATAATCACATAAAAGTAATTGCACAAATAATTTTCTCAAAACTCCAACTTTATTTCATAACAATAATCAAAAGTACACAAGACCATTAATGTTTGACATGCTTCCATCATACGACTCGACTAGACACTTGATAACCAGGGCTTCTCTCATTCCAATAGTCCTTCAATCGCTCTCGGACCCGCTACTTACATAATTTGAATCTGAATCACTACTATTTTCTGAAAAGACAAGGAATAGGTATGAGCACACTTGCCCAGTAGGCATCTTCGTATCAACATGAGGGCAATATTTAAGTGATTAATGCTTTAGCTCTAGAATTAAGGTAAAAATGAAAATGCGATAAATCATACGTCATAAACCAAAATAACCAAGAATATAGAGTCATGAGATAACTGAACAATTAGACATGGTCGAGTATATGAACAAGCAAGATTTAATCACGTAAGTGTAAACTTGGCATTTCATGAACAAGAAAGTACGAGCATATATCAAGAAAGTACTTACACAACCTGGTAAAGGCTATGTACTAGAAAGTCATTAAAAAGCAAGTAATTTCCATTTTGAGCCTCAAGGCTCTTCACTCGTCTATAAAAAAGGACTACCGGTGCAATGCAACGCCAATATTCATCGTACCCCCTAGTTTTCAGCACGTTTTCGGCCATCGGCCGTAGGGGCTACTATCAAGCCCTTGGACACAGTCTGTGCCCGCTCTTGCATCTTCAAGTTACAGATCAAGCTAATTCCACGAGATAACAATACTATCGGGGTAATAAGTTGTAAGTTTCGTTCCAGTTGCTAAGGGTGTGGTAATAGCTAGGTCCGATGGTAAAGGAACCGATGAAACTGGCAAGGTTTTCGCAAAGGCAGTTGATATAAAGGAATGAGAAGCACCAGTATCAAATAACACAAATACATGATGTGAGTATATTTGAATGGTACCTTCCATTAACCCATCATTCTTAGGTGATTCATCATCATCTAGAATAGCGTTAAGATGAGCTTGTCGCTTTCGTCCACCGCTGGAAGACTAATCCTTCATGAGGGGGCAATCTGGCATGCGGTGCTCCCGGCTGCCACATCGCTTTCATCCACCGCTGGAAGACTGATCCTTCATGAGGTGCTCCCGACAGTCACATCGCAAACATGCCCCTACGCGTTTCCAGCATTCCTCAGTCGAATGGCTGAACATCTCGCAGAACGTGCAAGCCCCCATGACTTGCTTTTCTTCATCCTTCACCTTTTTGTTCTTGTGGTAACTGCTACAACCCCCATTCCGGGATCTCTTCTTACTATCACGGGATTTATAAGGCTCCGTAATGTAGAATTTTTCCTTCTTCCCATGCCGATCTATCTTTCGACTAGACTCCTCTCCCTTACTTTTGAGTTTCTCAACCTTCTCTAAGGTCCTTTCACATAGATGAGCTCGTTGGACCATTTTTGCATAGGTCTGAATATTTTACGAGCCAAGTTGTTGAATGAATACGGGCCTTAACCCATCCAGAAAATGATTGGCCATCAGAAGATCTATGCTTACTAGATGTTGAGCATACGATGCTAAGTGAGAGAATTACAATTCATACTCGGCCACCGTCATCATGCCTTGATGCAATGAAGCAAACTCCGCCACCTTCCTCTCCTTAACATGTTCGGAGAAGTATTTGGCGCGAAAGAGCGTGAGAAATCCTTCCCAAGTGTGTGGTGCGTCTGCAGGCGGTACTGGAATAGACTTCCACCATGTACATGCATCTTTGTTAAGTTGAAATGTGGCAAGACAAACCTTTTCTTGGTCGGCACATTGCATGACCTCGAATATACGGTTCATTTCATCTATCCAGTTCTCTGCTTCATCTGGATTGGAAGAGCCAGTAAATCGAGGTGGATTTAGACTTCGGAAGTTGCGGTGTAGATCACCAGCCCATGCCCTTGCGCCAGCTTGGGCCATGTTTTGCAAAGACTGGGTGAGACCCGCAACAGTTTGTTGCATTCCGTTCCAATCAACATGGTGAGCCATTGTAAGAATGAGGTACCTGAGAAGAGTAATAGATTTGTTAATTCTAGTTGAATTGGTGGGGTTTATCTTAGAGATAATTTCTAATTACTATCTCATTCCGGGTTCTACCCAATTTCCCTCATGGGTTGGGTATTTCTTTCCTTGTTTCATAGGCATGGGTGCTTAAACCTTGGACTTAACCTATGACATGACATCTTTCCTAGGAATAAGTAAGTCCTTAGACCTAGGCTCTGATACAACTTTAATTGTCATGCCCCGAGCTTTTTAATATACCAGAAGGAATTTTTGGAACGTGAACCGTCGGCATGGTAAGCCTCTCGCAAGCAAGAAATCAGAGCGCAAGATAATCACATAAAAGTAATTGCACAAGTAATTTTCTCAAGACTCCAACTTTATTTCATAACAATAATCAAAAGTACACAAGACAATTAATGTTTGACATGCTTCCATCATACGACTCAAGAAATTAAAAATTATAATCAGAGTCGACTAGACACTTGATAACTAGGGCTTCTCTCATTCCAATAGTCCTTCAATCACTCTCGGACCCGCTACTTGCATAATCTGAATCCGAATCACTAGTATTTCCTGAAAAGACAAAGAATATGTATGAGCACACTTGCCCAGTAGGCATCTTCGTTTCAACATGAGAGCAATATTTCAGTGATTAATGCTTTAGCTCTAGAATTAAGGTAAAAATGAGAATGCAATAAATCATACGTCATAAACCAAAATAACCAAGAATATAGAGTCATGAGATAATTGAACAATTAGACATGGTCAAGTATATGAACAAGCAAGATTTAATCACGTAGGTGTAAACTTGGCCTTTCATGAACAAGAAAGTACGAGCATATATCGAGAAAGTACTTACACAACCTGGTAAAGGCTATGTACTGGAAAGTCATTAACAAGCATATAATTTCCATTTTGAGCCTCGTGGTTCTTCACTCGTCTATAAAAAAAGTACTCACTGTGCAATGCGATGCCAGTATTCATCGTACCCCATGATTTTCAGCACGTTTCCGACCATCGGCGGTACGGGCTAGTGTCGAGCCCTTGGACACAGTCTGTGCCCGCTCCTACATCTTCAAGTTACAGATCAAGCTAATTCAACGAGATAACAATAATTTCGGCCAGTAATTTTGACTTCAAATAACGATTTCATGATCAAGTAACCAAGGAATAGAACGTTTCAAAAATGATATATGATTTCAAAGAAGAATTAAGAGACCATTATGCTATGGCGGCATTCCGGCAGCATAACGGTACATTAATTAAGTTCCATATCTTAACATTAACTTGTTATACATAGGTTTGGAATCCAGATAATCCTAAGATCATCCAAGAACCAAATTTAGACAACCCCTAGGTCAAACCTCGGGTTAAGAACAAGACATAAATAAACGGTCATTTACTGGGCCGTTTCAAGAAGAAAATGGTCACAGCTAGGCCACTTAACCAATAATAACGGTCCAGTGACGGCCGCATTTAAACTGTGTCAACCAGAATGAAAAGAAAGTCGACACTTGAAGATTTCTGGAGAATAACGGTCTCTAAGGGGGCCGTTTTTTGAACAAAACGGTCTAAGTAAGACCGTAAGTAACAGAGACAGTCTCCTATAGGCGGCAATTATAACAGGAGTACATAAAATAGAACACCATTCATGTGAGTGCTTTCTAGATAGTTTGGGCTTTAAGGGTACAACCAGCTCGGCGTCCTAGTGGGAATCCCGAGCTCGCGGAGTCTTACGGAGGCCTTGAAACATGATCCCCTAGTCCGACAGAAGGACTATCCGGCGGAGAGGTTCACAAGTCCAAGAGAGTGTGCTATGAGCGTAAAGTGTAACTAATGGTCGCATACTGGAGTAAACGCCATGTACTTATGAAAATGACTCAAGAGGTGAGAGTGGATTGTGTGAAAACACCGATCAAAACAACATTCTAAATACCATCATGAATCATGTTTCATGAAACGAAATATTTAATTATAAAACTATAAAAATTTTGGCCTAAAATTAGATAATTAGGAAAAATAAAGTTTTAAACATGCTCATGCTGAACAGGGTGTCTACAAGAATTAAAACCTAATTGTATGAGAAATATTATAACATTAATAATATGAGAAATTAACTAGGTTGAATTGGTTCACAGAACCATATAGCGGTCAAGATATGGACGCATGGGTTATAAACGGTCTCGCGATAGACCATTGTTAAATGGGGCGGTCAGGTTAGTGACCATTTCTATCTGATAGACAGAGGCTGTAAAATAGTGAATTGAAATGCTAATTCTAGGACATATTATGCAGGGAAAATGATGTAACAACGTAGCTAAGACCTGATAGAGAGTATTTAGGCCATGAACATGCATTGGTTGTGAGAAATAGCCAAGAAATTTCTATTTTTATCTTATTAGGGCTAGGTGCTGGCATAAAAATGAACTTACTGCACAGTCTTAATAAAATGTAAAATACTCCACGTAGAATGCATAAAAACGACTGAAAATTGAGGGTTTTTACTCCTAACATCGAGTTTAAGCCATTCATGAGATAACCTACCTCTAGACTAGGCTTTAAACATCGAATTTAGGGCTGGAAGTCGACCCTAGTTTCTGCTCGTCCCGAACCGAACCAGCAACTTCGTGGCCTTCTAACTTCTGATCCTCTTCACCCATGGCCATGAAATTTTGAGGGTAAGTAGATGGTACTAAAAGGAACAATTAATTCTAAATAAGCCTTATCTAATTACCACGTTTAGGGCTTCCACTTTACTGATCAATCTGGGTCCGTTGAACAGGTTCCGGGGTTGCTTGCTCTAGTCAAGCGACTTTGCAAGCTTCTATCTTCCTGATGGCTTGATCTCCTAAGATGAAATTTTGAGGGCAGTTAGACCCTACCATTATGAACAAAATACCCTAAAGAATCTACTTGAAATAATGTCTCCTTATCTTATTTCCACGCGAGCCAAAAGTAAGGGTTGTGCAGGTTGTACTTAAGGGCTATTTATAGGGTTAGCTAGGGTTTCAAGAATTTAAACAAACCTAGAGTCCTAATTAGGTTATCAATTCTATCTTTATCCATCCTAGAGCCTTCTAGACAATAGATTGCATCGATCCTTAGTGATTAGGCTCGAAGGAAACCAAGATTTCCACGTTTCTAAACTGTTCGCGATCAGACGAAAAATAGCGGCTGTGTGGAGACTGTTTTACTCCTGAGGCGGTCCCTCGATAGACCGTTTTTTTCCCTTGGCGTCGAATTTGAACTATTTCAAACTCTTCGTTATTTATACGTAGATTTATCTGGTAATTGGTATATTTATCCCCTAAATTTCGTAAATAGCCTATTTTAAGTTTCTAGAATATGGGTCAAGTCTTGTGGGCTTGGATTTGGGTCATTTGGGCTTATTTAAAAGGGCCTGATCAATCAATAAATATTGGGTCTTAATATGTTACTTTAATTAACCTAAATTCATTTAATAATCTATTTATTTCTAGAAAAATTTTAGAAAATCTGAAAAAAAATTTAGAAAATTTTAAAATATTATATATATATAATTTTGGGGTATTACATCCTCCCCCACTTAAGAGAATTTGGTCTCCAAATTCAATATATGAATTTTATGGAGTGTACTTACTATTGAAGAGCTCGGGAAATTTCCTACACATCGCTTCTTTCGTCTCCCATGTAGCATCTTGATCCAATCCTTTATTCCACCAAACTTTTACCATGGGAATGGTTTTATTTTGAAGCTAACGTACCTCTCGATCAATAATTTTGTAAGGCTTTTGCTCATACGTCAAATCTTTTTGAATCTCTAAATTATCATAAGAGATAATGTGGAATGTATCATAGACATATTTCTTTAACATAGAGACATGGAATACATCATGAACTCCTGCCAGCTGTGGAGGCAATGCTAGACGGTACGCCACTTCTCCGATTCTTTCAAGAATTTTAAAAAGGGCCAATGAATCTTGTCGTAAGCTTGCCTTTAATACCAAATATGCAAATACCATGACCAGGGAAAACCTTGAGAAATACATGATCTCCCACCTGAAATTCCAAGTCTCGCCTTCGGTTATCAGCATAGGACTTTTGCCTATCTTGGGCCACCTTGAGTCTTTCTCTTATCACTTTCACCTTGTCGGTTATATCTCGAACAAGATCAGGGCCTAGAATTTATCTTTCATCGACCTCGTCCCAGCATACAGGTGTATGGCAATTTCTGCCATATAATGCCTCAAACGGTGCCGTTCGAATACTAGATTGATAGCTATTATTGTAGGTAAATTTCACCAGAGGTAAATGGTCATGCCAGCTTCCACCGAAGTCTATAACACTTGCCCTTAACATATCTTCCACCACCTGATTGGTCCTTTCTGTTTGTCCATCAGTTTGTGGATGAAACGCGGTGCTAAAATTCAACCGGGTTCCCAAAGAATATTGTAGCCCTTTACAGAATTGTGAAGTAAATCGAGGGTCTCGATCAGAAATAATGATGACAGGAACACCATGTAATTTAACAATCTCCTTTATATATAAGGCAGCCAAAATATCCACAGACCATCGACTTTTAATAGGTAGAAAATGAGCCAATTTTGTTAAACGATCTATGATCACCCATATCCCATCATGTCCACCTCTTGATTTAGCCAGTCCCATTATAAAATCCACTCCTATACCTTCCCATTTCCATTCTAGAATTCCCAAGGGATGTAGTTTTTCAGCAGGCCTTTGATGTTCTGCCTTGATTTGCTGACAAGTAAGGCAACATGACACATAGTCTGCTATCACTCTCTTCATATTAGGCCACCAATAATTTCTTTTAAGGTCTTGTTACATCTTGGTAGCACCAGGGTGAATAGTATACTTAGATTTATGAGCTTCTTCTAAGATAATCTTTTTAGTATCAGCATGATCCGGAATACAGATACGACCTCGAAACAATAATCTTCCATCATTTGCAATAGAGAAATCTGGTCATTGCTCCATATCAGCCTTAATCTCCAATAATAAAGGGTCATCCTCTTGTAACTTGACTAGGTCTTCAATCAATGTAGGTTGTATCCGGATATTGGCGATAAAGTAATCTTCTGCCTTCATACTAATATCTAAATTCAACTGAGCAAATTTAGAAATAAGATTTATCATACCTTTCATAAGACTTGATAGCTTCCCAATCGGTTTCCTGCTGAGTGCAACGGCAACATCATTTGCCTTATCAGGATGATATTGAATAGCAAAATCAAAGTCCTTGAGGTATTCCAGCCATCATCTGTGCCTCATATTCAGTTCCTTTTGAGAAAAGAGATACTTCAGGCTCTTGTGATCTGAATATAAAGTAAATTTCTCTCCATAAAGATAATGACGCCAAATCTTCAAGGTGAATATGACCGCGGCCAGCTCCAGATCATGTATAGGATAATTCTCCTCATGTCGCTTCAATTGTCTTGAAGCGTAGCAAATCACCTTACCATTTTGCCTGAGTATGCACCCAAGGCCAGTGCCGGATGCATCCGTATAAACTTCGAATCCGCCAACTTCAACTGGCAATGCCAGTACAGGTGCCGTAGTGAGATGTTCCTTAAGAGCCAAGAAATTTTCTTCACATTCTTTTATCCACTCGAAAGGATTTTCTTTTCTAGTGAGTCTTGTCAAAGTAGCGGCGATCTTGGAGAAATCTTTGATAAATCTCCTATAGTAACCCACCAGGCCAATGAAACTTCGAACTTCAGATACGGTGTTCGACCGGCTCCAGTTCCTAACAGGTTCAACTTTGGAAGGATCCACTGTAATGCCTTCTTTGGAAATAATGTGGCCAAGAAAAGAAATGTCCTTAAGCCAAAATTCACATTTGTTCAACTTAGCATAGAGTTGGTGTTCTTGTAAGGTTCGCAAAGCAACCCTTAGATGTTCCTCATGATCCTCCTTTGTCTTAGAATATATAAGGATGTCAGCAATGAAAATGACCACAAATTGGTCAAGATAAGGCCGGAACACATTGTTCATTAGTTGCATAAATGCTGCCGGGACATTAGTTAACCCGAACAACATTACCACGAATTCATAGTGCCCATATCTGCTTCGGAAAGCAGTCTTGTAAATGTCTTTCTCCTTGATCCTTAGTTGATGATAGCTCGACTTGAGGTCGATCTTGGAGAAGTACTCCGTGCCAGACAGTTGATCAAATAGCTCATTGATCCGCAGTAGTGCGTAAATCTGTTCGTTATGGTAAGTTGATTCAGCTGTCGGTAGTTGATGCATAACCTGAGGGAACCGTCCTACTTCTTGACAAATAAGACCGGCGCACCCCAAGGGGATGTGCTAGGTCGAATGAAACCTTTTCCTAGCATCTCTTGAAGTTGCTTCTTTAATTCCTTCAATTCTGGGGGGGACATCCTATAAGGAGTTATTGACACAGGTGCTGCTCCTGGTATGAGTTCAATGGTGAAGTTAACCTCCCTCTCGGGCGGTAAACTAGGTAACTCGGAAGGAAAAACATCAAGGAACTCTTGAACTACGGGGATTTTATCTATCTGAATTTTCTTAAACTCGGTAACTACTACGGAGGCAAGGAAAGCTTCGCATTCTTGTGAAATGAGTTTGCAAGCATGAAGGTATGAAATAAGGGTGGGATGTTTCCGGTATTTAATACCAAGGAAGGAAAATTGTGGAAGACCTGGTTTCCGGAAAGAGATTATCATATTGCGGCAATTAATATTGGCGTCGTGGTCTACCATCCAATCAACTCCCAATATGGCATCATAGCCTTTCATGTCAAGGCATACAAGGTTTGTCGGAAGATTATGACCTTCTACAATTACCTCACTATCGGGGTGATAAGTTGTAAGTTTCATTCCAGGACCTAAGGGTGTGGTAATCGCTAGGTCCGATGGTAAAGGAACCGATGAAACTAGCAAGGTTTTTGCAAAAGTAGTTGATACAAAGGAATGGGAAGCACCAGTATCAAATAACATAAATGCAGGATGTGAGTAGATTTGAATGGTACCTTCCATTAACCCATCATTCTTGGGTGCTTCATCATCATCTAGAACAATGTTAAGACGAGCCTATTGCTCTCGTCCACTGCTAGAAGACTGATCCTTCATGAGGGGGCAATCCGACATGCGGTGCTCCCGACTCCCACATCACAAACATGCCCCTAGGTGATTCCAGGATTCCTCGGCCGAATGGCCAAACTTCTCGCAGAACGTGCAAGCCCCCATGACTTACTTTTCTTCATCCTTCTTTTTTTTATTCTTGTGGTAACTGCTACCACCCCCGTTCTGGGATCTCTTCTTAATATCACGGGATTTATAAGGCTCTGTGATGTTGAATTTTTCATTCTTCCCACGCCGATCTATCTTTCGACTAGACTCCTCTCTCTTACTTTTGAGTTTCTTGACCTTATCTAAGGTCCTTTCACATAGATGAGCTCGTTGGACCATTTCTGCATAGGTCCGAATATTTTACGAGCCGAGTTGTTGAATGAAGATGGGCCTGAACCCATCCAGAAAATGATTGGCCTTCAGAAGATCTATGCTTACTAGATGTTGAGCATACGATGCTAAGTAAGAGAATTGTAATTCATACTCGGCCACCGTCATCATGCCTTGATGCAATGAAGCGAATGCCGCCGCCTTCCTCTTTTTAACATGTTCGGAGAAGTATTTGGCGCAAAAGAGCGTGACAAATCCTTCCCAAGCATGTGGTGCGTCTGCAGGCGGTGCTGGAATAGACTTCCACCATGTACGTGCGTCTTTGTTTAGTTAAAATGTGGCAAGACGAACCTTTTCTTGGTCGGCACATTGCATGACCTCGAATATACGGTTCATTTCATCTATCCAGTTCTCTGCTTCATCTAGATTGGAAGAGCCAGTAAATCGAGGAGGATTTAGACTTCGGAAGTTGCGGTATAGATCACCATCCCCTGCCCTTACGCCAGCTTGGGCCATGTTTTGCAAAGCCTGGGCGAGACCCGCAACAGTTTGTTGCATCCGTTCCAATCAACACGGTGAGCCGTTGTAAGAATGAGGTACCTGAGAAGAGTAATAGATTTGTTAATTCTAGTGGAATTGGTGGGGTTTAACTTAGAGATAATTTCTAATTACTATCTCATCCTGGGTTCTACTCAATTTCTCTCATGGGTTGGTTATTTCTTTCCTTGTTTCATAGGCAATGGTGCTTAAACCTTGGATTTAACCTATGACATGACATCTTTCCTAGGAATTAGTAAGTCCATAGACCTAGGCTCTAATACTACTTTAACTATCACGCCCCGAGCTTTTTACTACAATGGAAGGAATTTCGGGAACGTGAACAGCCGGCATGGTAAGCCTCTCGCAAGCAAGAAATCAGAGCACAAGACAATCACATAAAAGTAATTGCACAAGTAATTTTCTCAAAACTCCAACTTTATTTCATAACAATAATCAAAAGTACACAAGACCATTAATGTTTGACATGCTTCCATCATACAACTAAAGAAATTAAAAATTATAATCTAACTCAACTAGACACTTGATAACTAGGGCTTCTCTCATTCCAATAGTCCTTCAATCGCTCTCGGACCCGCTACTTGCATAATCTGAATCTGAATCACTAGTATTTCCTGAAAAGACAAGGAATAGGTATGATCACACTTGCCCAGTAGGTATCTTTGTATCAACATGAGGGTAATATTTAAGTGATTATTGCTTTAGCTCTAGAATTAAGGTAAAAATGAGAATGCGATAAATCATACGTCATAAACCAAAATAACCAAGAATATAGAGTCATGAGATAATTGAACAATTAGACATGGTCGAGTATATGAACAAGCAAGATTTAATCACGTAGGTGTAAACTTGGCCTTTCGTGAACAAAAAAGTACGAGCATATATCGAGAAAGTACTTACACAACCCGGTAAAGGCTATGTACTAGAAAGTCATTAACAAGCATGTAATTTCCATTTTGAGCCTCGTGGTTCTTCACTCGTCTATAAAAAAAGTACTCCCGGGGTAATGCGACGCCCGTATTCATCGTACCCCATGGTTTTCAGCACGTTTCTAGCCATCGGCCGTAGGGGCTAGTGTCAAGCCCTTGGACATAGTCTGTGCCTGCTCTTGCATCTTCAAGTTACAGATCAAGCTAATTCCACAAGATAACAATAATTTCGGCCAATAATTTCGACTTCAAATAACGATTTCATGATCAAGTAACCAAGGAATAGAACGTTTCAAAAATGATATATGATTTCAAAGAATAATTAAGAGAACATTATGCTACGGCGGCATTCCGACAGCATAACGGTACGTTAATTAAGTTCCATATCTTAACATTAACTTGTTATACATAGGTTTGGAATCCAGATAATCCTAAGATCATCCAAGAACCACATTTAGACAACCCCTAGGTCAAACCTCGGGTTAAGAACAAGATAGAAATAAACGGTCATTTACTGGGCCGTTTCAAGAAGAAAACAATCACAGCCAGGCCGCTTAACCAATAATAACGGTCCAGTGAAGGCCGCATTTAAACTGTGTCAACCAGAATGAAAAGAAAGTCGACACTTGAAGATTTCTGGAGAATAACGATCTCTAAGGGGGCCGTTTTATGAACAAAATGGTCTGAGTAAGACCTCTAAGTAACAGAGACGGTCTCTTATAGGCCGCAATTAACCAGAGTATAGAAAATAAAACACCGTTCATGTGAGTGCTTTCTAAACAGTTTGGGCTTTAAGGGAACAACCAGCTCATCGTCCTAGTGGGAATTCCAGACTCACGGAGTCTTACGGAGGCCTTGAAACATGATCCCATAGTCCGACAGAAGGAATATCCGGCAGAGAGGTTCAGAGTGGAAAATGAGTGCAAAGTGTAACTAATGGTCGCATACTTGAGTAAACGCCATGTACTTATGAAAATGAGTCAAGAGGTCAGAGTGGATCGTGTGAAAACACCCATCAAAACAACATTCTAAATACCATCATGAATCATGTTTCATGAAACGAAATATTTAATTACAAAACTATAAAAATTTTGGCATAAAATTAGATAATAAGGAAAAATAAAGTTTTAAACATGCTCATGCTGAACAGGGTGTCTACAAGAATTAAAACCTAACTGTATGAGAAATATTATAACATTAATAATATGAGAAATTAACTAGGTTGAATTGGTTCACAGAACCATATAGCAGTCAGGATATGGCCGCATGGGTTATAAACGGTCTCACGATAGACCGCTGTTAAATGGGGCAGTCAGGTTATTGACCGTTTCTGTCTGATAGACAAAGGCTGTAAAATAGTGAAGTGAAATGCTAATTCCAGGACTTATTATGCAAGGAAAACTATGTAACCACGTAGCTAAGACCTGATAGAAAGTATTTAGGCCATGAACATGCATTAGTTGTGAAAAATAGCCAAGAAATTTCTATTTTTATCTTATTAGGGCCAGGTGCATGCATAGAAATGAACTTACTGCGCAGTCTTAATAAAACGTAAAATACTCCACGTACAATGCACAAAAACGACTGAAAACTGAGGGCTTTTACTCCTAACATCAAGTTTAAGCCGTTCATGAGATAACCTACCTCTAGACTGGGCTTTAAACATCGAATTTAGGGCTGGAAGTTGACCCTAGTTTCTGCTCGTCCCGAACCGAACCAGCAACTTCGTGGCCTTCTAACTTCTGATCCGCTTCACTTATGACCATGAAATTTTGAGGGTAAGTAGATGGTACTAAAAGGAACAATTAATTTTAAATAACCCCTATCTAATTACCTCGTTTAGGGCTTCTACTTTACTGATCAATCTGGGTCCGTTGCACATGTTCCTGGGTTGCTTGCTCCGATCCAGCAACTTTGCAAGCTTCTATCTTCTTGATGTCTTGATCTCCTAAGATGAAATTTTGAGGGCAGTTAGACCCTACTATTATGAACAAAATACTCTAAAGAATCTACCTGAAATAATGTCTCCTTACCTTATTTCCACGCGAGCCAAAAGTAAGGGTCGCGTAGGTTGTACTTACGGGCTATTTATAGGGTTTGCTAGGGTTTCAAGGATTTAAAGAAACCTAGAGTCCTAATTAGGTTATCAATTCAATCTTAATCCATCCTAGAGCCTTCTAGACAATAGATTGCATCGATCCATAGTGATTAGGCTCTAAGGAAACCAAGATTTCCTTGTTTCTAAACTGTTCGCGATCAGACGGAAAATAGCGGTCGTGTGGAGACCGTTTTACACCTGAGGCGGTCCCTCAATAGACCATTTTTATCCCTTGGCGTCGAATTTGAACTATTTCAAACTCTTCGTTATTTATTCGTTGATTTATCTGGTAATTGGTATATTTATCCCCTAAATTTCGTAAATAGCCTATTTTAAGCTTCTAGAATATGGGCCAAGTCTTGTGGGCTTGGATTTGAGTCATTTGGGCTTATTTAAAAGGGCCTGATCAATCAATAAATATTGGGCCTTAATATTTTGCTTTAATTGACCCAAATTCATTTAATAATCTATTTATTTCTAGAAAAATCTTAAAAAATATGAGGAAAATTCTAGAAAATTCTAAAATATTTTATATATAAAGTTTTGGGGTATTAGACCTCACTAATCTTTTGTTGAGATAGTAGAGGACTTGTTCTTTTCTTTCATCATTATTCTGGGCTAGCATTGCCCCTAGTGAATATTCTGTAGCTGCTATGTATAGGATGAGAGGCTGTCCTTTCACTGGCGCTGCCAAGATCGACGGAGCCTTCAGGTAGTCTTTTAGCTTCTCAAAAGCTTGTTGACACACTTCATTCCAATGGAATGGTGCATCCTTTGTCATTAATTTATGGAATGGGTGGCAACAACCCGATAAATTGGAGATAAACCGCCAGATATATGCCAGACGGCCATGCAGAGAGCGTAGTTCAGTCAGGCTCCTGGGTGGAGTTAACCCCTATATAGCTTTGATATTTCCAAGGTCTATCTCAACTCCCCTATATCTGACAACGAAGCCCAAGAATTTACTACTGGACACCCCAAAGGCACACTTCATAAGATTCATTTTTAATTCATACTGTCTCAGCCTCTGGAATATCACTCGGAGGTCTTGCAGATGATCCTCTTTCTTTTTGGTCTTGACCACCAGGTTATCTATGTAGCATTCGACCTTATCATATAGGAGCTCATCAAAGATCTTGGTCATTGCTCCCTGATAAGTTGCCCCAGTATTTTTCAGTATGAACGTCATCCGCTTGTAGTGGAAGATGCCTTTAGGGGTTTGGAAGGTAGTGTGGACCCGGTCCTGCTCCGTGATCCATATCTGGTTGTAGCTAGAAGACCCATCCATGAATGACAAATCTTCATGACCAGTGGTAGAATCGATCATGACCTCTGTTATCGGCACCGGAAAGTCATCCTTCGGGCAAGCCTTGTTTAGGTCCCGAAAATCTACGCAAATTCCTTTTTGCCCATTTTTCTTTTTGACGGGCACAATATTAGCCAACCAAGTAGTATATTGGTTTTCTTCAACAAAGCCCACATCAATTAGCTTGTCAACTTCTTTACATATCTACGTAATCAGATCCGGTCTGATGCGTCGGGGTGGTTGCTTCACAGGTTCAACCTTCGGGTCTGTGGACATGGCATGTTGAGAAACTGCAGGGCTAAGCCTTGGCATCTCTTTGTAGTTCCAGGTGAAGCAGTCCCGGATCTCTTGCAGCAGCTGTATATATAGCTTTTGGTTCTCTGAGGAGAGCTGGGCGCTGAGGAATGTTGGCCTGGGGTCATCCTCATTTGCCAAATTTATTTCTAATAATTCATCAACGGTGGACTGGCCACCGTCTTTAATCTCTAGGGGTGCTGGTTATAGGTCAATGAAATCCTCATCATCATCTTCAGCCTCTAGGACTTCCAGTTCTTCTTTATATTTACCCCGATCTTCCAAGGGAGTCTATGATTCAACTTGTTGTAGAAGTGCAGGCTGCTGGGTTGACAAACAATCAGAGCCTCTGACCTCGGCTAGTGTGTTTGACGTAGACCCGAGGGTAGAATTACTTGGTTCCGAAACCTTAGAAGGAGTGGCTTGCACCTCTTCAGATATAGCTTTCATAGGAGATATAATTTGATCGCATTCATTGGGCATTTCCACAATCAGTTCCGGTTGCATTAGGGGTGTAACCCATGCTGGGCAATGAATGGGGCAGCTCCCTCCTTGCTCAGAATCTTCAGCCTCGCTATTACTAGTTGTATCAAATCTGGCTTGTAATGTCGTTTCTTCATGGAAGACCTCTTCCCAGCATCTGCAGGCAGTTGGAGTTTCATGACTCTTGATATTCAGGCCAATAGGGCAGAAACAATCCTGGTGATTGTCGAGGTGACTCAGCACATTCATATTCCACAAGGTAGTCATCATAGGTTGCCCCCTGTAGGTCTTCAGCTGGTGGGATGAATGCAGATATCACATCCACCTCATAACACCCCCCATAGTAGTATTCTTCAAGGGTGAACCCTAGCCCGGGGTTTGGAGAGATGCACTTCAGCTCCTTATCCAGGTTGGTGGGATACCAAAGCTTCTTGAAGGACTCCCTTTCCTCACCGGTCTAAAAAGAAGGAATGTGCATCTTCTTGAACAACCCAGCTACCTTGCCTTTTGTGAACATCAAGCAATTGGATTATCTAGGTCCTTGGGAATATAGCAGTCATCATCTAGCCGTGTAGCATGCTCCTCGACTATATAGAATAGGCTGGTGGGGCCTGCTTGATGAGGGACCTCCATTATTTTACGGGGCTCGATTGTTGAACTATCAAGGCTCGCAATTGGCTTGGTGAGCCCGTTAGGGACCTTGGTATGTCCATGGAGTATCTCAATCCTGACTTCATTCACCTTGGGATAAACAACAGGAGGTGTGGCTCTGTTAATATCACCAGTGTTGGCGATGTGTGATACAGCCCTAGGGCTTTCATAACCAGGCGGTGGTGGTGGAAACCAACGGCTACCAGTGGCTTCTTTCTTTATCTTGGCTGGAGCGTTTGGCTTGGCAGACTCCCGGGAGTGCTCCATATAGAGGGAAGCATCGAGCAGATGACATTTGAATACTTCGAATGGGTGGAGGTTAGCAAATATCCTCTCCGCCTTCCCCTCTTGAATGTACTTGATACATTGATGTAATGTGGAGGGTACCACCAGATTTTCATGTAGCCATGGCCGGCCAAGTAGCACCTTGTATGAGGTGCTGGAATTAATAACATGAAATTGCACCCTTGTGGTGAAATTGGCCATTGTGAGGGTGAACTCAGCCACTCCCAGTAGGACCTCAAATTTCTGATTGAAGCCGGCGATACGCATATCTCCGACTTTAGTGAGGTGAACATCAAAGTAGTATTTCTGGTAGATATGGTAGGGGAGTATATTAACTGATGCACCCAGATCTACCAAAATTCTATTTACTGATTGGCCGTTCAGCTGTCCTCTCATGTACAACGGCTTGTTATGACTGACAGAAGGGAGTAGCATATCTTCTTCAGTGAATGTCTCATTTACTTCTGACGGTGTTTCGGCCAAGTAGCTTTCATAGCGTGCGGGCGTCTGCAGGGCCGTAATGATAGCTTGTCGGGTCTCTTCACTCAAGGAGAGGATCTCCCAGATGGTTAACCTCGCCGGAAGCTTTTTCAATAAATTCATTATTTGGGTTCTAGCCCGGACATTGGATAGCTTAATTTTTTATGCCCATCTAGGCTTGGGAAGGTCATGTGATTCAGTCTCCGATGGTCCCACCTCATCAGACTTTGGCTCTAAATTGTTTTGATATACCGTGTCATCATCCTACTGACCCTTGGCACATGGAATAGGGCTCTTTCCATCTTCACCTTGCAGACTGAAAGGCTGCGGAGGCTGGGAATGAGTGCCCTCGGTTATAGAGCAGGCTTCTTGGAGAGGGTGTTTCCCCTTGGCCGCCTTGAGAAATTTAACAAAAGTGGGGATGACATTGCCCTCTTTGCTTTGTGTGTAGATCCCTAGAGGAGGAGGAATCTGAATTCCCTTGACCTCCAGAGGAGGTATCTGGTAGGGATGCTTGTAGATGCCTAACTTCGGACATCCCGTGGACCCTTGTCTAGCCATCATAGAAGTGGTACCATTTCTTGGTTGATTGTGAGTGTGAAGTCTCATCCTTGTTTAGCTATGCTCTACCCTATCCCGCAGACCATTTTGGGGTATTATATATGATTCTCGGCGTTATCCATTGATTCCCCAAGAAGGCCAAAGTCTTGGCCGCCCAACACCCAGGGCGGCCAAATAGATGGCCGCCTAGCTCTCTCCTTGCAAGGCCACCTTCTTGCCCGCCCAGGTCCCTAGGTGGCCATCGACCTGGCTGCCCACACCTCAAGATGGCCAGATAGTTGGCCGCCTACCCCATTCCAAGAAGGCCACTAACCTGGCCGCCCAGCTCCCAAGAAGGCCATCAACCTGGTCGCCTTCTGGCAACTATCCGCCAACTCCACGATCCACCCACTCCGGGCATGTCTTCGGTAATTGCTCCCACTCGTGAGGTTGAGGCGCACGTACTCTCACACGTCCTCATCTCCGAATGGGAGGGAAATGAATTCAAATTCCATCGTCGAATGCCTATACGGGGAGAGTCCCAGGACATACAAAAACTCCTCGCTAGATCACAGAGAAGGGGGGGTTGAACACTTCGTGAGGGGGGGAGTTAGACATCTCATACGGAGGGGGGTTTGGACATTTTGGGAGGAGGAGAGGCTAGTAGTTCGAGCCCCAGAGAGAGCTGTGAGCACGAGAGCGCCTTCCCCGACCTTCCCCTAGTAGCAGAACCTGAAGTTGGAGAGCTCCGCCACGGGAGAGCACAGTTTGCAGGGGGCGGCCATTGACATGGCCGCCCACCATCCTTGAACGGCCACATAGCTGGCCGCCCTCTGCATGGTCGACGGGAAAACTCCATCCTTCTTTCCCTTGTTCCCTTTATTGCTACGTTCCTTCCTACTTTACTGCATTCATGCATGATAGAATTGCCTAGATCCTTTTCTTTAAAGAGGTTTTCCAATCCAAAACATAGGGAAGGCGGATGATCGAAAGTCTCGGCCATCCCCCTTTCCGCCCCCCTCCCCGGTACGATCACCACCATTTGCACGATTTTCTCTTTGATTTGAGCACATTCTACAATTCCATAGTCTAATGGTCTCTTCTATTTGATGGTTAATTTGCAGGAATTTCATCATCGACTCGCAAAGCTCCTTGTTCTTGGCCAACTGAGAGTGAGGATAGAAGAACCCACCATCTCCCTACTCCTAAGGCATCCACGATCATCATTCCTGTGAGGCCCAAGTATAAGTCTCTGGCGATCACTTTATCTCTTTCTTTCTAACCTGTGCACTGTAGGTAGCAACATGATAGTTCAGAGGGAGGACAAGAGGCCACACTACCATCGCGCACATACCATCCCCTTCCGGCGCCTACATTACTCCCCTCTGAAAATGATGTTATGGTTAGCCGGTGGCGGGCGCCCCCATTTTCGACCCGACCAGGTTGCATGAGCGGGAGTCGCAGCTTCAGCTTGGCTTGCTTTGGCCGATGGCGCGAAGCATATGTCTTCATCATCATCCTCACTGGGCAAGTTGAAGAGTGCTGACAGAGTGTTGTAGGAAAGGGTGGTCACCCCCTTGGTGCCTCAAGCTTTTCTTCTCTTCTTTCGTTCCTTCTTGGGTGGCGCCTGCCCCCAGAACAAGCGGCCATCTTCTTTCAAATCTGATGTTTCCTCTTCATGTCCCAAGGTGAGCTGCTCAAGCTGTTACCATGGGACATGGTATTTTATTAGCAGAGGTTGCAAATTGGGTTGTTCATATTCATCTAGTCCGTTTATGTAAGCCTGTAATCTTAAGATTTTCTGGCTTATTTCTATGTTCACTAGCAGCGGAGTCTATCTCCTCCGGTTGTAAGTAGGTATTCTAATCACAGCGGGTTGATTCACCCAGACTGGTGCCGGAGCTGGTGGAGCTGGCCGTGCCATTACACCACGGATATGTGCCCCTGCCGCTGTTCGATGTGAAGGCTTCTTTTCGCTCTTCGCAGGGACCTGCTACCATCCATGTTGCTCTTTTAAGGGCGTCAGAAAGCATGCCTCATAAGTGTGTTGGGTGCTAGCTTCTGCAACTTCTTCGGGCAATGCCTGATATAAGGACGTCATAATGATAGCCACCCGATTCATCAGGGTTTCATGGGGCTACGGAGGGTCAACTTTATAATCACCCATCTGAAGCTCGCCTTTCTTATCAGACCTTCAATTACATCCTTGAACACATAGCAATTTTCAATTGGATGTCCCAACATTTGATGGTAGGGGTAGAATATTGGGCTATCCTTTCTCTTCAAATCCTATGGCCTCTTTGGCTCTGGCAAGGTAATTTTATTGTATTGGGTGGCTCAGTCAAAGAGGACCCTAGTTTTATCATTCGGGAAGGAATATGCCTTTTTCATCTTGTCCCTAAGTGAGGGACCATCTTTCTTTTCTTCTACATTGTCAGGCGGAGGAGCAGTTGCCTTCTTGCCTTAATCTCTCTGTTGCTCGAATATCTTCAAGTCAACAGTGTTCGCCTCTCTAGGCGCTAGCCGTCGATCTACCGCCTTTGCCTTTTGATTCACGCCATTTGTTGCTGATGAGGCATGTTTTGCCAGGAAGGCTTCAATTTCAGCCACTACATTATTGAGGTGGTCAAAAGATCATATTTCCATCCCTATCATCTTTTCCAGGACCTCCCTCCTAAGGTTCTGTTTGCATATTTGCACGGCATCCTTCTGATGAGGGGGTTGTTTCCATCTCATTCCAAGGTTCCTCCACCTCTTAATATAGTCAAGAACAGTTTCATCCGGTCTTTGCCTGGTTGAATATAATTCAGCCACAGTGACTTCCCTTTTGGTGACATGAAACCTCTCTCTGAACTTCTTCTACATGTCCGGCCAATCGCTGATCGATCCGGCGGTAAGCTGTAGTACCATTCAAATGTGAGCCCCGTCAACCAGGACCCGAAGAACATCAGCAAATATGACTCATTCGTAGCCAAGTCACCCATGACTGTCATATAGTAGGCAATATGTTCTTTAGGGGAACCTTGCCCATTGAATTTATCAAATTTGGGTGGCTTGCTAATTCTCGAAGGGAGCCACTTAGCTGCATGATGTGGTGGGTAAGCCACCCGATATGCATCAAATGTAACATAGTCGCCTTCACCCCGCTCGGCCAGCTTCATTTCAATCATTCTTTCAACCATCAATTTGTTCATGGCGGTTGGGTCGACCAGCTCAGGATAGAAGTGCGCCGATTGTAGGTAGGGGGTAACCAAAGTGGTCACCTGCGGTGTAGGGCACAGTAGCGGTGCTTGATGTAGCTGAGATAACACCGGCGGTAGCAATGATTGAGGTAGGCGCTGCTAAGTGGTAGCCTGGCTATGCTCCACAGGCTGAAAAAGATTGCATGACGGTGGAAGATCGCCCGGGTTGGTAGCTCCCCGTGATGATTCCGCTTGCATTTCTGGTTGTTTGAATGACGGAGTTTGCTCCGCCCTTTCATTTAATCGTTTCTTCAGGAGCTCCATCTCCTGTTGATATTTTTGCAGTAGCATCAATACCGACAGGTCCAGGGCCGTCGCACTAGGGATGCCGTCAACTGTTTCACCTGAAGCACCCTCAGTTGAGGCAGTCAACAGCACTTCTTCTTCTTCAGATGTCACTACATTTGCAGTCAACGTAGTGATGGCTTCAACGATGACTTGTTTTCCTCTTGCCACTTTTAGCATTTCCTCTGCAGCTTTCCTTCTTCTGGTATTCGGCCCTGGCCTTTTGGCTATTCTGGCCAATTCTTCAGGTTCCTCAGGTAAATCCCCATATCTGCCGGTCACTCCGGCCATATTGCAAGTAAAGACTTGCATTTCTCTTTTCTGTCTCCAGACTCTTCTTTTTGTTTGACCTGGAAAGGTCAACTTTTCAAACACTGATATTTTCTTTTCTTCCTCTTGCTACGGAAGGGCTTCATCAGTTTTGTCTTCCAGGCCATCCTCATATCCATTGTCATCTACGGACGATGCTCTACTTCTTTCTTCTTCTTCTTCTTCTTCTTCTTCTTCTTCTTCTTTTTCTTCTTCTCCGATGTCAATGACACTGGGTAATCTTTGCTGGCCTAGGGAGGAACATCCCAGGCCGTGGAAATAGTTCCTGACCATCTTGTTCATCTCGTCTCGATGGCACCTCGGAGAGAGGGTAGGGGGCAATCCCTGATCTTGGACTGACGGCATATAGGAGAGCAGTGTCAGCCTAGCAGTTTCTCCCAATCTCCTGGGATGTAAGAAAATATCTGCCCATCTGGCACAGACCCTAGAAACGGGTGGAGGATACACCACCACCTCTCTTCTTGATGTAGTCTTCTTCCCCCTTCTCTTGGGGACTTCGACAATCGGAGCAAGGTCCTACGGGCTCAGCACCGATCCACGGGCACTTTTCGGGACCCAAACTTGCTTAAACTTCACCGGCTTAGGGGCCATCTTCCTCTATCTATTATCATCAGAATTCGCTCTCCTGCTCGCCAGCACCTGGAAGGCATTATGAGTAGGCACCATTGGGAAGCTACGGTCTGGCGGTACTTCAGCATTACGTCCGTTCAGATAGACTCGAATGCCACCAATCATCACCGATTTCCCAAAAGTGAAAAGTCAGCCTTGGGGAACAGCAGCCACTCTTCTTCTCCGGTGGTCCCTCCTATTTCCTGTGGGCATCCTCCCGCCGTTGGGGGGAGCTTCATAGTGAGCATGGTGGACCAGGCGAGAAATGACACTGAAGTTGATTGCAACCTTCCGGAGGGGGTTCTTCTTTGGGTGGGCAACGGCTTTGCTCGTAGCAACTTGCACAGCTTCATCGTCCTCCACTTTGAGCAGGTTGACAAATGTGACGCCCAAGAAGTTTGGAAAACCAACTATTGGGGAAAAAGAGCCGAATACGGTGGGCACTGCCAGGTACCCATTCGTTGCATGGGAAGCCACAATCTGAGATCCGAACGCAAGTCCAGCTAGTCTGGTCGCCATTGTTTTCCTGCAAGATGAGATAGGCAAATAATCAGCATTCTTGGGGAGGGCCCTGGGGCCTTTTATCTTGGCGAAGAGATGAAGGGAGACTCGATCCCACCGGGTGTGCCAACTTGTGGGAATGGGAAGTTTATTTTGGCTTCGATTTGTTTATTTGTTTGTTCATTGGTTTATTTGGGGTTTTATTTAGGCATGGGCGTGCCAGTCACATCCGTGACAAATTTTATTGTGTGCTCCGTCTGACTAATCAGATAAAGGTGAGTGATCGTGTCGAGACCCGAAGTCTGCCATACCGCAATGGCTATGATGTTAATTACATCCTTCCGAAAGAAGGAAAACCCTTGATTAATCGCCAAGATAAAGAGCCATCCGGGACTAGGTAAATGCAAGTGAATGCTTGAATTAAGACATATGCGGTATGCAGTGCAAAATCAAAATATGCACTCGAGCACACGATACCATAACACTTTTATTATATTATTAGATCGATTTCTGGTACGTGGTGGAGGACTTAGATACAGAGATCACCTCACACTTAGAGAGCGCTTCCAACCAGACTTAATCTGACTTTCCACAGATCATGATATACTGAATAACCGGAACACACAAGCACACGGTAAGATAAATAAACATGAATATATGCTCAAATTTATTTTACCATAACCACCATCATGTCCCTTTTTTATTATTATTATTTCATTGATTTTTTTATTATCATTTCATTCATTTCATCATTATTATTATTATTATTATTTTATTTCACATGTATGTAGCAGTCGTATGTTAGTAAAGGGGGCATGAGGTGAACCAGCAAAGGGTTGATTCGGCGCGGAGGAGATAAAGAAAGGAAGAGGTGATGCAGTGAATCGGCATGGGGTAGAGTGAACCGGCGCATGAGAAGGGAGGCGCAGTGGATCGGCGTGAAGGGAAAAGAGAGGAGGAAGTGGGATGAACCGGCGCGAGAAGAATGGCAGGTGGGCGACGTGAATCGGTGCGAAGGGGAAAACTTCTTACGCCGATTCACTTGACTTCCTGCCCCATAGCCATATCACCCATTTACAAGGGCTCATGGGCAAACAGAAAGGAGAGGGGTCGACATAGGGGTCGTGGAGTCAACTGAAGGGCTAACTAGGAAAGAAGAGGGGTCAGCGCAGGTGATTGCAAGGTCAGTTGGGAGGTGGAAGGGTTGAAGGGGTAATGAATCGGTGTAAAATGAATGGGCAAGGAGCCGGATCAATGGAGGAGCAAGGAGCCACCGGTTCATGGGTGAAAGGCTCTTAACAGACGGTTTGATTGTGGTCAAGTGCATGATAGGGTTCAAAAGCCCGAATTGGACCACGGCCCCCATACTTAGGGCATTATTATTATCAGATTTTATTATTAACAAAGTTGGTTTGATCAAATCCCCAAATTTACATGTTATAAGGAGGTTCAATTGTCCGGTCTCTGTGCGAGGTTCATACTCGAGCACAGCCTTAGTGTAGTCCAGGGCGGGCCATACACACGCCACGCCATAACACTAACTACATTAAAGGTTTATTAACATTTATTGTTAATTTTGATTTTAACCAAGGCAATGTAACTGGAAAAGTCAAGAAAATTGTGGATAAATTTCGACAGCATCTCCTCTTATCCCGGAGGACGATGGGGATGAAATAGAGACTCACCCACGGGAGCACCCGAGACGAGCTCACTAACTGTCGGGAGGCCGTATACGGGGACCTGATGACCCAAATGGGATAGAGACCCCGTAGACTAGCCTATGAGGGATCTCAATGACCCATGGACTACCACGACTTCAATTAAGAGACGTGGGCTGAATGGTTGTCGGACTGAGTGGCCCATTGATATTCACCCTCGGAGTAGGATCCATCGGGGCCCACGTTATGAGGAAACGAGCCCCGGGGGTCCATGAGTGAGTAAAAGAAACCCGATTGAAAAATCCATTAAATGGGGAATGTTCCCCCTCACCGGCGATGGGTCCACATTCATGTTGAGAGGTGAGTGACGCTATCGTAGAAAACATAATTTTGTCCCAAATAATAGATGCTATGGATCATGCCGATAGCACTAGTAAATCATACCCAAAGGGCTATTGACACAGCGTTATACCCGAACAACCTAACAGGGTAGGAGCGTAACCGAGATAGGGGGAAAACTAAGCCCCTTCGATTGAACCATCATGGGAGATATGGGCTATAATGCATGGGCCGTTGGGCTTACACAGGGGATTAGATGTGCAAGTGAAGGAAATTTCCAGAAGGCAGAATTCTCATAGGCAATTGCCCGAACACCAAAGCAGAGTATATGGAGTAGGCTGCAAAGACCCAATGACGGACAACGAACAAACAGCAACCTCTGATGGAGAGATGAAATGCAAGAGAAATTAAGCTAGATATGGGAATAGATCATAGTCCCGACAACCCATGAAGAAGGGTGAGGGGGCATGTGGCTGGCTCCACATTGAATGCGACATAGTGGCACTTATCACAGAACTCAATCAGAAAGCGAATCACACTGGATATAAGAATGAGCCATAGTCCCTACAACTCATAACTATGAGTGAAGGGGCATGTGGCGAGATCCACATTGAGTGCTAATTCAGCATAAACGTCAATCGCACATAGAGATGGAGCATGCATTAGTCACACAAGAAGAACGGGCATTGAATGCATAGAAGAGCCCATGCATCATGGACCCACCAAGAACCCCAGGGAGAGGAGTAAATGGATTTACTGTAGCCCCTGAGGGCATAGGTGGACCCTTCCACCGCCTCAAGGCGGGACCGAATCAGGAATAATTCGAAGTGAATCTGAGATTTCGTAAATACACCGAATGCTAATGAGATAAAACTATGGTTGCAGGGGGTACAAGGGAAGGGGATGATAGCTGTAGCCCCAGAATGGGCTCCCTCATAGCGAGAGGGTTCAACTCCAACGAACTACTGAGCGGTAACAGAGAAGGGATGGAGGAGGAGGAAATCACGGAAGATAGGAAAAGCAATTTAGTAAATACACGCATTCAGTGATTCATAGAATATTCGAAACATTTATTACCGATACATGAAAAGAGTCGGGGATTCATCGCCCTGTAGGGTTTTTATAACCAAATATTGACATCTTCTAATCAGGAAATACTGAGAGGCGTTAGGATTGACCACTGCAAAATAATGAAAGAAACCAGACATTCAGGATCATATCATCGACCTTTCTATGTTTGAAATGGAAAGAAAATTACAGGAGAAAGAAAATGGAGGGGATCGATGGCCCCCTAGACATGACCGTGGTGTGAACCCACTTGCACGAAACAGAGTATCGGACTTCCAGGAACCACTCTACTCACGAACCCTCTTAGGACTTGAGGTGACGGTTGATTCTTCAGGGGATCTCGCTCTCTCTCCAAGGACCTAGATTGTTGCCATTGATGTTGTTCTTCTTCATGGTGTTGCCTTCGTTCTTCTTAGGGTTCAAAGAGGCCGAGGATGGGACATTTTATAGGCGGAATGAGGGTGCCGGCGATCCGGCATAGACGCGATCGTGCATCGGATCACCGGTACCCTCTCAATTCGCATGCCGGTTTAGCAGCGGAGCACACTGGTTTACATCCAAAGGGGACGCCGGTTCGTGGGGTAGCGCATGTGCGCCGATTCACTAGCCACCGGCTCAAGCCTTCTTCATGCCGATTTATTTGGCCTTTAGCCACCTTATGGGATCCAAGCCAGCCCTGGAGGGTGTGTCTTAAGCCCGAGACTACTCCCAACCCGTTGAGCCGTTAGGAGGCATTCCTTTGTGGTCTTTAGGCTTCCAACCAGGCGGTTTTTGGTGCGAGCTGTGTTTTAATCTGGTCACTCCGGTTCTTCTACTGATACTACCTTCGGAATCCCGTGTTGTGAGACCATAGATGTTTCTTCACCTCGAAAATTGTTCTCTTCAGGTGGTGGACCACCAAGGGTATTTTTGTCCTTACGGACGGAGTTTGTTCGGTACGACTCAGTCGATACCAGTTTGTTAGCTTCAGCTTGCCGTTCGGCAATACCGAGTTGCATGAGGGATAAATTTTGAGATCACTGGTCTTCCATCAGGTATCCTAGGGCTTCAGCAGTCTGAGTGGACCATCTTCATGAGTTCTTTTTGGCTTTCGCACACCGGTGAGCTGTCTTTCTTCATTATTAAGGCGTAACTGTCACCCAGTTATATTTTGGGTGCCAACAACTGGTCGTGGTGGCCTTATCTGATTAAGCCAATGTTTTAAAACCCGACCCGGATCTTGACTAGGTTAGGTTGGTGGGTCACGGGTCAATGGTTTAACCGTTCGGGTTAACCCCTGACCTGTAATACTAGAATAGTAAATATCGATATTTTTTATCACCATAGAATTTTAATATACCTTAAGTTAGAAATATGAAAGATGCACTTTAACATATATTATAAAAATTAAAATAAATCCATTAAACAACCACTAAGATAATCTAAAAAAGGAACAAAAATATATATTAAATAAACACTACATTTGACAATTTATCAACTACAATTAGTATCTCATAAAACAAAAACTTCATGGTGTGTGAAGTCAAATTTCTTCTTCATCTAAATTTTCATACGTCAATGGGCCTTCATCTTATTCCATGTCTTCATCTCCCTCTATGAGTATTCTCGAGTCTTCATCTTCTTCCTTTTCTTGTTTTGCAGACCACACGTACTCACATAGAAAATAAGGTGCTAGGTCCCTTGGGTGCAACATGATCCAGAAGGGGGGGTTGAATAGATCCTTTCATAAAGCTATGACCAATTAAAAACTTAGCTTATTAAAGCACGACCAGTAGCTATAATGCACATGGGACACTTAGACACAATGCACAGCGAATTTGATAGGAATAGCTCAAATGAAAATGGCAAAAGCACAGTGCACAAGCCGGTGAGATTGAGGCACTGGTTTGATGAGGTCGATGCACCTTCAAATAGTCACAACTAAAGAGTGGCTAAGGTTGACGCAGTAGTGTACTGAGGTCGATGCAGCCTCACTATGAGTTTGGCAGTTGAACAAACTTGCTGCTCATCAAACGGTGGTGTGTGTGTGGACACTTGGGTAGAGTGTACGGTGGAAAAATAGTTAGGATTGAATCCGTTGAAGCTAACACGCGAACCTGTGAATGGGGATAGAGAACATGGATCAAACGCATAAATCACAACCCATTACACAAGGATTTTTAAGGTGGTTCAGTCTGCAAACCCACAGACTTACGTCCACCCCTCACAGAACCGATGAGGCTTTTTCATACGAGGATGAAGTCCACAACACATACACGGGAATGAAATCCCCCCCCCCCCCCCACACACACACACACACACGGGTGCGAACCCCCCCCCCCCCCCACTCACTCACAAACTAAGGAAAACCAAGCTGCAAGTGCAACGAAAACATTGGGACGGACTCCCAAGAACACACAAGACTGAACACAACCAAGGACCCACTTCCAGTTTCTAACCAGAGCACCGGACACACACTGAAATGCAAATCAGAAATTGCATACGAAAAGCATAGAGACTGCTGGAAAAACACTTGTAGCTTCAGATACATATCTGGAAGCTAGTGGCTGCAACTTCAGACATAGATCCGAAGATCTTCTTCAAGCTCAGATTTTCTATAGGGCTGCTCTCTCTTAAGGCCTCTCTCTTTTCTTCTTCTTCTCTCTTTTCTCTTACAGCATTGGACTGGTATGCCCAAAGTGTTGGGCTGCTCACCTTCCCTTCTATTCTTACTCACATATTTGCTTGAATGCTCAAGGGGTGTGGCATTTTTCAAGGGCTGTAGTGGCCTTACTTCATGCAGGAGGCCAGTATTTATAGAAGAACCGGTGAGGGACTTCCCTTCAAGAGATCTATAGCTGATTGATTGGATTCAACAATGGTTCTTTTGAAAAGAACCTCCTCTCTGATTGGTCCAGCATGTGTTTGGCATAATAGAGCCACAACAATTTTCCCTCTGAGGATTGGCTGGAGTAAACAAATGAATTTTGACCAAGAGCAGATGTAGCATCTTTATCTTCATTGGCTTGCAGCAAAAATGGCATCCTTTGCTCCTTGCAGATCTGCAGACTCATTTTTGATTGGCTAGAAGCAAAAGGAAGATTGCCTTGATAGGTGACCTTTCCCACATTTGTAAACTGGAAGATCTTCTGTCCAAAAGGGACTAATCTGGAAACCTCATGATGACAAGGATAGTTCACTATCCTAGGAAATTTTTCAGACCTCAAAAATCATGTTTTTGGATGTTTACGATTGCTATTTTTGGTTCCTGGATTGGTTCTCGAACGTGCAGGTTGAGCAGAGGAGCATGGCTTGAAGTTGCTTCAAGTGCGTCGATGCACTGGGCATCCTACGTCGGCGCATCCTTCATGAGATCTAGCTTGCACGTGTTATGGAAGAGGCCCTGCGTCGACACTATGTGGAGTGTGCGTTGACGCACCCTTGAGGGATCAACCCGTGTAACGGGTTTTGTTTGGAACCAGTGCGTTGACGCACTATGACCACTGCGTTGGCGCATCCAACTATTCTTCACTGCTTGACTGCTGCTGGAGCTTTTATGGCGTCGACGCATTGTGCAGGTGGCGTCAATGCAGCTAAGGTCGCTTGTTGGCCATATCATCCATTTGTCTCCCTTGTAATCTATTTGTTGCCCTTAGCCGCATGAGCCGTCGCCATTGATGTTTTCTTCATTCCCTTGAGCCGTCGCCTTTGTTCATTTGTCAGCCCTGTGACCTATTTGTCACCCTTATGTATCTATTTGTTAGCTCTAACATGTATTTGTCACCTATGTATGGCCATTTGTCACCCTTAACTCAACTATTTATCTACCTTGATTTTTCACTAGTTTGAGCACGGGGGCGAGCTCCACTTTTCTTTCTCTTTTTAATTTCTTTCTTTTTTGCATCATCTACCTTGGTTTCTGTGCAACCAATAGTATGTTAGCTTTTCATCAATTACCTCAATTTTTATGCAACCAATTACCTCGATTTTAGTGTAACTGACAATCTTAGCTTCTAGGAGCATGTTTTATGATATTTGTTCTGCCAAGGTCCTGACTTAACTCTCACTTTGCCTATAATACCCTGGATTCTTCATATCGGAATCGGAGAACTTTCGGAGCGCTTTCGTGAGTCCTGAAAAGTGTTTTATGATCCACTCAAGTTTTTCCCATGTATAACTTGCAGAACCCCGTGGAGAGTTAACTGTTGAGTTTTGAGACTCCGGGACGCTACAGGTGTATTGTGCTCTTTTCGAGGATCGCAGAGACTATTTTTTATTTTTTTAAAGTTTACATAATTTTGTGTAGAAAATCAGATTTTAGGAAATATTGCTAATTTCCTATTTTTCCTTTTCTATTAACCCTTCCTCTCTCTCCTCTCTCCTCCCTCATGATCTCTCATTTCTCTCCCTCCATTCTCTCTCCTCTCTTCTCCTCTCCCCTGGGCCGTACGACCGTGGCGGAGCTGGGTGAGGTGGTAACGGCATGGAGCTGACGTGGAGCATGACGGCACGAGTATCGGAGCTTGGCGTAGGCACGATCCCATTTGTGGATTCAAAGTCGGCGTGGGTTGTTCGTGTGATCATTTTCGGCGTGGTTTGGCCGTTTCGGCGCGTGAGATCTTCGGTGGAGGTAGGGGGATGGATACCGTACTCTTTTCCTGTATTTCCTCGGGTTTGGAGCTGAACGGTGTGAGTTTGAGCGGGTTTTCCAGCTTTAAGGGTGAGACCATGTTCGGGGGGTGTGAGTCGTGTTCGCCGTTCCAGGCGATGGTTTTCACATTAAATGGTAAAATATGAACCCCTACCATGTTCGGAATCGTTTCCCGCCATTTTTACTCCATTTGGTTGTGAATTGGGGCCGATATAAGCCCGTTTGTCCATGTGACTCGATTTGGGTCGATTCATGGGAATCACCTATTTTTAGCCGTTTTGACGTCAGATTGATCCCTTCTGGCTTGTGAAAGGTGGATATCGAGTCTAGGATTGTTTCCCCGTCGTTTAGGAGTGATTGGGGGGTGGAAACTGGGTTTTTGTGGGATTCTACAATTTTTGGATCAGAGGACGAGTCGCAGTCCACCAGTAACTGCGTTTGCCTCTCGACCTCTGAAGCAGTTTGTCGTGAACCGCGTCTACTTTTGGGCTTTGTCGGTTCGACGTGTATGGCTGTGGGAGAATGTGGTCGGTGTTTAACCGCGTCTGGCTGAAACGGTTGGCTTGGAACTGCGTCTGCCTTTCTTCGTCTCCACCTGCCTTGTCTTCTTCCCAACGTGGCAAGTCATTAACCGCGTATAGACTAACGCGGCTATCTTGGAACCGCGTTTGTCTTGGTGTTGACTCCGCTTCATGAAGCGTCGACTCTATCTTCTTCTCCTCCTTTTAGGTGTTTTCCATTCGTAGGCTTGAGGCGGTTTGCCTGGAACCGCGTCTGTGCTAACGCGGCTGGTCTTTAACCGCGTCTGGGTTAGCGCGGCTTGATTAGAACCGCGTCTGTTGTTGGCGCAGCTAGCTCGCAACCGCGGCTGCCTTCTGGTTGTTTTCTTCACCGGTTTAGTTTTCGATTGTTGTGGCTTCGACCCCTTGGTTAGCCCATTGTTCCATGGATGTCTTGGACGTCCTATGAGGGTTGTGACCATGTTATAGGGTGTGCGGGTGTGCCATTATACCGAACTGTGTTTCAAGTTATTTCGAGGGTCATTATGGTTTTAACTCAACCCGGTTGTGACCCAGTGGTTGACATGTGACCTCGTGAGTGTCTCGTCTATCCTATGAGGATCGAGACATGATTTTCGATGCTTGGAGGTATTATCTTATCTCGATTTACGTGACCATGTGGTTTGAGGGCTTTTGGTATTCCCTCATGTTCCGTGTTTCATGTTATGCAGAATTGTGAGTCCGTTGTGTGGCTTGGAGGCCGAGGACTCATTATTATCATTATTGCTGTTATGGATCCGACTATTCTGTGCCGTCTTCCATAATGTGTTTATCGTAATTTTGGCTTAGGGACGAGGCTGATTAACGGCGTGTTGCCGTGATGTGCGATGATCTTGACCCCAGTCTTGTGACTCAAGGATCGTTGTGTTAGCAGGTCTCGTTGACTGTCCGTAGTCTGGCGACAGTCTGGTGTGCTACCTTATGCTCCGTAGTACGTGCGATAGGTGCGTGCTTACCCTATCTATACTTCGGTGTTCATTATTTTGAGTCTCTATGTCTAGTGAGCCTCCACTAGTCGTAGCCTGATGACACTTTCCTGTGTGTCGGCTCACCTCGGAGTGGTGGCGAGGCGTGTTCCCGGTTGAGACGGTTTGTAGGCTGGTTGCTGTGGGCCCCTTTGTCTTGCCGTGAGAGTCCTACGGGAGGGGAAAACCAGCTTGTAGCACCCCATATTTTTTTAAGAATTTTCTGGGCTTAAATATAATTATTAAGCAATTAAAAAGGTTTAATGGGCTATTAAGAGAATTAAGGGATATATAAATCCACTTAAAAGGCCCTATATAGACCAAAGGGTTTAGCCCACTTAGAATGGGCCCATGGACCAAAATCGAAGTCTTTTAGGCCCAAGCCCAATTATAGAAATGTAATTAGGGTAATATACAGAATTAAATTGGATAAAAGGGATAAATAGATCAAATAAGAAACAAATAGGGGATAAATAGGAAAATTAAAAAATTTCAGAGTAAGCGCCACCTAGCGGTCTATCGCGAGACCGCCAAGTGCACCATAGCGGTCTGGCTATGACTGCTAAACAACCGCAGATCCGTGAGTTATAGAAACGTGAAAAGCTTGGATCTTTGGCATCCAAATCCTCATGGATCGAAGTATGTGGACATGTAAACATGTCTAGGACTCTTGAGGATCGATCCTACACATAATTAGGACTCTAAGTTCGATCAAATCCTCAGCCTTAATTGAAAACCCTATAAATAGACCCTAACTTCGACTCATGCAAATCCTAATGTTGGCTCGTGTATTTCGAAGGTAAGGAGACATCTTCTCAGGTTGGTTCTTTAGAATTATTTGTTCTCCTTAGTTTTATCTAACTGCCCTCCAATTTTCGTGCTAGAAGACCCAACCGTTGAAGGATTAGGGCATCTGCAAGTCACTGGTTCGCAACAGGTTGCACATGAACCAGTGCGCCGATCCAGTGAAGGTCAAGAGATTAGAAGCCCTAAACGAGGTTAGTTCACGTAGTGACTTTAGAACTCTCTGTTCCCCTTCGTGTCTTCTACATGCCCTCTAATTTTCACGTGTTTAGGTCAAGAGAATCAGAAGATAGAGGGATGGGAAGTTACTAGTTTGGCATAGGATGTGCAGGAACTAGGGTTTGCTTCCAGTCAGAAATTCAGAGTCTAGGGATTAAATCAAAGGTAGGTTATCTCATGAAAAGGCTAAATAAACATGTTAGGAATAAAAGCCCTATGGTTTCATTTCGTTGCATGCTTTCAACTGATAGTATTTCATATTTTTCTATGACTACGCATGCATGATCCTCACAGCATGTTATCCTTATACCCCTTAACCAAAGATGATAATTCTTGTTTAATTCATGTCCAATCATGCATACTAGCCGATAAAAACATGTTAGCATGCTTTACCCTTCTAGTCCTTATAAGTTTGATGCATAAATTTTCTTAGAAATTAGCCATGTACCTCGGTTTTACTGCTGTCTGCTACTGGGAATAAATGGTCTGCCTAAGACCGCCAAGGTCCTTTTGCGGCCATGCGATAGACCGCTAAACCCCTTGGAGAGGGGGATTTCTGTAGCCCAATTAAGAGCAGCCAAACTAGGCCCATCAGGATCGAACGAGGCTCAGCTCATCCAAGTGACAGCCCTCTATGGCCCACTTCGGTAAAAAAGCCCAATAAATATCACTCGGGATCCCATCCTTCCTCGGCGGCCCTTAGGCTCGGAAGGCCCGAATGTCAGAACGGAGGAAGACCCACGCCCGAGCTATCCCTCCATCGGGATAAGGGCGATGTGGACGTCAAAAAAAGAGAGAAGAAAAAGAATGTTCCTGTGGCACGGACGTCTCGACATCTCAAGAGCAAGTCGAAGATGAAAAGGCCGAATAAATTCCATACCCCATCTAAGCCGGACGAGTACGTACTGGGTGCTCCGCCATCCGATAAGGAAGCGCCTCGAGCAAAAGGGATGGCCACAGCTCCCCGACTGGCGATGCCGAAAGCCGAATCAGGAAGAAACCCGGTGATCCAGACACGGGTTCGGCACGTGCCGAAAACTACTCAGAGTCCTAAACCAGGACTCGGAGGCTTCAAGCTGAACACCTCAGAGCAGGTGCATTGCAGTCAAAGTTTTCTGAGAGCATAAATGTTCGTCCGAATGACCGTGAAGTCAAGACAAAGTCTAAACCGGCGCGCCCCTTGCATTTTGGGTTAAACCGGCGCGCCCCCTTGCATTTTGGGTTAAACCGGCGCGCCTCTTCATCTTGGGTTGAACCGGCGCGCCCTTTTTCCCCTTCATCATGTGTTAAACCGGCGTGCACCCTTTCCCTTGCATCTCTTCTTAATCCGGCGCGCAAACAATCTGTCCCATCTACACTCCGATGCTCTGTTTTGCATCATTATGGCGTGCAGAGAACATTTAATGCCCATGACTCTGCTTCTACCTTCGTTCGACAGCACACAAGCAGTAGCAGCAAGGCAAGCTCCGACAGATCTCTGAGCGTCCCATCCTCGGACGAGCAGCAGTGTACGGGACAAATGAACAGCGTCCAGCACAGCCAGTCAACTCCCGACTTCGTTGCGGACGAGGTGGAAGTGGCAGGGACGCTTCCAGGCTGGCTGATATATAAAAGGGGCAGCGTTGTGAAGCCGAAGAGGAGGAGGAGGAGGATGAAGAGAAGAAGGGAACAGAAGAAGAGAGAAGAGGAAGATGGGAGAGGCTAGAGGGAAGGCTGCTGGTTCAGCTAAGGTTCCCAGCGTCCGAAGAGAAGAGGAAGCTACATCCATCCCCATCTACAAGGTGAAGAAGAAAGAGAGAGAGGGTGAGAAAGAGAGAGGGGAGAGAGGGGGAAGAGCTTGTGCTCTGTTCCTCCTTCTCCCCCACCGATGTATCTTCTTTCCCCCACCCCAACACTTAGCTTTTCTTTTATCTTCTCCGTTGTATTCTCCCCCGTGCTTTGGGGGTAGATCTCCTTTCCCCTTGAGGATGAATAAAAGAGTGACTCTTGTGGGCGTAAATGGCATTCTATTGCTCTCACCTCTTCCCCTTTTCTTCCGTTTTCTCCCTCCCGATTTTCAACATCACCTGGGGTCCTCAGAAGCTTGCCCTTCTATGGCATGAGCTCTGAGGGAACCAGTTCGAAGGGTGAACATTCATGGCCACCTGTAGCCTACATCTGTCCCGTTCCACGAAGTCATCACCCGTGAGTGGTGAGAGCTCTCGAAGGCTAGTCCTCGAGCTTTCCAACACTCACATTTGGGTTATTGGACCGACATGAGGTCCAGATTTGAGGTGCACCCCGGAGTTATCTGTTTGGTGTTCCTTATTGCTCTCTGGCAACTCCCAGTCCAGGGGAGGTACTGCCCAAATTTCGCCAGGATGAGAACACTCAAGAACAGACGAGCAGGATGAGTTCTCTGAGCATAAGAACAGCCAAACAAGCAAGCAAGCTAAGTCCTCGGAAGATAAGAATAGTTCATGCCTGAAGCTGCCCCTGAATCAAGTTAACATCTAAGTTCTTGCATAATAAACCCCTCAAGTAAACATCCAAATACAAGTACTCATTCACCTCAACAAATGTTAAGAAGCATTACAATGATTTAAAATGTCAATTGAACAAACAATCTGCTCATTTGATCAATCTGCAAGTTGAAGAAATAAGAACAGAGGCAATAAGATTCAAACAGATTGAGATAAAACCCACAGAAGCTATTCCGGCGTGCCCTTAATCCGGCGTGGGTTAACCCGGCGCGTTACCCCCCCGCGCCGGTTTAGCCCCACACTCAAATTCATCTTCAAACTCCTGAGCCTCAATCCGGCGCGCCCTCCCACTCTTGGCTGATCCGGTGCGCCCCCCTTGTGTTCCCTCGACCGACGCGCCCCTCCTTTATGCTCCCTTACCAGGCGCCCTCCTTTGAGGTCCCAATCCGGCGCGCCTCCCCCCTTTGTCCATTTCGAACCCGGCGCGCCCCCTCTTCTCCTTTGACATCTCCTTAATCCGGCACCCCCCCCTTAATGCCATTTAAAAAGGGAATAAATAGCTGAATATAGAGAGATTCAAAGCAAAAAAGGGAAGATAACAGAAGATCAATGCCAAATAAAAAAATGAAAGGAACTCTATTACCCGTGCTTCAATTAAAATTTTGTTCCGGGGGCGCTGCCCCCTTGACCCCCGTGACCTGACCGGGCAGGTCGAACCCCGTGACCTGACCGCGCAGGTCGATCCGCATGTGAGGGCGCACGTTGGCGAGCTCGGGCTACGCACTTAATAATCCACTCTCTCGGACTGGATGCAAAGAGAAAATCAACGACGCCTTATGGTATTGGACGTGGTTTATGGAATTTCTGACATGGCCACAGTCCGAAACAATGTCCAGCCAACAGTCCATCAACTTGACCCGTCCTTACCGGGATCCAGTCCCGCCTTCTCATTAAACATGCCTCGTTCGTGGCAGACATCCGCGCAATTTTGTTACCGTCTTTTATACCACAAACACGGACCTTCGTCCGTACATGAAGTGGCCCATGATTGGCCGACATCGTCTGAACATTCACGTCCCGATACGGGTTTCTGGCATAGTTCATCTTTCACTATCCTCCTGCATGATTAGTATTCTCTCTAGGCCGTAGGGCCCTGATTCTCGATGATTAATCAAGGGTGTTCCCCTCTCCGAGGGGATGTAAATGACGTCGTGACCTTTATGACGCGGCGGGTCTCAGTCCTGACACGAACCACACAATCGTCTGATTAGTCAGATTGAGCGCACAATAAATCGTCACTTTGTGACTGGCACGCCCATGCACTTAATAAACGCCAATAAATAAATAAACAACGATTTTATTAAATAAAAAGTGCGTCCACAGGTGAGCGCTCCGCGCCCACTCCGACCTGACTGCATCCGAGCTATGCCTATCGCCCGGACAGGGCTGGCACCTCTTATGCTCAGATCGACTGACAAGTGTTTATCCACGCAGTCATTGAAAGCCCTTTATGAGTAGGAGTTTAGGGGGATAAGGGAGCCACGATCCCTCAAGGCCATGAAGAGCCCACGACGAGGACGTAACGATCCCACGATGAGTACTTAACGATCCCATAATGAGGACGTACCTCTCGCCTGAAACTCCTAAGCTTATGGGACTTATCAGAGGAGCTCGCTATATAAACCAGGGACTCCCTCGACGACAGGTAAGGCACATACAGGCCTAAAACTCCCTGAGCAGGAACCACTTCACCATCTTGGTGTTGGGGGACCTCGTGCACCTCTTTCTACCTCCCTCAATACCTTCCACCATTGCTCTACTGACTTAAGCATCGGAGGGTTTTCCCCAGGGAACCATCCCGGGGCCTCCTGATTCGTTTCCCTTTCTCTGCAGTTCACTATTCGGTGATCACCCTCCCAGCTCAGGACAAGCGCGAGATCACGCCCCTTCATCTTGCGCCGTCTGTGGGAAACGACCAAAGAGCCAGTATGGTGAGAAGAAGTTAAAGGAGGAGGTCCGTCGGCGACAGGGGAAAGGCCACGGCGGCGGCGGGGGAAGGCCCCTCACAAGCCTCCCAAAACCCCCCCTCCGGTGCCAACACTCCCGCCGACGAACCGCCCCCTCCCCCTATGGCCGGGCTATTGCCCCCTCCTCCCACGGCGGTGGGGCTGCCGCTCAATGGTGGCGCCGACGCCTTCCAAGCCCTCAACGCGAAACTGGATGTCCTCGTGGAACTCATGAGGACCCAGGCGGCCAGGGATGGAAGGTCACGCGCCCCTCCGAAGAGCCCTCCCCGTGAGAACGTGTCCCTGCACACCACCGGAGGCCACTTCACCCTCCGAGGACAGCAGCTCATCCGCAACAAAGTAGGAGGACACTCGCAAGCCCCCCCTCCGGAGCAAGAGGCTTCCTCCACGCCGAAGCGGGGAAGGCATGGGGCACGCCATCCCCTCCCAGAGATCGAAGTCCCCAGGGAGCACCAGGACAGCCTGCCTTCACGCCCCCTCAGCCCTACGGCGCAGCGGCAGCCGGAGCTATCCCTCTGACTGTGATAATTCGAGAGGCATTTCGTGTTGTGCCCCTGTGATTTTGATGTCAACAAGCACTATGAGTATGAATGATTGATCACCATGTGTCTGCATATGAATGATTGATTGAGCATCTTATTCCCATGCATGCATGAAGAGTCATATGGGTTCTGGTATATAGAGTGCATTGTTAGTTCTCCTGCACATTGCATCGGTGCAATATCTGCCATATGCATACACTGCATCAGTGCATTCATCAGTCGATTCAATTCAATGTCGATGCGTGTTCATTATGCATACAAAGTTAGTGTAGGGTTAACTGTCTAGGCCAGTGCATTTCATCACTATGTTTTATGGTGGCCATAAGCTAGTGCATGCCTAGGCTCATGCATGCTCAAGGTATAAAGTCCGTACAGAGTCTTGCCTAGTCTGCATCAACTCAAGTCTGTACAACCTCCGTTGTTTCATTCGATTAGTCAATAGAGCCAAGTGCTCTTCATGTATATGCATAGTTCGTGCATCATTTCACAAGTCTATACATCGCCGCATGCTATCAAGTCTATACATTCATGAGCATAGTCAGTGCATTCGGTTGTTTCATGCATACACAAAGTCTGCACATTCTCTGCTGATATGTCCGTGCATCACTTTAACAAGTCTGTACATCATCTTGTCGCATGCACGCAGAGTCTGTACACTCGTTGACGGCATGTCCGAGCATCCATTTTCAATGTGCCTACTTCCCTATCTGCATTTGTGCAATCTTTCAAAACAAAGTCTATACACTCTTTACCATGCATTCAAAGTCTATACATTCTGCCGCATACATACGTAAGGTAGTGTCATGCACTCAAAGTCCACACGTGCACACGCATAGTTTGTGCATCATGCATTCATGCTTAAACTCTAGGCATAGAAAGTATGCTCATTGTTTGTACATTGCACGTAGAGTCTGCACACTCGTTGATGGCATGTCCAAGCATTCATCTTCAATGTGCATACTTTCCTATATGCATATCGCATTACAAGCCAGCAAGTCTGTACATCGTCTTGTACATTGCATACAAAGTCCATACATTCTCTGGTGGCATGTCCGTGCATTCACCTTCATTGTACATACTTTCTAATACGCATACTGCATTATGTGCATCAAGTATGTACATGCTTAGATCAAATCTCGAACCAACTCTGTGCTTTAACCTTTGCAGGATATCTGCTCGAAGAAATTAAGAAGGGCACGTGATCCAAGAATGAAGGATGTGCCAAGATCGTGACACGTGTAATGCAGTGAGCTGAAATGCTGCCACGTGGTCAAGGCGCTCTGGGCGGGAATTGTAGAGGAGACACGCCCACCTCTCTGATGCTATAAATAGAAGACTTCTCCATCTGGAGAAATTGATCGAGAGTAGAGTGATTGAAGCAGGGGAACTTATCTGAAAGAGAAGAAGATAGAGAGAGAGCCTGCACTATCCAGAAGAAGAGAAAAAGAGAAGAAGAGAGAGTAGCATAGAAGAAAAGAAATGAAGAAGAAGAAGAGAGATAGAGAGAGAGATAGAGAATTAGGGGAGAAGAAGAGAAGCTTCATCTGAAGATCTGTCCCTACTGGACCGTGGATCAAATCTAGGCCAGTCAGCTCTTTGAGAGCCACTTTGTGTTCTATCGTCTACAGCTTTCTGTTGCTGTGTTCCTTCCATATGTTGTTTTTCTTTTTTACCTTTATTTCAAGCTGTTAGTTAGCAGAGCTAAGCTGTATTGCTCAGCGGTTGTGGAGGAGGATTCCTCTCGTCAGTAAGCTGAGTTGCTCAGCGGGCGAGGTGGATACCTCGGACAGCAAGCTGTGTTGCTCAGCGAGCAGAGGAGGATTCCTCTGGACGGGTTAAGCTGTAGTCCCCAGCGGTTGGCAAAGCTGTAATGCCCAGCGGTCAAGCTGTTAGTCAGCGGTTGTAGGCAAGCTGTAAGGCCCAGCGGTTTAACCTGTGTATCAGCGGAATCCACACTCTAGTTGGAGTGCGGGGTGGACGTAGGTATAGAGGACCGAACCACCTTAAAAATCTTCTGTGTAGTGGTTTGATTGTCTATTGTGTTTCGCTAGATGCATGCTTAGGTTCGATGTCTTCTTTCATCTAGTGAGTGGTTTATTCACACACCACATATTTGATTGGAATTGGGTTTGCACACTAGCGCATATAGAGTAGATCAGAAGTTAAGTCTATCTGATCTTTCCATTTCGTTCGAAAAGAACACCTGTGTCATAAAAGGCACTTATTTGTGCTAATTCCGCATCTCTCATTGTTATAGTTTTTAATTGGGGTAAAATTCTTAAGGATATATTCATTCACCCCCCTCTGAATCCATCGCACCGATCCCAACAATTGGTATCAGAGAGAGTCTCTGTGCTTCCAGATCCAACGATCTACAGAGGATCCTGCTAGTCTGTGTGGTGCTTTGCTATTTGCAGTTTGGTGCATTTCTTATCGATTGCTTTGTGCGTTGAACCTGTTTGCTATCTGTCTTAATGGCTCATCCGCTTGTGTTTGATGGTTCTAACTTCAGTAAGTGGTTAGGCGGCCTATGCATTTATATGAATTCCATTGACCCTAATCTATGGAGTTTGGTTTCAAAAGGCCCACACCAATTATCTCATGATGAGACCAAGTGGTCTAGAGAGGACAGAGTAAAGAACCGTGATAATGTCACAGTTCTTAATATTTTGAAAGCTGTAGTTAATACTGATAGATTTTCTTTTGTTCTCAGGTGCGCTTCTGGAAAGGAAATATTGGATAGAATAACTGCTACAAATGGGGAGCAAGAGGATCAATGCTTGATGGCCAACCGGGGTGATCACAATTCTGATCAACAGGAGGAAACTTCATCCAAGGTAAGCTCTGGATCCGAAGAGATTTCGCTTGATGATTTATGGAATATAAATGAAGAACTTACTGATAGATGTAGGAAATTAAAATCTAAAAATAAAAAGTTGAAAAAGAAATGTGATCAGATTAATTCGAATGCTCCTTGTGAAAACTGTCAAGAATTGAGAAAATCTCATGAAATCTGCTTAGCCGATGTTGATAAGAGTAAGGAACAAAATTTTGTTTTGGAAAATAAAAATCAGGATCTCACAGATAAGATCTCTGAACTGGAAGAAAAATTGAGCTCAATTAACAGTGATCAAATCTTACTAAATAAGCGAGCTCATGGTCTTAAATACTGTTATGGGAGAAAAATGGCTAACCATTGAAAAGGGAAAGTGTGTTGAAAATGACTCTTAAGAAGATTGAAACAGGAAATTAATACACTCAAAAGTCTGAATGATGTCTTACATCAACAGGTTATCAGCTGTGAATCTGACATTGCTTGTTATGAGGTTGACATTATTTCTCTAAAGTCTGAAATCCATGATCTAAAAATTTCCATGTTTGAATCTGTGAAGGATAAAGGCAAAATGAAAATACCTCTGAAAGATAATGTAAGTGGTCAAAGAAAAGGGACATGCAACATTTCTGAAATTAAACAAGCCAAGAGAAACCAGCTGTGTACCACTTTTATTCGAAGCTCTGAAGTAGAAGGAACTTCAAGACAATCTCCAAAACAATCTACTGCGACTGAGAATCAAAAACCATTGAAAAATAAAAAGAACAATCAACATACTGAGAAAGTTCAGGTTAACAATAAATCTCATGCTAAGTATGTTAATTACTTCTACTGTGGGAAATTTGGTCATGAGATGGCTGATTATTTTGTGATGAAGAAGGATGATCTGAAACTTAACAGAATTCATGCTAGGAATTCTCAGATTAAGAAATCTTCTTTAGCTCAGAATAAAAGGATTCAGTGTTTTTACTGTCACAGAATTGGTCATCTTATGCATAATTGTGGACTAAAGAAAAAGGATGATCTCAATGCTAAAAAATTGCATGATAGGAATGTTCATGCTAAAAATCATGCAAATCATAAGAAGAACATTCAATGTTTTCATTGCGGCAAACTGGGCCACATTGCTGCTCAATGTTGGCACATTCAGGGGAAGAAATTTCATTCTGAATTTGTTAATTTCCATGATAACAAAGATGTTTTTGAAAGAAATAATTTTTGGTTCTAAAAGAAAGCACATTGGATGCTTCGAATGTGGAAAGCATGGCCATACAGTCAAGAACTGCTGGCATGCTCAGGGAAATAGATTGAATTCTAAATCTGTAAAATTCCCTACTTTCTATGATTCTGCTAGAAATAATTTAATTGATAAAAAGAAAAACTCTTCATGCTGTGAATGTGGGAAGCCAGGCCATAGAGCTGCTGATTATTGGCTGGCTGGTTTTAGTAAACAGAATTTTTCACTTTGCTAATAAATTTCATGACAACAGTAATTTGCATAAAAAGAATTTAAAATCTGCTGCATCATGCCATTATTGTGGTCAGATAGGTCATTGTATGGATAATTGCTCCTTGATGATGAGTGATGATCTGAAGTCTCAGAAAATGTGGAAAGCACCATTCAGAGGTGTCACTTTTACTTCAGGACCTAAGGCTGCTTGGGTTCCTGTTGGATAAAAATACTTTAGCCTTTGTAGGTGTGCCTTGGAAGTTGATGAATAAAGGGGTTAATAATCCAAGGCACTCAAAAATGAAAACCCCAGGATCCTACTCTTCAGGTCAGTTCTGAACAATCTGTTTAAATTTCATCATCTGAAAATTGAGAATTTGAAATAATTATATATCATGTAGCTCTGTTGATGCTAAGTTGAGATTCTCTTAAATATGAATTGCGCAATCATGCTTATGGTAGTTTCCTTCTGTCAAAATTGCATGAATCATATATGAATGAAGAATTTGAAATCATGTGTTGTGCTTTTATTACATTTCATGCACTTAGTCAGGGGGAGTTCAACCATTCTTGATTAACCACACTGCTACTCATGCATTGCTATTTACATGATTTATCTAGACAGAGGGAGACACTTTGATCATCTTGTTCACTCTCACCTGAAACCCTTCTGTCTAGTTTATTGGATCGTCTAATGCTCTCAATTTGTTTCAATTGAATTCTCTACTGTCTTCACTGAAATAGCTGATCTGTCTGTAGTCCAGACTCAGCTACTGCTTGTTGATATACTTTCTTCTAATGCTCTTCTATCTTGTTGTTGACCCTTCCACCAGCTTATACTCATCCTTCACATATTTCTTAGCTGGTGTGACTGATTTGTTTCTATTGTTGATTAAGTTGGTCAGCTAAATTTTTGATCTGATCTGAGGAACACAAGTTGCAGGCAATGCAATTCAGTCTAAGAAACATGTAGAAATTCCTATTTTATAGGTTTAAGAATAACTACTAAATCAGACTGATATAAGATTTATGTATTCTCGGATTTGCATTTAAATGACTTGAAAAATATCTGAATGGTAAGCTTTAATAAACTTTAACCACATATGTCATGAAATCCTTAGATTCACTCATCTGAAACCTAAAAATTTGAAATCGAGGCTACTTTGGTTGAGTTACATAAATTAAGTATTGTTTTTAAAGATTAACTTGAAAAAATGTTGACTAAATGAGAAAAAATGTGATTTTAGAGCAATGACTTGGTCACTGAGAAACTGGGTTCTCTATCAATGAAATATAGTAAACCTATGTCATGAAATGCCATAGTTATCTCTGGTGAAAATGTATTGAAAAACCTGACAGAGCAATGGCATATTTGTGTTGAGTAACTGGGGAGTCTGGCCTCTAATCAAGGTGTCTCCTCACGTAAAAAGATATTTCTATTGCTAACTCTGGTCTCAAAGTTGAGAGGCAATGACAGTCATCACACTGAGTAACTGGGTCACTTCACCTAAGACGTGTTATGCCTCACGTAAAAAGGTATTGATCAACTTAAATTGCTCAAGAAAAGTATAATGTGCTTCAAATGAAAATATATTGCAAACTCTATCAACTCATGCTCTTGTAAAAGTGTTTAATCTCAATACTAATCTGTGTAACTCTCAAAGGAGTCATTGAGATCTTGTGTGTAAGATAAAGATGATTGGTCATGAGTGTTATCTGATTAATTGGTTCACCTTTATTAAAACTTGAATTCAGATATAAGTATTGAGTTTAATTGACAAATTTGGGGTACATCATTATTAAATCAGGTTGGTCTAGTTGCCAATTCATAACCCTCTGTGATAGGAGAGTCTATTCATGTTAAGACTTATTGTAGTTGTGCATGCCTTACAATCCCTCATGATCTGATTCACCCCTGACAACTTGATCAACAGGAAATTTGTTGACAATCCTCTCTTAACTATTGATTGATTGTTCCTTGAGATGTACTGTGCTTTAACTGATTTCTCACCCCTACTCTTACCATCTCTGTTGGAATCTTCAATCTTGTTTATGTAACCAGTTCTGGTTCTGTGGACTTTCCACCTAATTTATTCTACCCATACATTTGTGAGGTACCACAACCATCATTGTTTTTAATTCCTTATGATGACAGATTTCAGATGGCTTCATTGGATAACCAGAGCTCATTCCTGCACTTCAGGGGGAGTTCTGGGTCATCTGCATTCAAGGGGAGATGTTATATCAATCTTTTCATACCTGCTTATTCTCTCTCTCTCAAACTTTTCTCTTTTTGATGAAGTCAAAGGGGGAGAATAGTTTGAGTTTATGTGACTCATAGTGTTGTCATCATCAAAAAGGGGGAGATTGTTGTGCCCCTGTGGTTTTGATGTCAGCAAGCACTATGAGTATGAATGATTGATCACCATGTGTCTGCATATGAATGATTGATTGAGCATCTTATTTCCATGCATGCATGAAGAGTCATATGGGTTCTGGTATATAGAGTGCATTGTTAGTTCTCCTGCACATTGCATCGGTGCAATATCTGCCATATGCATACACTGCATCAGTGCATTCATCAGTCGATTCAATTCAATGTCGATGCGTGCTCATTATGCATACAAAGTCAGTGCAGGGTTAACTGTCTAGGCCTGTGCATTTCATAACTGTGTTTTTATGGTGGCCATAAGCTAGTGCATGCCTCGGCTCATGCACGCTCAAGGTATAAAGTCCGTACAGAGTCTTGCCTAGTCTGCATCAACTCAAGTCTGTACAACCTCCGTTGTTTCATTCGATTAGTCAATACAGCCAAGTGCTCTTCAGGGATATGCATAGTTCGTGCAACATTTCACAAGTCTATACATTGCCGCATGCTGTCAAGTCTATACATTCAAGAGCATAGTCAGTGCATTCGGTTGTTTCATGCATACATAAAGTCTGCACATTCTCTGCTGATATGTTCGTGCATCACTTTAACAAGTCTGTACATCGTCTTGTCGCATGCACGCAGAGTTTGTACACTCATTGATGGCATGTCCGAGCATCCATTTTCAATGTGCCTACTTCCCTATCTGCATTTGTACAATCTTTCAAAACAAAGTCTATACACTCTTTACCATGCATTCAAAGTCTATACATTCTGCCGCATACATACGTAAGGTAGTGTCATGCACTCAAAGTCCACACGTGCACACGCATAGTTTGTGCATCATGCATTCATGCTTAAACTCTAGGCATAGCAAGTCTGCACATTGTTTGTACATTGCACGCAGAGTCTGCACACTCGTTGATGGCATGTCCAAGCATTCATCTTCAATGTGCATACTTTCCTATATGCATATCGCATTACAAGCCAGCAAGTCTGTACATCGTCTTGTACATTGCATACAAAGTCTATACATTCTCTGGTGGCATGTCCGTGCATTCACCTTCATTGTACATACTTTCTAATATGCATACTGCATTATGTGCATCAAGTATGTACATGCTTAGATAAAATCTCGAACCAACTCTGTGCTTTAACCTTTGCAGGATATCTGCTCGAAAAAATTAAGAATGGCACGTGATCCAAGAATGAAGGATGTGCCGGGATCGTGACACGTGTAACGTAGTGAGTTGAAATGCTGCCACGTGGTCAAGGCGCTCTGGGCGGGAATTGTAGAGGACACTGGCCCACTTCTCTAATGCTATAAATAGAAGACTTCTCCATCTGGAGAAATTGATCGTGAGCAGAGTAATCGAAGCAGGGGAACTTATCTGAAAGAGAAGAAGATAGAGAGAGAGCCAACACTATCCAGAAGAAGAGAGCAAGAGAAGAAGAGAGAGTAGCAGAGAAGAAAAGAAACGAAGAAGAAGAAGAAAGATAGAGAGAGAGATAGAGAATTAGGGGAGAAGAAGAGAAGCTTCATCTGAAGATCTGTCCCTACTAGACCGTGGATCAAATCTAGGCCAGTCAGCTCTTTGAGAGCCACTTTGTGTTCTATCGTCTACAGCTTTCTGTTGCTGTGTTCCTTCCATATGTTGTTTTTCTTTTTTACCTTTATTTCAAGCTGTTAGTCAGCAGAGCTAAGCTGTATTGCTCAGCGGTTGCGGAGGAGGATTCCTCTGGTCAGTAAGCTGAGTTGCTCAGCGGGCGAGGTGGATACCTCGGACAGCAAGCTGTGTTGCTCAGCGGGCAGAGGAGGATTCCTCTGGATGGGTTAAGCTGTAGTCCCCAGCGGTTGGCAAAGCTGTAATGCCCAGCGGTCAAGCTGTTAGTCAGCGGTTGTAGGCAAGCTGTAAGGCCCAGCGGTTTAACCTGTGTATCAGCGGAATCCACACTCTAGTTGGAGTGCGGGGTGGACGTAGGTATAGAGGACCGAACCACCTTAAAAATCTTCTGTGTAGTGGTTTGATTGTCTATTGTGTTTCGCTAGATGCATGCTTAGGTTCGATGTCTTCTTTCATCTAGTGAGTGGTTTATTCACACACCACATATTTGATTGGAATTGGGTTTGCACACTAGCGCATATAGAGTAGATCAGAAGTTAAGTCTATCTGATCTTTCCATTTTGTTCGAAAAGAACACCTGTGTCATAAAAGGCACTTATTTGTGTTATTTCCGCATCTCTGATTGTTATAGTTTTTAATTGGGGTAAAATTCTTAAGGATATATTCATTCACCCCCCTCTGAATCCATCGCACCGATCCCAACATTTCGCAGAGTAGGAGCGCGCCCTGCGCGCCCTGCAGAAGACCTCTCCACCAGAGGACGAGGAGAGATCTCCATTCTCCGACCATGTCTTGAAGGTAGAGGTATCTCCCAGAGCCTCCATCCCGACCTTCAAGCCCTACGACGGCCAGGGTGACCCGGCCGACCACTTCGACAGCTTCGACGCTCTGATGACCCTTCACGGAGCGTCCGACGCCATCAAGTGCCGAGCCTTTGCGACCACCTTGGTCCAAGGCACCCAAGCGTGGTTCCAGGCCCTCGCCCCCGGATCCATCCGAGACTTCAAGCAATTCGGGCGAGTATTCAAGGAGAGTTTCGCCGGCAGTGGCCTCCCAAGGTCGGTAGCGGGGCTTTTGGCCCTCAAACAAGCGCAAGGGGAGAAACTTCGGGCCTACATTCTCTGATTCAAATTGGAAGCCCTGAGGATCCCCCGCCTGGTCGTCAGCTCGGCCATAACCGCTCTGACCAGGGGCACCCACGACGAGAACCTCCGCCGCGAGCTTATCCTCCACCCTCCCTCGACCCTTGCTGCGCTAGTGACTCTGGCATTGCGCCACGCCGAGTGCGAGGAAGTGCTCAGTGCATGCCGAGACACAACCGGCTCGGGTCGGGAGGGGGACAAGAAGCGGGCACCCGAGCCAAGCTCAGGCCAAGGAAAAAGGTGGAACCGAGACGGGGAACGCAAGGATCCATCGCGAAAGTACGAGCGGTACACTTTCCTAACCGCTCCTGTGTATGAGATTTATGAAGACATCAAAGGCTCGGGCCTTCTCCGCCAACCCGAGCCAATGAAGTCGAAGAATCGCAGTCGCAGCAAGCATTGCATGTTCCACAGCGACCACGGGCATCATACCGAAGATTGCCATCAGCTCCGGGACGAGATCGAGCGTCTCGTTCGTTAGGGGCACCTCTCCCGGTTCATGGCCGGGCACCAGGAAGACCGAGGCACCCCAGAGGAGATCGACAACGCCCCCCGAGGGGTCCACATCAACGTCATCACCGGAGGAGCTGCATCAGGAGGAGACAGTGGCCGAGGAAGGAAGCGTCATGCTGAGCGGGCGAGCCGAGCCATCGAGCCTCCCAGGGCCCCGCCGAGCGAGCCCCAGGTCATAGTCCGACCAAGACATGGAGGGGCTGAGCACCCCGCATGACGACGCCCTGGTGATATCGGCTACAATAAACCATTGTAACGTAGACAGGATTCTGGTTGACAATGGAAGTGCCCCTGATGTATTATCCTACGAGTGTTTCCTTAAGATAGGGGAGGATCCGTCTAAACTCTGCCCGATCTGAACCCCCCTATGCGGGTTCAATGGCCAGGCCACTTATCCCGAGGGAGCCCTAAGCCTGCCGGTTACTCTTGGCACCTCACCCAAAATCGTTATGGTCATGGTGGACTTCATAGTGATCAAAGGTATGCTAGCATACAACGCAATCTTTGGCCGAGGAATCCTCAGTCGAACGAAAGCGGTGCCTTCTACCTATCACCAAAAGATGAAGTTCCCCACCAAAAATGGGTTAGGGGAAGTCTGAGGTAACCACGCAATGGGTTAGGGGAAGTCCGAGGTAACCAGGCAATGGCCCGAAGGTGCTACAATATCTCGGTTGAAGCCACAAGGCCGGACGGGAAGAACAGGAGCCCCCGAGAAGTAGAGGAAAAATCCGCAACCGCCAAGCCTTGAGGCGAATTGCTAGCGGTTTTCCTAAATGACGACCTGTAGCACCCCGTATAAAAAAAATGATAAAAAAATTATTAATATTAATATTTTACAAATAAAAAATTAACATTAGAGAGTTTATGTAAGAAGTGGGAATACGAAGTTATCACATGTAAAGATTATTCACTTAACAAGTGACTTTCTAGTGTAGTTGGTTAAGTAACTTCCCTTTCAACCCAATGACTAGGGTTCAAATCCTAACATTCACAATTTACTTTTTGTGCCAAATAATTATATACGATAGGCTAGCAATTAGACAAACCTACGTTCGCATCTGTCCTTTTCATACGTGAATAGTGCCATGAATAGTATCACTTTTTATTTAAAAAGAATTTTCTAAAAACAATTATATGTAAAAATAGAGAAAAATATAAGGATCTTATCCATGAAATTTCATTAACTAACTCCATCAAATTTTAAAGATAAAAATCATGAAAGTTAAGTGGAAAGTTTAAAATAAATAAACCACCCTCTCATAGGAGCTACAATCCACCAGACAACCTTTCGATTCCCTTATCCCCAACAGCCTGTACAAGCTGTAAAGTCCCATTATTTCAGATCTTACCTCCCATTCGTTCATGACAGACCCTATAAACATACCCCTTTGCTACCCCCATTCTAGGCTAGCTAAGGTTGGGGCAAAGCTTTGCAGGGAAGGGAAGGGTTCTGCTACTACGATCTTCCAACAGGTAGGTGTTCTCAACTTTTAACTAAACTAATAGCTAATCTAGGATGATTAGTCTAGGCATTTAGTCTTAGGCTCATTTTCATGCGATATTTAGTGTTTATAAAGCATGTGTTGGCTTAAATCTAGAATGATTAGTATGCCTTAGCTTCATACCAAAGATAATTAGCGTGTATTAACTTTATACCCAGAATAATTAGCAAGTATTAGTCTCATATCTAAAATGATTAACATGTGTTGGCTTAAATCTAGGATGATTAGCATGCATTAGCTTCATACTTGAGATGATTAGCATGTATTCGCTTCATACCTAAGCCGATTAGCATGCATTAGCTTCATACTTGAGATGATTAGCATGTATTAGCTTTATACCTAAGATAATTAGCATGTATTAGCCTTATACCCAGAATAATTAGTAAGTATTAGTAAGTATTAGCAAGTATTAGTCTCATACCTAGAATAATTAGCATGTGTTAGCTTAAATCTAGGACGATTAGCATGTATTAGCTAATATCTATATTTGATATAGTTCATGCTTCAGTAAAGGGCCTGTCATTATGTCAATTTCTGTGAAACTAAAACCACCATGTTAAAGATGTTATATGAGAGAAACTAAAGCCTGAAAATAGTGAAAGAAGAAATTATAGTCAAGAGGATGAAAAATGTGGGAAAAGACCAAGTTGAAAGAGGCCAAGTGGAAAAAGACCAAGTTGAAAGCACAATGAAATGATATTGAAAATAGGGGGTTCTAAGAAGGAAAATAATGAAAAATCTAGAGAGAATGAGAATATGTGAAAGAAGAGAAAGTCATAGATTGGAAGGTTAGGAAGAAGTTTTATGAAGAGTGCAGAGAGAGAAAATGAGAGGAAGAAGGTGAAAACTGTGAAAAAAATGAGATCTATAGGCGTAGGTGAACAGTTACTGAGTAAAAAATAGAACCGTAGAAAATTAATTATAACTTAAAAACTAATAAGAATTGGAGGATGTGGTAGAAGAAGAAAATCTATATCTACAAGAGAAGAAGAACTTTTGTGAAGAACTCAGAGTGAAAGGAGGACTGGAAGGGCATGAAAACAGGGGAACAAAAGAAAGTATCGACCCTGCCTGTTCACCGCGTTGACGCAGTACTGTTCACCGCGTTGACACAGTGAACGGCAGAGTCGACCTTGTCAACTGAAAATGAACTGATGAGTCGACCCTGCCATTTCATCGCGTTGACGCGATGAACTGATGAGTCGACCCTGTCAACTGAAAATGAACTGATGAGTCGACCCTGCCAGTTCATCGCGTTGACGCGATGAACTGATGAGTCGACCCTGTCAACTGAAAATGAACTGATGAGTCGACCCTGCCAGTTCATCGCGTTGGCGCGATGAACTGATGAGTTGACACGATGAACTGATGAGTTGACGCGATGAACTATTGAGTCGACACAGCTAGCTCATTACGTTAACGCGATCATTAGGCTTTCACTTTTGCCATCTCCATTGATAGATGGCAGTCGGAGAGGGGATATTTAACTCCTGACAGGGTCCCTTAAACCCTGTATAATTCCCAGAAAGGGCATCCCACAGTAAGGGTGTCGTTTCTAAAATTGTCAGGTGGCCCATAAGGCACCTCTCTTATCTAGTTTTTCCGTGTATCAAACGTTACTGGTTTCCACTCCTAGTTCATCCCTACACATTAATGCACCCTTGGATTCCATTCCATAATTCTACCTTATATATCATACTGGTCAAACCTTGAAATTCCACATTGGCTATAAATGAGAGTGGATGTCGACATACATGATTAATGCTGTGCATATAGGGCCCGGTCTGGTCCTGGGGGGAGCACCCGAAGGTACTTGTGCCCATGGGAGTTTATTGACCACGGTGTTTGGCATTGCACCGGAGTACTTGCTTGCTAGGCTTTAGACATTCCACTCATTCTCGTGATATTACTTGATTGATTTGACTTGAGACCCGCAGAAGGGTAAAGTTTTACTTGAATGAAATTGATAAATAGCCAATTCCAGTTTTACATGCTTGAATTTATATTACTTTCTATTACTTTCTTCACATGAGTTCTTACTCTCTTGGAAAGATTTCGTTAATTCCAGCTATTACTTGTTTGAATCTCTTGCTATTGCTGCATTGAAGTTGGAATCCTTATACTCTCACTTGTTATTCCTTCACTGCTCTTGTCGATTTTACAATCCTTGATATCTACTCATCTACATGCATAGTTTTACTGACATTAATTGAACTTGTAAACCACTTAAAGCCAGTTAATTCTTGAGATGTAATTCCTACTGAGCGATTCGCTCATCTAGTTATTTTCTAATATTTTCAGGTAATTTGGATGCCAACTGTCACGCCCTGAGCGCGGAAGATACTCGGATATGCGCGACGAGTTTATATCAATCATGTCAATCAGAGTAGTAGTGTATTTGACACCAAAACAGAGATGCGCAAAATAGAAAGATAACCCAATCCTTTATTTCATAATGGATAGACTATTACAAATCCAATACTCTATTCAATTAAAAAGGAAAAGTACATTGTTGACTCAAGAAAATAGGAAAAAGACTAGATGACACTTGGAAAAAAGCTCTAGCTCTTTCACTCTTGACTTTCCCCATCAGTTTGACCTTCTTCGTCGGACTTACCTGAAAAGTAAGGGACAAACACGGAGTGAGCGAACGCTCAGTAGGAAATTATATCTCAAGCGCTAGCAAGGGGTTTAAATAATTACATCTTTCATGTGGGTACTATAGCTATGCATGCTTGTATAAAACGACAAGGTAGAAAGAGAGTATATCAATGAGATAGCAATTTGAACAAGCCATGAACTTTCAAGAAAAGCTAACAAGATATTCAAGCAAGAACTTTTAACAAGTCATGTCAAGAATTTGGCTATCATGTTTCAAGCAAGCAAGTAATTACCCTTTCTCGGGTCACGCAATTCATGTCATGTCAAGCACGATTCAAGTACAAGATTTGTGTAGAATGTCCAATCAAGCTAGTCATGCACTCGGTATAATGCCAGATACCTTACCATTCAACTCCCATAGGCACAAGTACTTTCGGGTGCTCCTCCCAAGACCAGATCGGGCCCTATATGCGTAGGCATTTATCATGTATTTTGACATCCACTCTTGTATATATATATATAGCCAATGAGGAATTTCCATGATCAAGCTTGTAGACACGTAGGATAACTTTGATAGAATGGAGTCCAAAAAATACGACATTGGACATAGATAGGCGATAACAACGGTACAATCACGATGAACGATGAAACTAGGTGGAATTAGGTTCCCTTAAATCGGGTACCATGACAAGTATGGACATTCTTTATATAGAATTGAGGTCTACATGAACAGTATATCAAAGGTAAGATACCCTCATTCTTTTCATAGAATTGAGGTTTTTCAAGAACATTATTTAATGGCATGATAATCTCATCCCATTAGGAAATTCTTATGATATCCACTTGGTATAACATAAGGGTCGGTATCCCATGTTTCTTTAGAGTGACATGGAAATCATTAGTGTAATGGGTTTTTAAGGTACAACCAGCTCAGTCGGCCTTGAGGGAATCCAAGGCTCGAGGAGTCTTACGGAGGTCTCTCTGTGACTAACTTGCTAGTCCAAAGGAACGGAATGTCCAATGGAGAGCTTGTATGTCAATGAGAATTGAGGGTGATCGATAAAACATCATGAAACGTAGGAGTATACTCACGGATTGGAATATAGTGCCAATATAATATATATATGTATATATAATAAAACCCTCGGCTACAGAAACAGGGAAAAAATAGTTTTTATAGAAAATAACGACTTTAACTAAGTCATTAATCACATAATTAACGCCTTCAGTAAGGGCGTTTATCTATTTTCCATTTTTACAAAATTTCAATATTTCAGTATTTTACCAAAAATGCGCCCTGGTGAGGGGCGTTTCTTTACAAGTTGACGACGTATACAGTGGTCGTCCATTCTTTACTTCTATTTTTCCAGTATATATATATTCAGAAATTTATCAAAAACACGCCCTGGACAGGGGCGTTACTGTTCAATTCACGCCCTGAACAGGGGCGTTAGTCAAGTGAGAGACGACCTCTACAGGGTCGTGAATTAAAGAATTTTCAGATTTCAAGTATTATAATTTCCAGAAACAAGAGACATGGTCATGACAGGAAAAATATCAGGATATGATCATGCACTGATTTTAGAATCATGTTTAAGTGGATATTGGATAATTAACCTGGGTAACTATTAACAATTGAGAAAATTGACGTCCGTGTACTGGGCGTCAAATCTGGATTTGACGACCTGGTCATGGTCGTTTCTTTCAAAGTAGCACTACAAGAAAAAGTGGCTATAGCGACCGAATTAGCGACCGATTTAATCGGTCGCTAGTCGGTCCCAAATAGAGACCAATTCGGAGACCGAAATAATCGGTCTCATAACCGAGACCGTTTCAGCGACCGCATGTATATTGGTCGCTAATCGGTCGCTATTATTGCGACCGAATTAACTTCGGTCTCCAGTCGGTCGCTGATGCCGTTATACTTCCTACTACGACCCCCGCCCGCCCGAGCCCTCCCGCCCGAGCCCCCCCCCTCCCGCCCGAGCCCCCCCTCCCGAGCCCCCTTCCCCTGCTGCCCCCTCTCCGCCCTAGCCCCCCTCCCCGCTCCCGCCCGAGCCCCCTCCGCCGGAGCCCCCCCTCCGCCCGAGCCCTCCCGCCCGAGCCCCCCTCCTCCGCCGGAGCCCCCCTCCCCGTGCTGCCTCCCGCCCGAGCCCCCCTCCGCCGGAGCCCGTCGCCGCGCCGCTCGCGTCGAGTCGCCGTCGCCGCTCGCCCTGCCGTCGTCGCCCTCCGCAGGTACCTCTCTCTCTCTCTCTCTCTCTCTCTCTCTCTCTCTCCCTCTTTACTAGTCTGATTTTATGGTTGCCTTCGAGACTTCTTTTTTCAAGCTTTTGCGCTCTGTGCAGACAATAAGGTTCTTCCCCCGTTCAAGTTCATGGGTACCTGTACTTACCGAAGAAGACCTGGAACTTCGGCTCGGACTTGGAGGTGATCCAATATTTTCCCTTAAGATGGTGTTCTTTGATAATATAGGTGAATACCTAGGTGGTGAGAAGAGCATGAGGTGAGTGAATTGAGGCATTTTTGGCTTGCATCGCCCAGGTGAAAAAGGCCATTGTCTTTGATAATATAGGTCTCTTTTGTGTCTGGTGCAAAAGCTGAAGCCTGTCAGCCTCATTGCAGATCAATTGCCAACTGATATTGCCATTCACAAACAAATATGCAGCTATGTGACCTGGTCCCACCATTTGGGAGTATAAGGGGACTCCACTCGTTGCTAAATGCTATCCAGAACCCAATCTGCTCTTCTCATTGTCTATATTTTGTCCATTTGTTTCCCTGTTCTGTTCTTTCCTTTTCTTTTGTGTACATGTTGACTCTGCAGCAGCCCACCAACAAATTGCAAAGTTGTTATCCCTTTTCCTACACAAGTAAGAAACTGAATACATAATCTGATTTCCACTCAAAACCCGATGTGTAGTTCACAGGCCATACTGAAGTTGTAACTGATATACGATCCATATTCAAGCCAAAGATTTATGTTTTAATTCAGTCAGCACCCAACATCGACAACCCATAATGTACTAACATCCAACCCAAGCCCAGGAATTGATTATTTTTATGATCCAACTTAACCTGAGAGCTAGCTCAGCTGTGCAATCAGGCCCATGTCTAACCTTCTTACCTTATCCGGTCAACCATTACTAGTCTGACCCTTATACAAAAACGTTTTATCTTGGCCTACATAAAGACAAGTTGTTCCATATAAGTTCAATTCCATTAGCTTATTGCAGCCTAAAACAGACCATTAAATAGACAAAGAACCTTCATTGAAGCGACTTTCATGCCCTGAAAGAAGCAATGAAAGTCTAATGTCGTTGGGTTAAAAACTTCACATTAATCAGCATATTAGATTTTTATGATCCACTGTAATGGCTACTGCTACACCTAAAGGAAGAAATGAAAATTCAGTTTCAGCTTATTAGACAGTTAATAACTTCACATTGCATGGCGAATTGAGTTTGTTGAATGACTGTGAATCTGTGATGGTGGAAACACTTGTATGTGCATGTGATTCTAGGATTTCTGAAGACAAACTTCGTAAGATGCATTGGTACTCATATAGGTTGGTGAATATCGGTGGGCTATGAACTTTTCATGTTGCATGACAGATTAAATTTTAGACTGGCTGTTGGTGCAGACACTTATATGTGTACTCTAATGTTATGACTTCTGAGGATGGATAAGATGTGTGTGCAGTAATATAAAATTGTTGATACAAAAGTAACAAAACATGTTATCCCATGTCAGTGGATGCATAAATGCATGCTGAGTATCTTGGTCGCGTGTGAGGCAAATATTTTAAAGGTGGGTCAGTTTATGGGTTATATCTGGTTTTAGAGGAATAATAAAGCTGGAAGTTTTCAATATTTGAGCAGGAAAATTTCAATATTTGAAGATTATGCAATATAATGGTGATCTAGAAATGGATAATCTATCATATATCGGAGAAAGCTTCATCATGCTAGCAACACAGGAATGCGAGGCTATAATGTTATTCTTTTCCGTAAAGACCTGAAATTTACCGACAGGAATTGCCATGAAAATGGGGGTTTCTACTTAGTAGAGACTAGAAAGCACAAGCATGTTGTTGGTCTCAATGGACAATATTTGGTGTTAGTACCACTATAATTGTGCTTCATACTCAAAAAATGCAGTGGTCAGTTTGGCATCTTCTTGCTTCTCTTTGTGTCTGTGTGGGATTGATAAGCGTTCTCATTTTGTCTAATTGAGCTTTGTTGCTTTACTGTCTACACTTGTATATCCCTTTTATTTTTAATACAATAGTGGTACCACCCACTTTCAAAAAATAAAGAAGGGAAATGAAGCAATTTTACCTCTTTTGTTGAGTTTGATGCTGATGAGGAGAAGAATATTCTCATCTCCCCGATGTTTGTCAACAGGAGGGATTTACTATTAAGAGGGTGCAACTTTATGGAGTTAGGACTAATTATGCGACATAAGAGGGGCTTTTTCTGAATTTGAAGACTTATGGGGACTAAAAACTAAGAAACACTTTTCTTATTCATTATAGGTTTGTTTGTTTAAAACAATCTGAAAGGTTATCTTGAGCCCGTCACAAAGAAGTTAACTAGAAATTATTTTCATTTTTTTCTTTGTCAGTTATTGCAAAGAATTTTATCCTTCAGTGCCCATCCCCCAGAAATGGGAACATAACATTTAATCATACTTATCAAGCTCGAATTGGAAAATGGCTTGTCATTGCATTCTTTATCCCCATTGATGAGTGCTCATTTACAGTGATGTTAGTTTGCATTCTATATCTTAAGTAGCCTTGCACTTGATTTTATTTTTCCTAATGATTTTTCATTTATGTAACTACCTACCTATAAGCAAATAAAGTCCAACATAAGCATGAAATGCACTCTTTAAAACAGGTTTCTTTTATGGGTTTTATATGAAAGATCTATCAATCCGATGTTTTGTTTTGCCTTTTTCCTTTGAAGTCATTTGCATCACCATCCATTGAAGAAATGATTTTTTTTTTTTAAGATGGAAGCTGCTGAAGTTCCATAAAGACTAGAATTGACTTATATCCCCTTAGGTCCATATACAAGATTACACATGTCTCATCTTTGAATCAATTCATTCATGGCTGCATGATGACTGCTGTCATTATCATATAGCTGTATCCTGTTAACCTCTGATTTGCATATATGAAATTGCCCATGCATCACGGTCTTATCAAGGCATTCATAATTACAAATCCCTATCATCATACCTCAACATTGCCTTGTATCTGAATCCCATCAATGTAGGTTCAGTTTAGGAGTTGGATGTGAAACCGGCTTGGGCAATTTTTTTATGGCTGTCAAAATGACAGCCATCTCCCTTTCCCTGTGCTAAGTACTGTGCAGACACAAATTGATGGGTAGAGAAAAACCAAATCCATAGTGAATGTAGGTTGGCCCATAATCAGGTCTGTGGTGTACTGATGTTGAATATAATGATTATGTATCTAACAAAAAATAAAGTCCAATATAATAAATTTATGCTAAAATGGAATCACTAATCTTAGAGATATGCAAACTTACTGCCATCCTAACTTAACATTGTAATTTGAGTACATTGATTCAAGAGAAATATAAGTGTATCAAGGGGAAGGAGTTTTCAAAATCATATTTCAATAGAGAGAGATACTCTGGTGATTGAAAAGGTCCATAGAGAGTGAAATTAAATGTCTGGTAGGATGAACGGGGTTGGGTGGTTCCTGCTGTATCAACAGAAAGTCTGTGGGAGAGAATATGCTCCAACTTCATACCCCCTGGGAAAAAGCAGTGCTTGCTCGATCTGGTGGTAAAAGTGTCAAGGTGCCAGTGTTGAAGTTCATACCATTTGCTGGGGCAGTGTGGTTTGGCTCTACTAGGGCATTTTGGAGGTCTGTGTGCACCACAGATGCTGTGGAGAGTTGCATGCTTGGTACCCCTGACATTGTGATTATCCTTCCCTGTTGAGATGGCACCTTGGGGGTTGCCGTGTTCTTGGAAGCACTGTTGTATTAGTTATTATAGGAATAGCTGTATGAATGAGATTTGGCCTTGTGCGGTGGGTGTGGGCGGTGCTCAAACTGTTCGTTGTTGATATCTGATGAAAGGCCTACAAGGCCAGGATGCCGTGGATGACTGCATACTGGCGGAGAGACGGGACTCCAGAAAGCAAGCATTCTGGATGAAGTTTAAGCACTCTGGCATGAGCCCATGGATATATCGATAGTGCACAATTGATGAGCCTTTGGATTACCCTAATCCTATTAGTCTGATCATTCCCATTGAGCATGGATTAATTTACATGAAAAATGTATATGAAAAGGCCTGGATGAGAACAATGAAATATTTTCACGTTAGACCAGTGTGGCTAGCCACCGTATAGCTGGATCTTCAATTTGTGATCATCCTTTTTTTTTGGTTGCATAGCTTGTTGTAAGCCTTATGGCCGATTTGACTCCTTATTTTCGACTTTATGCTCATCATCATCATCATCATCATTATAAGCTTTCTCCCTAGTCTTGTGTCTGTTTTGGATAACCAAGTGCAACTATTCTAGACCATAGATTCCAGCTGGATGCACACCTAATATCAACCTCTCATTTTTTATTCCGTTAGTTTATAAATGAACTATACAAGGAAACTCTGATTGTAGGACCTGAACTTGCTACAGTATGGAATCATCATAGGCATTACCTGTGGAAACTTTGATGTGCAACGGAGGTGAAGACCTTGCCCTCCTACATGGCACCATGATCCTGCTATTGTCTTTCTCATGCTTGTTAAATGTTTCAATGGAAGAAAAACTTGTCTGCTTTTCTTGTGTACTTAATCTCTATCAGCATGCTTCAGGCACTCTGGGATGGAACTGATTTCCTTTTGTACTTCATCTGTGGCAGCATACTTTAGGCATCCTGGGAATCCAAGTGAAGGAACAAAAATATCTGAAGATGGGAATGGTGATCAACATGCTTGGAAATGTGCCAAGGTAATTCTCTATATGCTTCTTATGAACCTGATTCGTCTATGAACTTAAATGCATGAGGGAATATCAAGATGGAGTAAACTGGATCTCCTTTTACATTTTTTAGCAACAATCAGTTCCAATACGGCAGAGTGCATATCCATGCCAGTTTTGATAACCATGGAACTGGAAGCTGCAATCTAGAACCAACTTTACTTATCCCATTTTGAAGTAAGAGTGTATTTAGATGATTGATTCCTGGTTTGATGTACATGAGTCGGAAGATAAGAATTGGATTTCACCCGCCATTGGGGCGTATCCCTGCAAGGGAAAGGCGGAGAAGATACCATACAGAAATGGCTATGGAAGTTACCCAAGTTCTTTTGAATGCACAGTCAATAGATTCAGCGGTTCGCAAGCATGCTGAGGAAAGTTTAAAACAATTTCAGGATCAAAATGTTACTGGGTTCTTGCTATCTCTTTCGAGTGAATTAGCAAATAATGACAAGCCTGTTGTTAGCCGTAAATTGGCAGGCTTGATTCTCAAAAATGCCCTGGATGCAAAGGAGCAACACAGAAAATTTGAGCATGTGCAGAGATGGTTATCATTGGATGTAGCTGTTAGGGCCCAGGTCAAAGGATGTTTACTACAGACTCTCTCTTCACCGGTGATTGATGCAAGATCTACTGCATCTCAAGTTGTTGCAAAGATTGCTGGTATTGAGTTGCCTCAAAATCAATGGCCTGAACTTATCAGTTCTCTCTTGTCAAATATTCACCAACTTCAGCCAGATGTTAAGCAAGCAACTTTGGACACCCTAGGTTACATGTGTGAAGAAGTCTCCCCTGATGAAGTTGATCAAGAGCAAGTCAATAAGATATTGACAGCGGTTGTTCAAGGCATGAGTGCTTCTGAGGGAAACATTGATGTTAGGCTGGCTGCAACTCGAGCTCTGCATAATTCTTTGGGATTTGCTCAGGCAAACTTCGGGAATGATATGGAGAGGGATTATATCATGAGAGTCATTTGTGAAGCTACTCTGTCCCCTGAGGTGAAGATACGGCAGGCTGCATTCGAATGCTTGGTCTCCATATCCTCCATGTATTATGAGAAGCTTGCATCGTATATGCAGGACATATTTAACATCACTGCAAAAGCTGTGAGGGAAGATGAGGAACCTGTTGCTCTACAAGCTATTGAATTCTGGAGCTCAATATGCGATGAAGAGATTGACATCTTAGATGAATATGGAGGGGATTTTTCTGCTGATTCTGACACCCCTTGCTTTTATTTTATCAAGCAGGCACTACCTGCGCTTGTCCCTATGCTGTTGGAGACACTCCTTAAGCAAGAAGACGACCAAGATCAGGATGAAGGAGTTTGGAATCTTGCAATGGCTGGAGGAACATGCTTGGGTTTGGTTGCACGGACCGTGGGAGATGACATTGTGCCTCTTGTTATGCCATTCATAGAAGAAAACATTAACAAACCTGAATGGAGGCAGCGAGAAGCAGCAACTTATGCATTTGGTTCTAAAATCTGAAATACCGGTCGGATGGCCGTGCCGGTCATTCCAATACGACCGGGGAGATGAAAGTGACTTGTCAGAACTGACGGAATCCAAATCGGATGCCCGGTTTGAGCTCGGCGCTCAAACTTCATTTTTAAAATACACTTAGTTCAAATGAACTGTTAGGACGGGTCCGGGGGTCTAAAATTCGAAATACCGGTCGGATGGCCGTGCCGATCATTCCAATACGACCGGGGAGATGAAAGTGACTTGTCAGAACTGACGGAATCCAAATCGGATGCCCGGTTTGAGCTCGGCGCTCAAACTTCATTTTTAAAATACACTTAGTTCAAATGAACTGTTAGGACGGGGCATTTGGTTCTAAAATCTGAAATACCGGTCGGATGGCCGTGCCGATCATTCCAATACGACCGGGGAGATGAAAGTGACTTGTCAGAACTGACGGAATCCAAATCGGATGCCCGGTTTGAGCTCGGCGCTCAAACTTCATTTTTAAAATACACTTATTTCAAATGAACTGTTAGGACGGGTCCGGGGGTCTAAAATCTGAAATACCGGTCGGATGGCCGTGCCGGTCATTCCAATACGACCGGGGAGATGAAAGTGACTTGTCAGAACTGACGGAATCCAAATCGGATGCCCGGTTTGAGCTCGGCGCTCAAACTTCATTTTTAAAATACACTTAGTTCAAATGAACTGTTAGGACGGGGCATTTGGTTCTAAAATCTGAAATACCGGTCGGATGGCCGTGCCGATCATTCCAATACGACCGGGGAGATGAAAGTGACTTGTCAGAACTGACGGAATCCAAATCGGATGCCCGGTTTGAGCTCGGCGCTCAAACTTCATTTTTAAAATACACTTAGTTCAAATGAACTGTTAGGACGGGTCCGGGGGTCTAAAATTCGAAATACCGGTCGGATGGCCGTGCCGATCATTCCAATACGACCGGGGAGATGAAAGTGACTTGTCAGAACTGACGGAATCCAAATCGGATGCCCGGTTTGAGCTCGGCGCTCAAACTTCATTTTTAAAATACACTTAGTTCAAATGAACTGTTAGGACGGGGCATTTGGTTCTAAAATCTGAAATACCGGTCGGATGGCCGTGCCGATCATTCCAATACGACCGGGGAGATGAAAGTGACTTGTCAGAACTGACGGAATCCAAATCGGATGCCCGGTTTGAGCTCGGCGCTCAAACTTCATTTTTAAAATACAAGATGAAATTTGAACTTATATTGTGTGTGTGTATTTATATATATGAAAATGAGCTGGCTTAAACTATTGGCATACTCTTGTTAATGCTTGATTTCTTTATTAAGTCTTGTTAATGCTTGATTTCTTTATTAAGGATTTGATTATAATTTTTTTAAATGATATACAGGATCATCCGTCGCGAGATGTTGGACGAGACGACGACCAGGATGATGTTGGACGAGACGACGACCAGGATGAGACATATGTGGAGGATTTGTGATTTTATTTTAGTTGTGTATGTTGTCATTTTATTATTATGGATGTATGATCAATTTGTGATTTTATTTTAATTGTGTGTAATTTGAGGTTCGTGGAGATTGTGATCCGTGTAGTTGATTTATTATTGTTTTATGAAATTGTTATTTATCAGGTGTTTGTATGTGATGAATTTGAGATTTGTCGATATTGTTGTCTGTGTAGTTGATTTTATATTTATGTTATGAATTTGTTATTTATCAGGTAATTTATTTATCAGTTTAAATAAATTTTTAAAAAAAAAATAATGCAAAATTAGCGACCGCATGGAGACTGAATTGCGACCGAATAGCGACTATAAGTTATATTTCTTTTATTAAATAATTATATTTGGCGACCGACTGGCGACCGACTAGCCACCGAATAAATCCGATAGGTTAATTTTATTTTAAAAATATAACATAATTCGAGACCGAATAGCGACCGAATTGAGACCGACTTAATCCGATAGGTTAATTTTATTTTTTAAAATACAACAAATATAGCGACCGAATAGAGACTGAATAGCGACCTAATTATTAGCGACCGATTAGGCGACCGATTATAATCGGTCTCTAGTAACGACTAATACTGCGACCGAATTATGTCGGTCGCTATATAGCGACTATTATATAGCGACCGACATATTCGGTCGCTAGATAGTGTCTGTTCGGTCGCAATGTAGATTTGCGACCGATCTACGACTGAATAGCGACCGAATATGTCGGTCGCTATACGCGATTTTTCTTGTAGTGTAGCGCCCTTGTCTGGGTCGCGTATTAACGTAGCGCCCTTGGAAAGGGCGTTTCTTTCCAATAATAGAAACATTTAAAACTCGCGAAAACTATATGCATGAACTAATATATATGGTTTAACATAGTTATTATGGTGATTTGGGCTACAGTGCTTGAGAAAACCTACCTTAATAATAATAATCTGAAGATGAACGTGATGGGTTCTGAACCTCTACGAACTTAACAGCAGCACCAAGCAAAGATGATGCAGATGAAGAGATCGTTTGATTGAAGAATCCTTGTTCTTCACTGATCAACTTGCTGTAAGTCCTACAGAAAAAAAAAGAAACTGATATTAGTTTCTTCACCTAACACATCCAGAACTAAAGGTAAAGAGAATAACTTTACCCGGATGAAGAACTCTTGTTCTTCAGAACATCAGGGCTTCTTAACCTGTAAGGAGAGATGAAGAATCATTAATTCTTCATGCAACCGAAAGTAATGATAAAAAGAGATAAGAAGAACTGCTGTTCTTTACGTACCGTAGAAGCAGTAGATCGACCAAATAGTTTTAGGGTTTGATAGTCAAGGGTTTTTATAGGATTCTGAAAATCCTAATAAGGTTAGTGTTTGATTGGAAGTAACACTTCCATGATAGAGTTATTACTACATTCGAACTCTTTCTCATAGTTATCAACTTACCCTGGATAAGTTCCCGGTTCGAACGAAACTGGAATGGAATTAACGCCTTATTCTAGGGCGTCGAATTTTAAATTGACGCCTTGACATGCGTCGTTTCTTGTGGAAACGCGTCCAAGCAAAGGGCGTTTCAAATACTTGCCTTTTTATGTAATTTTGGTTGTTTAAGATTTGACGCCTTGAAATGTGGGCGTCCCTTCTAAACACACGCCTTAGGTGAGGGCGTTTCTTGTCAAGTAGCGCCTTGCTCCAAGGCGTTAATTTCATCAGGGCTTTATTCTTCTTGTTTTAACCTTTTTCATTTGTTCACTTAATCTTTTAGTTTATTTCATTTTATCTAAATTTATTTCTTTTAATTTTATATGGGTTGCTACACCCTCCCCCACTTAAAAGAATTTGGTCCCCAAATTCATAGCATATATTTACATATGGAGAGTGTAGAGTTCATACCTTCTAAAATAACTCTGGAAATCACTTTCTCATAGATTCCTCGGTCTCCCATGTAGCTTCATGTTCTGAATTCTTATTCCATTGTACTTTTAGCATGGGAATAACCTTATTCCTTAGGGTTCGTACTTCTCGATCTAGTATTCTTATGGGCTTCTGCTCGTATGTGAGATCTTTCCGGATTACTAGATTTCCATGCTCAATAATATGTGATGGATCATGCACATACTTCTTCAACATAGATATGTGGAACACATCATGTACTTCGGACAGTTGAGGTGGCAATGCGATGCGATAAGCAACCTCGCCAACTCTTTCTAGTATCTCAAAAGGTCCGATAAATCTTGGTGTAAGCTTGCCCTTAACACCAAATCTTCGTATTCCACGTCCAGGCGATATCTTGAGAAATACATGATCTCCAACTTGGAATTCAAGATCTCTTCTTCTTGTGTCAGCATAAGCCTTTTGTCTAGACTGAGCAACTTGTAGTCTTTCTCTGATTAATTGTATCTTCTCGGTAGTATCCCTTACCATGTCTGGACCTAACAGTTGTTTCTCTCCAACTTCGTCCCAGCATAAGGGTGATCGACAACTCCTTCCGTATAAGGCTTCAAAAGGTGCCAGTTGTATACTTGCCTGGTAGCTATTATTGTATGTAAATTCAACCAGAGGCAAGTGATCATGCCAGTTTCCATCAAAATCAGTAATGCATGCTCTTAGCATATCTTCGACTACTTGATTGGTTCTCTCGGTCTGACCATCCGTTTGAGGATGAAAGGCTGTGCTAAAGTTAAGTCTCGTTCCCAACGAATGTTGTAGTCCTTTCCAAAAATGAGAAGTAAAACGGGAATCTCTGTCAGACACGATTGAAACAGGAATACCATGTAATCTGACTATTTCCTTGATGTATAGTGCAGCTAAGACATCAACTAACCATCGACTCTTGATTGGCAAGAAATGCGCTGATTTAGTCAATCGGTCAATGATAACCCATATTCCATCATGTCCTCTTTTTGATTTAGATAAACCCATGATGAAATCCATACCAATATCCTCCCACTTCCATTTAGGGATATCTAGAGGATGTAGTTTTCCAGCAGGCTTTTGGTGTTCCGCCTTGACTTGTTGGCACGTGAGACAGCGTGATACGTAGTCCGCTATTTCTCTTTTCATGTTGGGCCACCAAAAATTTCTTTTTACATCTTGGTACATTTTGGTAGATCCAGGATGAATTGTATATCTTGATCTGTGAGCTTCATCTAAGACCTTCTTCTTCAATTCTGGGCAGTCCGGTATATAAGTTCTATTCTTGAACATTAATCTTCCATCAGAAGCTAATTGGAAATCCGATTGTCCTTCTAATCTGCCCTTGATTTCTACTAATGTAGGATCACCATTCTGAAGTGCTTGTATTTCAGACAATAAATCTAACCGTATACTTACATGAGATAATGTGACACATCTAGGGTCCGTGTCCATGCTTATTTTGAGTTCAGAGAATTGTTCCAGCAACTTCCATTCCTGAATCATACAATTAGCTAACAGTGCTCTCGGCTTTCGACTAAGGGCATCTGCTACATGATTACCCTTTCCGGGATGATATTGTATATTGAAGTCGAAGTCCTTGAGATATTCCAGCCATCGTCTTTGCCTCATATTTAGTTCCTTCTGCGAAAAGAGATATTTGAGACTCTTGTGGTCGGAGTATACAGTAAACTACACTCCATATAGATAATGTCTCCATATCTTCAGTGCAAATACTACCGCAGCCAATTCTAGGTCATGGACGGGGTAGTTTTCTTCATACTTCTTTAATTGACGAGAAGAGTAGGCTATAACCTTCCCTTGTTGCATTAGAACACACCCGAGGCCAATGCCAGAAGCATCAGTGTATACCTCAAACTTATCTCCTTCAATTGGCAATGCTAAGATAGGAGCTGTAGTAAGATGATCCTTGAGAGTTTGGAAGCTTCTTTCACATTCCTCATCCCATTCATAACGGATCTCCTTGCGAGTTAACCTCGTAAGTGGCACGGCGATTTTTGAGAAATCCTTGATGAATCGCCTGTAATAGCCGGCAAGACCTAAGAAACTTCGGATCTCGCTAGCATTGGTCGGTCTTTCCCAGTTCCTTACAGCTTCAACCTTTGATGGGTCTACAGACAAGCCATCCTTTGATATAACATGTCCGAGAAAAGTCACTTCTTCAAGCCAGAATTCACACTTGCTAAGTTTTGCATATAATTGGTTTGTCCTCAATATTTGTAATGCAATCTTCAAATGTTCCTCATGCTCTTCCTTGGTCTTGGAATAAATTAATATATCATCAATAAAGACCACCACGAATTGATCTAAATAAGGCCTGAATATACTATTCATTAACTGCATAAAGGCAGCAGGGGCATTTGTTAGTCCGAAAGGCATAATAACAAATTCATAATGGCCATACCTGCTTCTGAATGCGGTTTTATGAATATCCTCATCCTTGATTCTTAGTTGGTGATATCCTGACCTAAGATCAATTTTGGAAAAGTACATGGATCCTGAAATTTGATCAAACAATTCATCGATTCTCGGCAGTGGATACTTGTTCTTGATAGTGAGGTGATTCAACTGTTGATAGTCGATACATAACCTCATGGATCCGTCTTTCTTCTTTACAAATAATACAGGCGCTCCCCACGGGGAAGTACTTGGTCTAATGAATCCTTTCTTAATGAGTTCCCTCAATTGCTCCTTTAACTCCTTGAGTTCAGCAGGTGACATCCTATAAGGTGCCTTTGAAATCGGACCAGCACCAGGGACTAAGTCAATGGTGAAGGCCACTTCTCTTTGCGGGGGTAATCCCGGCAAATCTTCCGGAAATACGTCCGGAAATTCTTGTACCACTGGAATGTCTTCTAGCTTAGCTTCCTTAGCTTCTTTAACTGTGACAAATGCAAGGAAAGATACACATCCTTTCCTGATGAGCTTGCTAGCTCGGAGAGCTGAAATAATAGGGGATTTGCTCCGACTCTTAGGGCTAGTCAAGATTAGTTCTGGAAATTCCTTGAATGTAACCTTACTATTACGGCAATCAACAGTTGCCTGATACTTGGATAACCAATCTGCTCCTAGTATAACATCATACTCTTTCAGATCTAAACATATGAGATCAATAGGGAGATTTCTACCCTGAACCGATACTTCGCAGTTTTGGTAATGATGTGTAATATCAGTCTCATCACCCAGAGGAGTAGACAAAACTAACTTTATCCATTCCGGTTCTAGGGGTAATGGGTCAGCAAACTTCTTAGAAATAATAGAATGCGATGCACCAGTATCAATTAAGACATATGCATTCCTGGAACAAACTTTCAATGTACCTTCCACTAAGCCGCCTTCTTCTTCTTGCTCGATCTCCTTGATTGCATGAAGACGAGCATTCTTGGTTACTGGGCGTTTCCCGACATCGGCTTGATCGTTAAGTAATGGGCAATCGGGAATCTGATGCTCACGACTCCCACAACGGAGACATGCTCCTAGTTTCCTCCAGCATTCTTCTGCTCTATGACCCGCTTTATCACAATGTTTGCACACTGTATTTGGAGAGGTAGTGGTGATGGAGAAGGGCTTGGTCTTCTTGAACTTTTGCTCTTGCGAGGAAATACCTCCATTGCTAGGCCTCTTCTTGAAGTTGGGTTTAAAGGAACCCGATCTTGTAACTTGTTCCTTCTTATCCTTACCACGAATCCTATCAGACAGTTCCGTGGCATCTTCTAATAGTTGAGCTTGGCGTACTATCTCTGAGTAGACTTGAATGTCCATCGGCGCCAGTTGAGTAATAGCTTGGGACTTGAGCCCATTAAGAAACCTCCTAGCTTTCATTTTCTCGGTGCTAAATAGATGCTTAGCATACCGAGATAATCTAGAGAATTGGGCCTCATACTCGGCCACTGACAAGGATCATTGCTTTAAAGCAGCAAATTCTGCAGCCTTCTTTTCCTGAACTCGGTCCGAGAAATATTTTGCGTTGAAGTGTTCAACGAATTCCTCCCACTTAACCTGATCTTGATTTATAGTAGCCTCTATTGATTCCCACCAGCATCTAGCATCCCTTTCTAACCGAAAAGTAGCTAATAAGACCTTATCTTGATCCGTGCATTGCATAACACGGAATATTCGTTCTGTTTCCCTAATCCAGTGTTCAGCGTCATCTGGATCAGTAGAACCCGTGAACTTGGGCGGGTTCATGTTCTTGAAGGTCTGGTGGAGACTTCCTGCTCGTTGTCCACCTCCTTGTGTTACTTGTTGCAGCACTTGAGTCATGTCTTGCAGTGTACGCTGCATGTTGCACCATTGAGCTCGTTCGGCAGCCATTATCCTACAATTACCATAACTATATTAGTATATACTCGCGTTAAGGGCTTTTAAGTTTTTATATTAACTCAACCCTTGGTTCTACCCAATCTCACTGGTTAAAGGTTTGAACATATCCTTGGACTTGGGTTTTCCTAGGAATTGAATACCCTAGGCTCTGATACCATAAAAACTGTCACGCCCCGAGCGCGGAAGATACTCGGATATGCGCGACGAGTTTATATCAATCATGTCAATCAGAGTAGTAGTGTATTCGACACCAAAATAGAGATGCGCAAAATAGAAAGATAACCCAATCCTTTATTTCATAATGGATAGACTATTACAAATCCAATACTCTATTCAATTAAAAAGGAAAAGTACATAGTTGACTCAAGAAAATAGGAAAAAGACTAGATGACACTTGGAAAAAAGCTCTAGCTCTTTCACTCTTGACTTTCCCCATCAGTTTGACCTTCTTCGTCGGACTTACCTGAAAAGTAAGGGACAAACACGGAGTGAGCGAACGCTCAGTAGGAAATTATATCTCAAGCGCTAGCAAGGGGTTTAAATAATTACATCTTTCATGTGGGTACTATAGCTATGCATGCTTGTATAAAACGACAAGGTAGAAAGAGAGTATATCAATGAGATAGCAATTTGAACAAGCCATGAACTTTCAAGAAAAGCTAACAAGATATTCAAGCAAGAACTTTTAACAAGTCATGTCAAGAATTTGGCTATCATGTTTCAAGCAAGCAAGTAATTACCCTTTCTCGGGTCACGCAATTCATGTCATGTCAAGCACGAGTCAAGTACAAGATTTGTGTGGAATGTCCAATCAATCTAGTCATGCACTCGGTATAATGCCAGATACCTTATCATTCAACTCCCATAGGCACAAGTACTTTCGGGTGCTCCTCCCAGGACCAGATCGGGCCCTATATGCGCAGGCATTTATCATGTATTTTGACATCCACTCTTGTATATATATATATATATAGCCAATGAGGAATTTTCATGATCAAGCTTGTAGACACGTAGGATAACTTTGATAGAATGGAGTCCAAAAAATACGACATTGGACATAGATAGGCGATAACAACGGTACAATCACGATGAACGATGAAACTAGGTGGAATTAGGTTCCCTTAACTCGAGTACCATGACAAGTATGGACATTCTTTATATAGAATTGAGGTCCACATAAACAGTATATCAAAGGTAAGATACCCTCATTCTTTTCATAGAATTGAGGTTTTTCAAGAACATTATTTAATGGCATGATAATCTCATCCCATTAGGAAATTCTTATGATATCCACTTGGTATAACATAAGGGCCGGTATCCCATGTTTCTTTAGAGTGACATGGAAATCATTAGTGTAATGGGTTTTTAAGGTACAACTAGCTCAGTCGGCCTTGAGGGAATCCAAGGCTCGAGGAGTCTTACGGAGGTCTCTCTGTGACTAACTTGCTAGTCCAAAGGAACGGAATGTCCAATGGAGAGCTTGTATGTCAATGAGAATTGAGGGTGATCGATAAAACATCATGAAACGTGGGACTATACTCACGGATTGGAATATAGTGCCAATATAATATATATATATGTATATATAATAAAACCCTCAGCTACAGAAATAGGGAAAAAATAGTTTTTATAGAAAATAACGACTTTAACTAAGTCATTAATCACATAATTAACGCCTTCAGTAAGGGCGTTTATCTATTTTCCATTTTTGCAAAATTTCAATATTTCAGTATTTTACCAAAAACGCGCCCTGGTGAGGGGCGTTTCTTTACAAGTTGACGATGTATACAGTGGTCGTCCATTCTTTACTTCTATTTTTCCAGTATATATATATTCAGAAATTTATCAAAAACACGCCCTGGACAGGGGCGTTACTGTTCAATTCACGCCCTGAACAGGGGCGTTAGTCAAGTGAGAGACGACCTCTACAGGGTCGTGAATTAAAGAATTTTCAGATTTCAAGTATTATAATTTCCAGAAACAAGAGACATGGTCATGACAGGAAAAATATCGGGATATGATCATGCACTGATTTTAGAATCATGTTTAAGTGGATATTCGATAATTAACCTGGGTAACTATTAACAATTGAGAAAATTGACGTCCGTGTACAGGGCGTCAAATCTGGATTTGACGACCTGGTCATGGTCGTTTCTTTCAAAGTAGCGCCCTTATCTGGGTCGCGTATTAACGTAGCGCCCTTGGAAAGGGCGTTTCTTTTCAATAATAGAAACATTTAGATCTCGCGAAAACTATATGCATGAACTAATATATATGGTTTAACATAGTTATTATGGTGATTTGGGCTACAGTGCTTGAGAAAACCTACCTTAATAATAATAATCTGAAGATGAACGTGACGGGTTCTGAACCTCTACGAACTTAACAGCAGCACCAAGCAAAGATGATGCAGATGAAGAGATCGTTTGATTGAAGAATCCTTGTTCTTCACTGATCAACTTGTTGTAAGTCCTACAGAAAAAAAAAGAAACTGATATTAGTTTCTTCACCTTACACATCCAGAACTAAAGGTAAAGAGAATAACTTTACCCGGATGAAGAACTCTTGTTCTTCAGAACATCAGGGCTTCTTAACCTGTAAGGAGAGATGAAGAATCATTAATTCTTCATGCAACCGAAAGTAATGATAAAAAGAGATAAGAAGAACTGTTGTTCTTTACGTACCGTAGCAGCAGCAGATCGACCAAATAGCTTTAGGGTTTGATAGTCAAGAGTTTTTATAGGATTCTGGAAATCCTAATAAGGTTAGTGTTTGATTGGAAGTAACACTTCCATGATAGAGTTATTACTACATTCGAACTCTTTCTCATAGTTATCAACTTACCCTGCATAAGTTCCCGGTTCGAACGAAACTGGAGTGGAATTAACGCCTTATTCTAGGGCGTCGAATTTTAAATTGACGCCTTGACATGCGTCGTTTCTTGTGGAAATGCGTCCAAGCAAAGGGCGTTTCAAATACTTGCCTTTTTATGTAATTTTGGTTGTTTAAGATTTGACGCCTTGAAATGTGGGCGTCCCTTCTAAAAACACGCCTTAGGTGAGGGCGTTTCTTGTCAAGTAGCACCTTGCTCCAAGGCGTTAATTTCATCAGGGCTTTGTTCTTCTTGTTTTAACCTTTTTCATTTGTTCACTTAATCTTTTAGTTTATTTCATTTTATCTAAATTTATTTTTTTTAATTTTATACGGGTTGCTACACCAACCAACACTCGGAAGGGAATGAGACTGAGTGATGAGTGTTAGAGTGAAGTTATCAAATTGTCATGTCCCTTTTGTTATTGTATTAGTTCACTAATGTTAGTTGTATCAATTCATCTATGTCATTTGTATTAGTCAACTTGATTAGATCTGCTCAAGATTTGAAGCCTAGTCTGTTGAAGTTAGATGGAAGGCTCTATCACCACAGGATGTGGATCTAGAGGGGGGGTGAATAGATCAACTGGCTATTTAAAATTTTGGCCTAGAATCAAATGCGGAATTAGAAGAACACTAGACGAACACAGCCAATGCACCGAATGAAACACACAAGATCTGCTGAACAAGCAATCAAACACACGAGAGGCACAAGGCTTTTAGGTGGTTCGGTCAATCCGACCTACGTCCACCCCACATTCAACTCAAATGTGGATTACTGCTGATACACAGCTTCAAACTGCTGGGCTCTACAGCTTGCCAACAACGGCTGGGGCTTACAGCTTATCCCGACCAGAGGAACATCCTCTGCAACAGCTGAGCATCACAGCTTGCTCTGTTGGGCACTACAGCTTAGCCGACCAGAGGAACACCTCTGTAACCCGCTGCCTCACAGCTTGATCCCGCTGACTAACAGCTTGATAGAACAAGAGTTTTCAAAGGAAAATAACAAAGACTGAAAACAAACGAAACACACAATCGAATGGAAGAAAAGCAAAACGACTGTAGCTCAAGGTTGAGCAATATCAGCTCTGGTAACTGGACCAAGAGACTGATTCACAAGCTCTCACAATAACTCTCTCTCAACTCATCTCTCTTTTTCTTCTTCTCTGCCTTTCTTCTTTATTCTCACAGTGGATCTCGGTGGCTGCTGCTTCAAGCAGGATGTACAGACTTTTCCAATCTCGATCAGCCTATACAGAAGATGAAGACTAATATATATAACAGCAGCAGGTGGATAAGGGCGCGTGGCTTCCATGCTTTCCCGGCCAATGGAATCCGCCAGCTTCGAGACAATTCCATCCACGTGTCAGCATTTGGTTCACGAGCCAGGCACCTTGGATCACGTGCCCTACAATTCAAAGACGTTTGATCAGCAAAACTCAAGACTGCTGTGTTGACTCCATCAGCCCATGGCGTTGACGCATCGATGATCCAGTGATCATGTCTTCCGCAGATGGGCGTGCTGCGTCGACGCCGCTTCACTGCTGCGTTGACGCATCGGTGTGTACTAGCAGCTAAAAGGTGTCGTTCCATCAACCTGTTGCGTCGACCCAACGAGCTATAACGTCGACGCTGCCAGGGTACTCTAGAGGTTGCAAGGAGTTACTTGAACTGCTGCGTCCACGCTGCCAGTGGGTGGCGTTGACGCATCTGAGTAACCCAGTAACCCATTGGTTCTCTTTTTGTAACTGCTGCGTCGACGCTACTTGCTCAATGCATTGACGCACCAGAATAATCCAGGAGCTTCTTTCTTGATTTGATGTGTCCACGTGTCAGCCTCTCAGCCAGCTTCAGCACACGTGTCACAAGCCTGTCTGCCCTTCGAGCCTCGAATCACGTGCCCTCCATAAGCTTCACGATCAGAACACCTGTCAGACAGAGTATCGGATAAGTCATCAGTTTAAGTGAAGAACTCTGTACAGACTTGAAAAGATGATCATGTTGTATAGACTGAGTGTGTACAGTGTGAGGGAGTGTATAGACTTAGTTAGAAGGAGCCCGATGTACAGACTTGCCTATGCAAAAGCCACTGTACATACATTGAAAACGTGAAGCCAAAATGTAGACTTCACGCTGTACAGCCTTGAGGCTTTGATGAACGAAGGTTCATTGTATAGAGTTGGAATGTAAGGCCCAATGTATAGACTTCAAAGTCCACTGTGGATGTATAGACTTTATCAACTGAAGAAACTGAACTGAAGCGTCGACGCATCAGCTCAAGGAGTTGACTCACTACTGTATGGACAATGTTCAGACTTGCTGAAAGACCGATGTACAGACTTTCAAACCTGAAGGCCAATGTGTGGACTTTGCGTGAGACGCTCAATGTACAAACTTCACCTTAGACTCTAAATGAGACGGACAGTGTATGGACTTGGCCACTGCACTGTGGATGTATGGACTTTGACGCCTGCATGCTATGCAATGTACACACTTGGTGCCTGATGCTCATATGCAGACATTGATGCCCAACAGCGATGTATAGACATTGAGACTATGAGTGTGTGTTCAGTGTTAAGATAAGATTAAATGCATATAACACACAGACAATCTGATAAAGTGATTTCATCAAAACATAAACAGTGTTGCCAATTCATCAAAACAATGTGTTGCCATATGAAGTAAAGTTACATGTCAACACCATCAACACATAGGAGTCACAACAATCTCCCTCTTTTTGATGATGGCAACCCCCTATCATGTAGAGTGGCAACATCCTGTCATACAGATGCATTTTTGATGAAAGACGTGATTTGTTATTCAGATTGTTATGCAGGTGCACGTATATGCTATGATGACATGCTGTATGCTACAAAATTTAAGCAACTCCCTGCCATACCTCCACTGAATCAGAATTCTCCCCCTAAACTGAAGAAATGAATTCAGGCAATATTCTCCCCCTTTGCCATCAACAAATAGGAGGGAAAGTGAATGGAAGCGAAGAAAAAGAAAGTTCAGCTGACTGGCATTCTTAGTAAGTAGTTCAGAAATTAAGTAACCAAAGCACAAAACATTCAGTCATATGAACCTAGAAATGGCTTAGAAATTGAATTTCTGGTTTAAAGGTTATAAAAAAGAAAGTTCATACACTACATTCATTGGATAAGGTAGATGTTCATGATAAAACAATAAATCAGAGTCATATTTACATGAGAGATTAAGTTTCAGAATATCTTACTTTAATAGACTCAGTAATATATGTTAAGAGAAATCAGGTCATGTATTGAAATTAAACAATTGACATCCATGAAATTTCTTCTAAGGAACAGCATTTTCAATATTGTTTCATTTAGGGCATTCAGGTACCAAAAGTCTTTTTGCGTAAGGGTATACGTTTATCAGACGCCAATACCCCTAGATACTCAACATGATGGACCATCTTGCCTATGATCAAATTCAATAGAATTGATTGACACCTCTTTGTGTGAGGGTATACGTTTATTAGACGCCAGTTACCCCCAGGTACTCAGTGAAAACAACCTACTGTTTTGATCATTTTATACAGAAATAGCTGATACACCTCATGACATGAGTGGTGTCCACTTCTTTGATGGATCACTCAGTTTCTCAGTGATTTACCAGTCATTGCTCTGTCAATGCTATTACTCAAATGATTTTTAATATTTTTCAATATCTTTATTAGCTGCCCTTTATTTGTTTCAGAATGACTTGTTCAAGGACAATACACATACTTAGCTTCTCTAACATGATTTCAGATGAGTTTTCAGATTTCAGAAATAATTAGCTTTGTCTGACATGAAATAAGATAAGGGTTGAGAGCTTTATCAATTTTCAGCATCCTTATTTACTGATTGTAGTCTTTCAACTCTAAAGATTATAAATTTTAAACCATTAAGTCAGTCTTTAAGCAATTAACGTTCTTATGAAAGAAGAAATCTGTTTTCTATTGCTTAATATTAGAACTGACTAAAAGATTGCCATGTTGTCAGACTAAATCATTCACAATCAAGGATTGAATAGACAGCGTCAACGCTGGAGTTCAAGGCGTCTACGCATCAGATGAAGAGACAAACAGTATAAGATACCGAGATAGTGACAGTGCGTTGACTCCATGCCATTGCAGCGTCAACTCATCAGAATAGTGAAACAGAAATATTTCCAGATCTAGTTCATTGCGTCAACGCCACATTGTAGCAGCGTCGACGCAGCAGTTCACCTTGACAACTGATAAGACTCCCCCTGTCTATATGCATGATGATCATGAGTGCAATAAAAATATATGAGAGTCATGCATTATCATACGTCTATTGCACAATGTTTATTCAATCTATCAACAGCAAATCCAAATCTGAAGTTTATTCAAAGCAGCTCAAATGTTTTATTCAAGTTAACAAAGAGTTTATTCATTATTCTGAAATTTACACAAGCCAAGTTCTCTTCTAAAAAATTTAAAATTTTCATTACCAAGTGGCTTAGTAAAAATATCAGCAACTTGTTTGTCTGTTTCAATGAAGTCCAGTTCAATTTCCTTTTTTTTCACAGCATCTCTTAGAAAATGATGTTTTATTTCTATCTACTCGATACCCAGCATAATCAGCATCAGTGTAAGCTAGAAGCTCTAACTCACACCTAGCAGGATACCATAATCCTAGCTCTGACCGCGGGCGCTGACCGCGGGGGCGGGCGGGCGGGCGCGCCGCAGGCGGCGCCCGCAACGCGGGTGCGGGCGCGCCCGCCCACGCCTTCCGCGTGGGCGGCCGCGCCCGAATTTTTTTTTTATTATTATTTTTTAAAAAAAAATTTGCATTTTTACCCTTTTCTTTAATTTATTGTGCTCATATAAATAAATATATATATGGGATATATATATGAAAATGCACAGTAAATTGAATAGAATTTTATCAAGTAGGTTAATTGTATTATCTCGATGGTAAATGTCTAATGTTAAATTTTATTTTACCGTGTTGAATTTACTGAGGTGAGATAATTACTATTTACCTTGAGATAAAATGGTAATAATTGAAGTTACTTCAGTAAAATTTAAGTTTTTGAATTTTTAATTATTAGATAATTAGAAATTTTAAATTTTATTGAAGATAAATGAAGAAAATTTAATTATTTGAATTTTAATTATTAGATAATTGTTAAATTTAAATTTTAAATTTTAGAAAATTACTAATTGAGGATAATTGCATTATTTTAAATTTATTTTCAAACAAAATTATTGGATAATTAGTTTGAATTTAAATTTAAATTATTTGCATTTTTAAATTTGGAATTTAAATTTGATTATGAGATAATTAAATTTAAATTTAAATTTAACTAATTATCTCAATTACATGCCCCTGTTGAAAATGATGGTTCTTTACGTGTCTTACATTATTTATCTTGTATTGACCTGCTTGTGTGTTTAATTTTAGTTAATCATGCTTTGATTTTTAAAATTAAACAAAGCTAGCATGTTTTTGTTTGCACATCCCATTTTTAAATTCAAAAGTAAGGATTATTTTTAGAAAATAACCCTTGATTGATTTTATTTGAATGGGTTGGCAAGTGATCATGGACTTGGATTAATGTAATTAATTGGGGTCTGCGAACCTCCTTTCTCTCTCTGTTAAAATTCCAATGTACTTCTATCTTCCTCCATTGTTGTATTCGCCCTAAGGGCTGCTGGAATTTGAGTCACATGTAAATTAATTTTTCCGGCCTGCGTGCCGTGTAAAAGTTGTAATTAATGCGGCGTCGGAGTTTGAAAGTGCGGAGCACACCCGACGAGGATGATCCAGCTGCTTCGGAAGCGGGCCGGGTGTCTTAGTTACATTAGGGTTAAAGTCCATGATCACTTGCGTTTAATTTACATTGGATGCATTTATTTTGTACAAACTACTAGGTACGGTAAATATATTAGATATATTTATATTACCACCTAGGGTGAGATCAAGATAAAATTGAATTCCCTCGCGCTTAAATTTTAGATCTGGGAAGCGTGGCTCTAAGAGTTGTCGTGGCCCTCCATCATTATGGAGTGAATGAACGTCTTCATTTCATGAATTTGTTGTGCTTTCCACAAGGTTCATGAGTTTGGGGGCGGGATTAAACTCCAAGGCTCGGCCTCAATGGGGTGAGGAATTGAACTCGGCTTTGTTGTGCTTTCCACAAGGGTCGGGTCATGAACTCATTGCTATGTAGTAATGATGGTTAGATCTAATCGAGAATATCCTTTGTTGTGCTTTCCACAAGGGGATGATTTCTCGGGGGCCGAATATCGGATATTGCATTAGATGCAAGTGCTCGTTGGCTGCCCTTGAGATGGTGTATGGCTTGTTGTGCTTTCCACAAGGTCGTACATCAGTCTCGTTGGGATTCCGACCCACTAGGTTGATCTCGTTGATCTCCCGTTCTATATACTGAGGGTTATATAGTTCGATCGAAAAATAGTGGGACTAACTAAGATAGAAAGCCACATCTAAGTTAGAATTTGAACACATGCTAAGTTATCTTTTATTTCTTATCCAGATTACAATGTCGTCGTCCAACCCCCTCCGCGGCATCTTGGATGCAAATAGATTAACTGGACCGAACTACTCGGATTGGCTGCGTAATCTACGCATAGTCCTTACCGCCGAAAAGATTGTATACGTGTTGGACACGGTTCATTCTGATCCAGCTCCTGATGCCGACGAGGGCGAGTTACTGGCTTATGCCAAGTGGTCTGAGGACTCCTCCCTTGCCCAATGTTACATGTTGGCCTCTATGGCTCCCGAGCTACAGAGACAATTTGAAAAGAGTGATTGTATAAGTATACTTCTCAATCTACGCCAGCTCTTCGGGGAGCAGGGTAGGATTGAGAGGTATGACATCTCCAAAAGGCTTTTCAGGACACGGATGTCTGAGGGTTCTTCAGTACATGCTCATGTATTGAAAATGATGGAGTGGATAGAGAGACTCAATGCACTGGGGTTCAAGTTGGATCTTGAACTGTGCATTGATCTTATACTCCAGTCATTGCCCGATTCCTTTTCTTCCTTCATCATAAACTTTAACATGAATAGAATTGATGCAACTCTCCCGAAGCTGCTCAACATGTTAAAGAGTGCTGAAGGAACTATGCAAAAAGATAAACCATCTTCTTCTATAATGATTATTGGTCGGGCCAATAAGAAAAGGAAGGCCACCCTGATATCCACTACAAGTAACAAAGGGAAAGGAAAGAAAAAGGCCACGGGTAAGCAACTCGCCAAAGTTGACAAAGGGAAGGGCAAGAAGAATGAAAATGAAGATAAATGTTTTCGATGCGGGGAAACTGGGCATTGGAAAAGGAATTACAGAGCAATTCTAAATGAAGGTATTTTTGTCATAGATCTTAATTTGTCATATATGAAATCCACATCATGGGTATTGGATACTGGATGTGCATCTCATATCTGCAATTCTGTGCAGGTGCTGGCAAATAAAAGGCGATTGGGCAAAAAGGAGATTGAACTGAGGATGGGCAATGGAGCTTTAGTTTCTGCCAAAACTGTCGGGACTGCACGCCTCAGTTTACCTTCAGGAGTCATTCTGGAGCTGAATGACTGTTATTATGTTCCTAATATTATTAAGAACATTATTTCAATCTCTGGCTTGTATAACATTGGATACACATTGGCTTTTAATAGCACTGGGTGCTCTATAATGAATAATAGTTTGAATATAGCCAATGGTTCATTAGTCAATGGTCTTTATGTATTAGATACACGTCCTAATGTTATGCAAATTTCCAATGCTGATGAAGTGAATTCTGCATATCTATGGCATTGCAGACTTGGTCATGTAGGTGAGAAAAGAGTCTCTCACTTACACTCAAATAGGTATTTGAATTCATTCGAATACAAGCCATTTGATACCTGTGAGTCGTGTCTCATGGGGAAAATGACCAAGGCTCCCTTTTGGTGGACATGGTGAGAGGGCTGTTGACCTTCTCGAGCTTGGATGTGTGTGGAACCCATGTCCATAGAAGCAAAAGGAGGTTATCTCTATTTCATTTCTTTTATTGATGACTTCTCTAGATATGGCTATGTGTATTTAATGAGACATAAGTCACAAGCCTTTGAGAAGTTTAAGGAATACAAGAATGAAGTAGAGAAACAGACAGGTAAAAGTATTAAGGCTCTTCGATCGGATCGGGGAGGTGAATACTTAAGCCATGAATTCACTTCTTATCTTAAAGACCATGGAATAGTTTCTCAGTGGACTCCACCGTATATACCACAACATAATGGTGTATCCGAGAGGAGAAACAGGACCTTGTTAGACATGGTCCGATCCATGAAGTCTATGTCAGGACTACCCTTGTCTCTCTGGGGCTATGCGTTAAAGACTGCGGCTTATTTATTGAATATGATCTCAATTAAATCAGTTCCTTCTATACCATATGAGATATGGAAGGGCAGGAAACCAAATTTTAATCACATTAAAATTTGGGGGTGTCCTGCTCATGTAAAGAAGAACGGGAGTGATAAGCTTGAGTCGAGAACCGATAAGTGTAGGTTTGTGGGATATCCAAAGGAGACGTTTGGATATTATTTCTATCACCCTTCTGAGCAAAGGGTCTTAGTGGCCAAGAGAGCTGTATTTCTGGAAAGAGAATATCTACTCCAGAAAAATAGTGGGAGCCAGATAGAATTGGACGAGGTCCAAGAACCACAACCCATAGACACAAACTCGTTAAATGAGACGGTATCGGTTGATCCTATTCAAGGTGAAACACTGACACTACGGAGATCTGGTAGACTACCGAGAGAACCTGAGAGATATGTTGGACATGTCTCAGAGGGGTCCTCTAAGGTATGTATCGATGAGGATGATGATCCTCAGTCGTACCAGGAGGTGATCCATAGTGTAGACTCTGAGAAATGGCAAGAGGTAATGGATTCAGAAATCCAGTCCATGTACACCAATAAAGTTTGGAACTTAGTTGATGTACCCGAAGGGAAGGTCCCTATCGGTTGCAAATGGATTTTCAAAAGGAAAATCGGTGCAGATGGACAGGTTGACACATACAAGGCTAGACTAGTGGCGAAAGGATATCGTCAAAGGCAAAGCATTGACTATGACGAGACGTTTTCACCGGTAGCCATGGTTAAGTCAATCAGAATCCTCCTTGCCATTACTGCATACCTGGATTATGAGATCTAGCAAATGGATGTGAAGACAGCTTTTCTTAATGGAAACCTGTCAGAAGAGGTGTACATGGTACAGCCTGAGGGATTCACCTCCAAGCCACATCCTAATAAGGTATGCAAACTTCAAAGGTCCATTTATGGATTAAAGTAGGCATCTAGAAGCTGGAACTTAAGATTTGACGAGGCTGTCAAATCTTTCAACTTCATTCGGAATGAAGATGAACCCTGTGTTTACAAGAAGGTCAGTGGGAGCTCAATGACCTTCTTGGTCCTTTAAGTTGATGACATCTTACTCATTGGGAATGATGTAGCGATGTTGACATCAACTAAGTCTTGGTTGTCCAAGACCTTCTCCATGAAGGATTTGGGAGAAGCATCCTATGTGCTGGGCATAAGGATCTATCGAGATAGATCTAAAAGGATGCTAGGATTATCTTAATCTATGTACATAGACACTATCCTCAAAAGGTTTAGGATGAAAAATTCCAAGAGAGGTCTCATTCCCATGAGACATAGAATTTGCCTATCCAAGGGGATGAGTCCTAAAACTTCTGAGGAGGTGGCACACATGAATAAGGTACCCTATGCTTCGGCGATAGGGTCAATCATGTATGCAATGCTATGTACACGGCCTGATGTTGCCAATGCTTTGAGCATTATCAGTAGATATCAGGCAAATCCAGGCGAAGAGCACTGGAAGGCAGTAAAGGGCATCCTTAAGTACCTGCGAAGGGCTAAGGATCTTTTTCTGCTTTATGGAGGAGAGGACTTACAGCTTAGAGCTTACACAGATTCTAGTTTTCAGTCAGATCCAGATGACTGCAAATCCATGTCTGGATTTGTATTCATGTTGAATGGAGGGGCAGTCAGTTGGAGAAGCTCCAAGCAAGACACGACTGCAGACTCGACGACGGAGGCGGAATATATTGCTGCAGCTGAAGCTGCTAAGGAAGCCGTCTGGATGAACAAATTCATCTTGGAACTTGGCATAGTTCCCGAGATATCAGCTCCCATCCCATTATTTTGTGATAATAATGGGGCCATCGCCCAGGCGAAGGAACCGAGATCTCACCAAAGGTCAAAGCATATTCTCAAGCGCTTTCACCTTATTCGGGAGATTGTTGATCGTGGAGATGTGATGGTAGAGCGTGTACCGTCAAAAGACAACATAGCAGATCCACTGACTAAGCCTTTGACACAGACTGTATTTGAGCGCCATCGGGATAAGATGGGCCTCAAAGTTGTGGGCAATTGGTTGTAGTTCATGTGGGAGATTGTTAGTGTTGGTGCGCTACAGGCCAATTTCGGGTCGGGTAGGCCCAATAGTTGTACGATCTTGTTCATTAATAAAGTGGTGTTTGAGCGTAAATATGCGATTGTGTTACTTTACGTTATCCCTAGGATATGTGGTTGTAAAGTCAGCTCGAGATTGGATCTCGAACATGAGACTTACTTTACATGAACACATACCTTAAACTGTTCCTGGTTGGAGGGTAATCACTCGGGGACTTTGATTACCTATTAAACCAGTACACATGATGTGTCAGTGACCAGTCTCATGATCATTGGTGCGGGGCACCAACACATATGTGTAGGTGTATATCCTTGGAGGATGTGCACTGAACTGATCCGCTATTGGATCTTCAGATGGTTGATTATACCTAATGTCAACTGAAGATCCAACGGTCACAGTAGCATCGTTGGTCCTTTGACCTGAGACATTGATCGGATCTTACATGAGGATTGGAATGGTTTAATTATTTAGCTAAGTGACTTTAACCATAAGTCATGAGTTGTCGAGTCATTAACCACTCCAGGATACGTGTGAAGATCATCAATGGTCAAGAAGGGATCGCTCACTGTCGGGTATATATCAGACAGTTAATGGGTCATGACATTGACGCTCCGTTAAATCCCTGGCCAGGGTCGTGTGAGTTCGTTTAGAACGGACATCATACACTTTAAGGAGGTCATAGTCAAATGGCACGATCATGGGGTTTGACAGATACCGTACCCTCGATCGTACTAGACTCATAGAAGGAGCGAGGGATTATATCGATGTGGTAACTGTGGACTTACAGGTACCAGACAGGCTGGTTAAAACTCGGCGTCCTCTAGGATCACGCGAATTTGCTTGACCCAACGTGATCGAATGTTCGGAATGAATTAAACTATTATTCGGCTCTTGTAGAAGCGAATAATACGTTTAATTTACTTCTAATTAGGAATTAGAAGTTAATTGGCCTTAAACTAGAGTGACTGTGGACCTAGAGGATCACACACAATGGATTCTTGGGTGACGGATAATTATTATACAAATGTATGTATTATTTCCTTTTAATTCCTTTTGGAAAGGAGTGTAAACGGAGTTTAATACATATGTATAATATGAGATAGGACATATATACAGTTTTGGTCTTTTAGAACCCTTTTCTAATAAACCTAAACTCTATATATAGCTACCTACGTGAAGCTCATTCGAGCCTTCACTTTTTCCAACCTCTTAAGCTTAAGCAAGCACATAAGCTTAAGAGGAGGATTAGCCTCCCCCTTTCTCCCTCTTGCTCTCTCTCTCTCTCCAGAAGGTGATAGAGCTAGGGAAGGTCGTGCCGGGGAGGTACCGTCACTGCGCAAGGGTCCGTGTGGATCTGCTCTAGAGGCCGTACAGCTGTGCGGCTCGGTTTCTCTGCATCGGGCTTAGCGGACAGCGTCGTTCCGCGCAAGGTGAAACACGCAACCCGTAATTAGGGTATTAGAAACATCGATTAGAGCACAGATTAAGCTTTCCATAACACCAGAATCGGGCAAATTAAATTTTTGTTATCCGCTGCGTCGCCCGTAGGTGCTGTGTGAAACCTTACAGTTTGCTGGGTAGAAGGTCTTACCATGACTCTGTTAATTACATAACAGGCAGTGTTCACTGCTTCAGCCCAAAATTTCCTTGGTAGACCACCTTCAGTAAGAAGTGTACGACCCATCTCCACTAGGGTTCTGTTTCTTCTCTCCACAACCCCATTCTGCTCAGGTGTCCTTGGTGAGGAGTACCTATGGTTGATTCCATTTGACCTGCAGAGTTCATCAAACTGTGAGTTTTCTAACTCACCTCCATGATCAGTCAAAATATTTTGAATTTTTTGATTTATTTTAACATAGAACTCCTGAAATTCTGAGAAAGCATCACTCTTATTAGATAAGAAATAAACCCAAGTATACCTAGAAAAGTCATCTACCATGACAAACCCATACCTCCTTCCTGATAAGCTGACAGATCTGGTTGGCCCAAAGAGATCCATGTGTATCAGCTCATAGGGTTTGGAAGATAGATTTTCAGTTCTAGACTTAAATGACTTTCTAGTTATCTTTGATTGAGTGCATGCATCACAGATTTTATTTTCTTTCTTGAAGGAAACTTCAGGAAGTTCTCTAACCATGCTATGCTTGTTCAGTTTATGCAAAATGGTATAACTAGCATGGCCTAACCTACGATGCCATAAAAATGCTAAATCTTCTCTATTGGCAGTAAGACATAGGTTAGAATGCTGAATATCATCTAGATCTATCATGTATGTGTTATTTATTCTTTTTCCAGAGAATTTTATAATTTCTGAATCAGGTTCAAAAACCTTGCAGCATTGAGAATCAAATAAAACCTTAAGACCCTTATCACACAACTGGCTGATACTAAGTAAATTGTAAGCTAACCCTTCAACCAGCATAACATCATCAATGCAGCAGGTAGAGCACTTACCTACCTTACCTGATCCAATGATCCTACCCTTTGTGTTGCTTCCAAAGGTGACAAGGCCTCCTAGCTTTTCAGTTAGCATACAAAACTTGGCCTTATCTCCTGTCATATGCCTGGAGCAGCCACTGTCCAAGTACCACAAGTTGCTCTTGGCTGCCAGGCATACCTGCACACACAATTAGGGCAAAGAGTTTGGAACCCAAGTCTGATTGGGCTCCAATGCAGATGAAGTGCAAGTAAAGAAAGAAAGCATGGTTTTGGGAATCCACATTTGTTTGAAGCAGTTCTGTTCAGTGGATTTTCCAGATTTCCTTTTGTTTTGCTTTTTCTTGTTGACTTTCTTCTTATATGCACTAACAAAGTTATTCACAGAATTTTTGTTATTGTGCCAATGCTTTGGCCAGGTTGCATTCATAAAGTTTTGGCCATGGTAGTTCCTAGACTGGCTGTGGAAATATTGGTAATTCCTAGGCATCCGACTACCACACCCATTTTCCCAATTTCTGACATAGGGTCTCTAATAATGTGTAGGTTGATGAACATACCCTGTATACATCCCTTGAGTTCTAGTCCACCCATACCCATTAGGATAGATTGGCTGTTTGGGGTAGTAGGACTGAACTCTAGGTGAATTGAATTTGTTGGGCTGACTTTTGAAAATGTTTTGTCTTCCCTGCACCCTTGACCCTGCTGACCTATTCATAGGTTTTGGTTGGGTCCTTTTCTGTGATGGTGGTGGTGAAGACTTTTTGGCATTGATATGAAGTTTGTTTATCTGAATAGACTGACCCCTAACCTTGGGTTGAGCACTAGAGCTAGGTTTGGAAGTGCCAATTCTACTAGGCTCACGTACTTTCTGTTTGCCCTTCTCCTCTGCATTCAGCCTTTTCAGATTCAAATTTGTCTTTATAGCATTATTAGAATTCATGTTGATCAGAGGTCATTTCTCCTTTTGTGCAACAAAAGAAATAGTTTTCATTCCAAAGCTTTTGATTGCACTAGAGTTGAATCCTAGGCCCTCTCTTCTGAAATTTACTTTTGACCCCAATAATGCATCTAAATTTTCAGATCCTTGGGTCATTTTCTCAATTGTTTTTAGCTTATCCTCATTATCTTTCTGAACTTCATCAATATATTTTTTTAACTCATTATTCACATTGAGGACAGGTTCATATTTTTCAGAAACAATCTTTATCTCATTTTCATAATTCTGAATTTTCAGTTTCCATGCATCAATTTCATTGTCTAATCTCACATTTTCTTCCTTAGACATTTTCAGTTCTTTATTGATTTCTTCAAATTCAGAACATGTGAGTTTCAGCTTACTGTTTTCAGTTTCTAAGCAGGCAATTTTATCAGACAATGAAGTATCATTTTGCGTGATTTTAATTTTTCTTCGAAGATGCCTGTTTTCTTTTCTGACCTCATCTACTCTGTCAGTAAGTTCATCATAGGCAACCATCCAATCAGTAATAGTAAAATTTTCATAGCGAGAGGATACCTCATCAGATTCTTCCTCTCTATCTTCTGAGCTGGTTGCCATGAGACAGATTGACTTCTCAGCTTCAACTTCACTGTCCGAAGTGACGCTCAAAGATCCCTCGTCCTCATCACTCCAGGTACTCACCATAACTTTCCCTTTTGTGTTCTTCTTCTTGGACTTGTCCTTGAGATTCTGATTTATCGGACATTCAGCTTTAAAGTGACCCGCCTTCCTGCATTGATAGCAAACATTAGTTTTAGCTTTCTTTGTAGGGTTTGATTTATACCTTGTGTCTCGGCGGCCACTGTTGGGATTTTTTCGACTGAATCTTTTTCCTTCCTTTTTAAGAAATCTCCGGAATTCCCTAGTAATCATGGCAATATCAGCATTTGCCACTTCTTCTTCAGACAAGCTCTCTTCAGTTGATGATCCGTTGGGGCTGGATCGACTGGATCTACTAGCACCAGCCTTCAGAGCTATAGGCTTCCTCTTTCTGTCAGCATCCTCTATCTTTGGCATATTCATCTCATAAGCCATTAGAGATCCGATCAGCTCATCTGCCTTAGTATTATGCAGATCTCTTGACTCTTCCATAACTGTGGCCTTGGTGTGCCACATTGGAGTTAAGGATCGCAAGATCTTCCTGACTACATCGTACTCAGAATATTTTTTCCCGAAGCCTCTGAGACCATTTGTGATAATGGTCAGCCGAGCATACATTTCCTTGATCGTCTCATTAGGCTTCATCTTGAAGGCTTCGTATTCTGAGACTAGTAGATTAGTCTTAGTCTCTCTGACTTGTGAAGTTCCCTCATAGATGACTTCAAGTGCATCCCACATTTCCTTCGCTGAGGAGCAGGCAGATATTCGTGAGAACTCGGTGGGATGTAGAGAACACTGGATTGCATTGATTGCACTCCAGTTGAGCGTGGACCTTCTGATTTCTTCCTTAGTCCATACATCTTCATTTGGAGACAGCTCGAAAGGTCCCTTACTAACCACCTTCCAAATTTCATAATCTTTAGCCCTCAAGAATACCTGCATACGGTGCTTCCAGTATGCGTAGTTGGTTCCATCGAAGTATGGGGGCTTGGATGTGGAGTGTCCTTCAGCTATCATCCCTCTTCCGTCCATCTGTGCTTATCCTCTTCGGGCGGTAAGTCCCTGTAGAAGAGTCTAGCTCTGATACCAAGTGTTGAAGTTAGATGGAAGGCTCTATCACCACAGGATGTGGATCTAGAGGGGGGGTGAATAGATCAACTGGCTATTTAAAAATTTGGCCTAGAATCAAATGCGGAATTAGAAGAACACTAGACGAACACAGCCAATGCACCGAATGAAACACACAAGATCTGCTGAACAAGCAATCAAACACACGAGAGGCACAAGGCTTTTAGGTGGTTCGGTCAATCCGACCTACGTCCACCCCACATTCAACTCGAATGTGGATTACTGCTGATACACAGCTTCAAACTGCTGGGCTCTACAGCTTGCCAACAACGGCTGGGGCTTACAGCTTATCCTGACCAGAGGAACATCCTCTGCAACAGCTGAGCATCACAGCTTGCTCTGCTGGGCACTACAGCTTAGCCGACCAGAGGAACACCTCTGCAACCCGCTGCCTCACAGCTTGATCCCGTTGACTAACAGCTTGATAGAACAAGAGTTTTCAAAGGAAAATAACAAAGACTGAAAACAAACGAAACACACAATCGAATGGAAGAAAAGCAAAGCGACTGTAGCTCAAGGTTGAGCAATATCAGCTCTGGTAACTGGACCAAGAGACTGATTCACAAGCTCTCACAATAACTCTCTCTCAGCTCATCTCTCTTTTTCTTCTTCTCTCTTTTTCTTCTTCTCTGCCTTTCTTCTTTATTCTCACAGTGGATCTCGGTGGCTGCTGCTTCAAGCAGGATGTACAAACTTTTCCAATCTCGATCAACCTATATAGAAGATGAAGACTAATATATATAACAGCAGCAGGTGGATAAGGGCGCGTGGCTTCCATGCTTTCCCGGCCAATGGAATCCGCCAGCTTCGAGACAATTACATCCACGTGTCAGCATTTGGTTCACGAGCCAGGCACCTTGGATCACGTGCCCTACAATTCAAAGACGTTTGATCAGCAAAACTCAAGACTGCTGCGTTGACTCCATCAGCCCATGGCGTTGACGCATCAATGATCCAGTGATCATGTCTTCAGCAGATGGGCGTGCTGCGTCGACGCCGCTTCACTGCTGCGTTGACGCATCGGTGTGTACTAGCAGCTAAAAGGTGTCGTTCCATCAACCTGCTGCGTCGACCCAACGAGCTATAACGTCGACGCTGCCAGGGTACTCCAGAGGTTGCAAGGAGTTACTTGAACTGCTGCGTCCACGCTGCCAGTGGGTGGCGTTGACGCATCTGAGTAACCCAGTAACCCATTGGTTCTCTTTTTGTAACTGCTGCGTCGACGCTACTTGCTCAATGCGTTGACGCACCAGAATAATCCAGGAGCTTCTTTCTTGATTTACTGTGTCCACGTGTCAGCCTCTCAGCCAGCTTCAGCACACGTGTCACAAGCCTGTCTACCCTTCCAGCCTCGAATCACGTGCCCTCCATAAGCTTCACGATCAGAACACCTGTCAGACAGAGTATCGGATAAGTCATCAGTTTAAGTGAAGAACTCTGTATAGACTTGAAAAGACGATCATGCTGTATAGACTGAGTGTGTACAGTGTGAGGGAGTGTATAGACTTAGTTAGAAGGAGCCCGATGTACAGACTTGCCTATGCGAAAGCCACTGTACATACATTGAAAACGTGAAGCCAAAATGTAGACTTCACGCTGTACAGACTTGAGGCTTTGATGAACGAAGGTTCATTGTATAGAGTTGGAATGTAAGGCCCAATGTATAGACTTCAAAGTCCACTGTGGATGTATAGACTTTATCAACTGAAGAAAGTGAACTGAAGCATCGACGCATCAGCTCAAGGAGTTGACACACTACTGTATGGATAATGTTCAGACTTGCTGAAAGACCGATGTACAGACTTTCAAACCTGAAGGCCAATGTGTGGACTTTGCGTGAGATGCTCAATATACAGACTTCACCTTAGACTCTAAATGAGACGGACAGTGTATGGACTTGGCCACTGCACTGTGGATGTATGGACTTTGACGCCTGCATACTATGCAATGTACACACTTGGTGCCTGATGCTCATATGCAGACATTGATGCCCAACAGCGATGTATAGACATTGAGACTATGAGTGTGTGTTCAGTGTTAAGATAAGATTAAATGCATATAACACACAGACAATCTGATAAAGTGATTTCATCAAAACATAAACAGTGTTGCCAATTCATCAAAACAATGTGTTGCCATATGAAGTAAAGTTACATGTCAACACCATCAACACATAGGAGTCACAACATAGTCGTTGCACTCTGGGAACACATGTAATTGTCCTTTGATTAATTGTGACAATTGTCAGCTCGTACTATTTGTATTAAATTTTGAGTTAAATCTTAGTTATTTACGCACTCTGATATTTACATGATTGACACGATCTATATAGACGCGTCACGCCTCCGGGTAATCTTCCGCGCTCGGGGCGTGACACGACCCTACCCTAGGAGTAAAGATCGGAGCCGACCTAACATCTGAGGTTCAACAGCAATACAAAGAGTTCATTTCCGCGTACATCCGGGTCTTTGCATGGTCTGATGATCAACTCCCCGAGATATCGGAAGAGACGGTGGTGCATAAGCTCAACCTCGACCCAACCATGAAGCCCGTGCAACAATGTAGAAGGAAGCATGCGCCAGAGAAGCAGACGATTATCAAGGAGCAGGTCACCAAGGGGTAGAAGGCTGGACTTTTTAGACCGGTCATGTACCCGATGTGGCTGGCTAATGTCGTCCTGGTGCCGAAAGCTTCAGGAAAATGGCGGATGTGCGTGGACTTCACCGACTTGAACAAGGCTACTCCAAAGGACTGCTATCCCTTGCCGAGCATCAACCAACTGGTTGATTCAACCTCGGGCAATAAGATACTCAGCTTCTTGGATGCCTACTCAGGTTACCACCAGATCAGAATGCACCCTTAAGACATCGAGAAGACCACCTTTATCACTGACTTCGGCGTACACTGCTACACCCGGATGCCGTTCGGGTTGAAGAATGCTGGAGCCACGTACCAGAGGCTGGTCAACCATATGTTTGAGGGACAACTCGATCGAAACGTCGAGGTCTATATTGACGACATTCTCGTGAAGACCCCCAAGGCCGAGGACCACTTCGCCGACCTAGCAGCAACTTTCGACACCCTCCTGAAGTACAACATGAAGCTCAACCTCACCAAGTGCGCCTTCGGAGTAAGGTCCGAGAAATTCTTGGGCTTCTTAGTCACCCAGCGTGGGATCGAGGCCAACCCCGACAAGGTCCAGGCCATCCTGGACATGCGCCCACCCACCTGCATGAAAGACGTTCAACGCCTTACCGGGCGCATTCCTACGCTCAGCAGATTCCTGTCCCGCGCGACTGAACGATGCCTACCCTTCTTCAAACTGTTGAGGGGGCCCAAAATGGCATCTGCTACATTCACGTGGGATGAGGAATGCCAAAGAGCGTTCGTCGAGCTTAAGGAGTTCCTGGCTTCGCCCCAAGTGCTTTCCAAGCCTGTCCCAAGTGAAGCCTTGTATCTCTATCTCTCGGCAACTCCATCCATAGTTAGCTCGGTCCTAGTCAAAAATGACTCGGGAATCGAGAGACCGGTCTACTACACAAGCAAGGTGCTCAACGAGGTTGAGAAAAGGTACCCCGCAACCGATAAACTCGTGCTAGCGTTGGTTACCTTGGCCAAGTGCCTCCGACCCTATTTCCAAGGGCACTCCATCACCGTGCTGACCGGCGAACCATTGAAGAGGATCCTCGCTCACCCTGAAGCCTCAGGACGCATCATCAAGTGGGTCATCATGCTCGGGGCCTACGATATATCGTATCGGCCTCGCTCGGCTATCAAAGCCCAGGCGCTCGCCGACTTCATCGTCGAGAGCACCATCCCGACTGAAGAAAGATCTCCGTCCGCGCCCGGGCCGACCTGGGAACTGTTCATCGACGGATCTTCCAATTCAACCGGAAGCGGTGCCGGCATCCTCCTAAAGTCCCCCGAAGGAACGGAGCTATAGTACGCCCTGAAGTTCAACTTCCAAGCATCCAACAACGCTTCCGAGTATGAGGCCCTCATATCGGGAGCCCGCATGGCCCGGCGGTTAGGGGCTGAGCAAGTCAGGATTCACACCAACTCCCAACTGGTCGCTAGCCAGGTCAACGGTGATTATGATGCTCGGGAAGCACCGATGATCAAATACCTCCAACTGGTCAAGACTGTGGCACAACAGTTCGAGAGTTTTGAGGTAGTCCGAATAGCTCGAGAGGAAAACTCACGAGCAAACGCCCTCTCTCAACTGGCCTCCTCTCTTGACCCCGAGGGTACTCGATAGGTCCTTCTCGAAGAGCTAGAGCGCCCGAGCATCGATTCGGAGCTCGTAGCTATTGACTCAGCCTCCCCAAGCGACTGGCGTGTGTAGACACGCCAAAATTGACGTTACTGTGAGTACATCTCATATTACCTTGTAATATCCCAATTTGACCCTCAAATTAGTTCTATTTGAGTGGTTTTTCCCACTTTTTTTAGATTTCTCCTTTTTTTCACCCTTTTCCTATTTTTTCCTATTTTTCTGGATTTTTATGGATTTTTCTGGGTATTTTTTTTTTATTTTTTAGAAATAACGACTTGACTTGGGGCGTCTTTTAAATAACGACTTATACATGGGCGTTTCTTAAAAAATTAACGACTATACTGGAGGGCGTCCATTCTTTCAAATTTCCATTTTTTTGGATTTTTCTGGGAATTTTTCGGAATTTTTTGAGAATTAACGACTTAATCATGGGCGTTACTTTTAATTTGAAAAGAATAAAAAAAATCAAAAATTGAATTCACGCCTTACACACGGTCGTCACTTTTTCAAATTATTTTTTTAATATTATTTTCCACTCTCTTCCAGAGGTGATTTGGTGGCCTTCCGGGTGTCAGAAAAATTCGCAAAAATAGTCGTTGAAATCAGGGCGACGAGATGCACCTCCACCTAAAAAATGAGAAAATAATATTGAGAAATGAAAAATGGCCCTATTTCGAATTTTTTTAATTAACGTCCTTTGTTAAGGCGTTTTTTAATTAACGCCTTTGACTCAGACGTGTTTCAATTTCATTTCTAAAAATGATCCAGGAATTAACGCCCTTGTGCAGGGCGTGTTTTTAAAAGACGCCCTTCGGAAGGTCGTCAATTCTTGAATTGACGCCCTGAGCCAGGTCGTGTTTCACTTTTGTGCTTCGAACGAACGCAGCCTTTCCCAGAGAGACTCCTGCTTCGTTTGGGCTCTTGCCCAATCTTATCTTCCCCTCTTTGGGCTCTTGCCCCTTCTTATCTTTTCCTCCGTAGGACTCTTTCCTTCTTATCTCTTCATTCGATTCTATTTTAATAGAGGATACCGCTCTGTTAATAGGTTAGCCGCCCATTTTTCTCCCTCCCTCGGTTCTTCTTCTTCTTCTTTGTTCTCTTCTTCTGCGGTTTTGTTTTTTGTTTGTTTTGTTTTGTTTTTTTTTTTCTTCTTCTTTCTTCACAGGTTGCTGTTGCCGCTGGCTGAAGGAGGAACTCCTCTTATGCTTAATTTCGTCATCCCTTTTGAAGTGTTCTCCCCATCGAGCATTCAAAGCCAAAAGCAACAGGCTTCCTTTGTCCTTTATCTTCTTCTTTTATTATCATTGTTCATCTGCATGCATATTCATCCTTTTGTTATTAAACTTCAACTCAACTACGTTGAGATCTCCCCTAAGTGCAACTCTTGCACTCTTTCCCCCTTACTCATATTTTACATTTTCATTTCACATTCATGCATTCATCATAGCTCCCCACACCCTCTTTGCATAGGGGTTTAAGGGCAATCCCCTTAAGGTGTGTTCTTCACCATGATTTCATGCTCATCTTTATTTAGGATTTGATGCTACACACCATGTTCTAATGCATATCTTTATTGGTGTTGTTGTCTTTCTTACAAGGGTAATTGATTGAAGACTCTCTTCGTCGGCCGGCCGATTTGAAGAGAAAGGAAGCACTCACATCCCCGCACTCCAAGGTATTTTTCGCGATCTCTCCCATACTTTCATTGATATATTTTTGAGGCCTCGCGTCTCTGGCGATCACAAACTCCTCCTTTTAGCACCTTGTGCTATTTTATTCCAACATGTGTGCTTATTTTTATTGTTTATTCATATATTATTTTCTAAGTGGATTTTAAAAGAGATCTACAAATTGGCGATCACGGTGGGACCCTTTTTGTTTTTCATTTGATTACCCCTTTCCCTTTGGCACCCAAGTGTGCCCTTTCCCATTGGTACCCTCGGTACCCTTTCCTTTGTGCCCCTCGGGCACCCTCCATTGTGCTTTGCACTTTCCCCTAAGTGATTTGTCAATTGAATAGATTTGTTTTAAAATCTCCACTTAGTTAAAATTTTGATGAGCATGTTTTTATCTTTATAATCATATGTGATGATTGCCTCTGTGACTGTGAGTGTTTCCACTCTGCTGGCCGTGGGAGTTTGAAAGAATTCACGCCCTCCCACAGGGCGTTTCTTTATTTAGTAGCGCCTCTCGTCAGGGCGCGTTTTCATGATTTGACGCCCCCACCCATGGGCGTCTCTTTATTTGGTTGAGCATCGTTGATAATTAACGCCCTGCCCCAGGGCGTCTCTTTTATTGGTAGCGCCTCTCATCAAGGCGTGTTTTACCTTGCCTGTGGGCCTCCCACAGTGATTCACGCCCTGCCAAAGGGCGTCTTTTGATTGGTAGCGCCCTGCCCCAGGGCGTCTTATTCCTGTGTTTTCACCGAACCCCTTTATTTATCACTGTATCATATTTTTGCTTATCTCTTGCATTCATTCATTCATTCATTTTGCATTGGTTTGGGAGACCTCCTCTCTCCACATACTAGGAGCCACACACCCCCTTGGTGAAGGAACGACCCTCCATTGAGCATTCCGTCTCTTTGGATTGGAAATTCCTAAACCAAGCCTCCATAAGTCCCCGCACCCGTGGATTCCCTCACGGACGCCGGGCAGGTTGTACCCTTTTTGGAGTCCCGAGTTTAGTTGGCCTACACGTGGTGAGAGAGTATTCCTAGTTGGCATTGGAGTTAAATCATATTGAAACTAGGTTCCCCTTGTGTGAATCATATCAATTTGCATAAAATTCATTAATTCACCAAGGTTTAAACAATCAACATCACGGTAACCATTCCAACTTGTGTGCTTCTTTGCATATTATTGTGAAATTTTGATTATATAATGGCTTACCATGATAAGAAAAACATGTTCAATTCAATTCATGAGGATGCACAACCTAGCACTTCTTATCCTCAATTTCAACATGTTAATCATCACAATTCTCACCACTCTTTCAAGGGACCACGTCCTTATTCTCATGGTCATGCCCGACCCATGGGCAGTGTCCATTCTTATGGCCCCCCTCCTCAATTGCGAACCACTATTCCTCCGGGACCGTCTCCTCCCAACGATGAGAGGGTCTCTCAAATCTTGCATGCATTAGATCATCTTACCCCTCAACAGATCCAAGCCCTTAAGGCCGCCGTTGAGGGTGCATCTCCCGCATCTCCTCCTCCTTCTATTCCTACACGGGTGGCCCATCACCCACCGCCCTCTTCTATTCATAATCCTGTTCGGGTAGCCCATTACCCATCTCCTCTTACTCATACTCCTCCTTGGGTGGTCCAACACCCGCCTCCTTCTATTCCTCCTCCAACACGGCCCCGGGGCCCTTTTATTCCTTGCAATCCGGCCCATCCGGGTTCTTCTAAGGGTTATCCCGTCAATTCCCCTTCACGGCCTTCTTATGCGGCTCCTCCTTCAATGCCCTGCCAACCCTCTATTGTTCATGTTACTCCCCTCCAGCAGGATATCCTTGATAAGATTACTTCCATGGAGGAACAATTAAAGAGGGTTACAAGTTCACGGCCAGTTCCTCCTACTCCGATTAATCCTCTCCATGCGGCTTTGGATGATATTACAAGAATGGAGAGAGAATGGAAGGATAGGATGGACGACTACAGTGTTGATATTCCAAATGAGCAAGAGCCGGCAATTGAAGAATCTGAGCCGGTCTATGATGATGATGAAGCTGTGCAGGCACCCCTCCCGAGTTTCCTTCGTTTCCCGCTCCCTCCACTTTCATTTGACGAACCCCCTGCTCAGGACGAAGCCATCGTCCCTAATCCAACCCCTATTCTCGAGACCTCTTGGTGTTACGACGATGGGTCAATACTTCAATCACCCACGCCGGCGCATCTTGAGTCTCACCCCACTCCAAACACCGCTCGCCCCGTTCGGCGCTTTCTCTGCAATAAACCTCCACCAATTGCACCTCCCCCCATTATGCCATTAGCCTCCACCGAGCTTACCATCGAACCTTCCCCAATTAACCTACCATTACCACCACTTCAAACCTCCATCATCCCTTTAACCCCAAAACCCATTTTGCCTATTCCTCCACCATATGGCCTTTCGCCTTTACCCCTGGCTAATCCTGAGCAGGATCCACCACTTTTTGCACTCGAGCCCATCCCAACTGTTTCCAAACAAAGGGAGAAGCTCGACGTGTTTGAACCTCCACCTCCACTTATTCATTTGCCAACACCTCCCGTTATACCTCCACCATCCACGGAGCCTTCCGCCTCCGCCTCACCTCCCGTTACTACTCGGAAGGGGCGTGCTTCTACAGCTACTTGCGCCGAGGACGATCAAGAGCCGGGCAAGAAGACTTTGGCCACGACTGTGCCATTCAAAGTTCAAGAATTTGTTTACCGGATGCCAATCCGAGTTATTGTGCCATGCACGGTTGAAGAGGCCAAGACGCCGCCATTGCTCAGCAAATGCCAAGAATTAATGCCGATTAAGGGCCAGGCAGGGCACCCCTTGTTCAAATCTTCAAATCCCGAATTGATTATTCCTTACAAGGGGCGAATGCCCATTTTATTCAACATTCCGTATATGTCAATGGGCATGGCAATGCTTCATTTTCTAACTCTCCAACTCCCTCACATTGTTGATTGCTTTCCAAGGGGGTTGTCATTTATCGAAGCTTCTTTTATTGGGCCAATTGGTCGTACTTTTTCACTGCCATGGAGGGGCAGTGATCTTGGTGCTAAGGGGCCTTCCCATGTTTGCTCCACTTTCTATTCATCTATTTCTATCACTTTTTCTTCATGGGCCACTCCAAGGGATAAGAAAAGGATCTCGCCCTCTCACCCTTCATATTCTTCATCTTCTTTGAATTTCATGCATTTTTCATTCATTCATTCATTCCATCCATTGCATACATTGCATCCATCCTTTTACATGCATTTGCATCTCCTGATTCCCGGGTTTCCAAACCCGTATCTCCACCGTCTTCCGGCACCGCTGGGCATCCCGCCTTTCCCATCTTATTCACCTTCATCTACATTCCTCGGGCATCGCGCCCCTTTCCCCTTTACTCCTCCGGAACCTCCGGATTTTCCTCCAAATTCTCCATCATTTCTCTCACTTTTTCTCGGGCATTGCGCCCCTCTCCACTCTATTCTTCCGGAACCTCCGGACTCTCCCCTCGGGCATGCCGCCCCTTTCCACCCTCTTTCTCCGGAACCTCCGGACTTCTCCCCCGGGCACGACACCCTTTTCCACCTTTTCCCCCTTGATTGTATTCCTCCGGAACCTCCGGGCTCTCATACTCTTCCCGATTGTATTCCTCCGGAACCTCCGGATTCTCCACCTGATTGTCTCCATCTTTTTCCCGGGCATCGTGCCCCTTTCCATTTGCTTCCTCCGGAACCTCCGGATTCTTTGTCTTATTTTCTCTATCATCTTCCTGATTTCATTCCTCCGGAACCTCCGGACCATCCATCTTTCTTCCAATTCATCTTTTTGATCCTCCGGGACATCACATCCTTCATTTTCTTCTTCCTTTTCCATCATCTTTTTCCTTATTTTTCCCCAGGGCATCGCGTCCCTTCTTTCGATATCCCTCCGGAGCCTCCGGATGATTCCTACCATAATCCTCCACTGCCTCCGGAGCCTCCGGATTCCTCCGCTCATGATTCTCCTCTGCCTCTGGACCCTCCGGATCCGCCTCTTTCCATTTACCAATTTCTTCTTCTGATTCCGCCAGATCTTGGGTCCGACCCAACTTCTTCTACATCCATTGCTTTGGGCATTTACCCTTTCTCCCATTGTTTTAGAGGCTTTAGTCCTCACTCCACCTCCTAATTTTTCGCTTCTTCTGTAGACTGTTCCATGTGATCAGGGTCTCTGCACCCTAACAAGGGAGTTCTAGCCCTTGTCTCTTTTTCTTTTCTCCTTATTTCATCTGCGTCTGGTCTGGGCACCACTCCTTCTTGTTAGGCCACTTTCAAGATCATTTGCTTCCAAAGAGGACAAATCCCATGATGATCACCTTCAGCAGCTGCTTCTACGAAGGTTACAAGGTAAATATTGGCGTAAGTAAGCATTTCTACGATATATCTCCTCATCGCTTCACGCATGATTTTCAAAACAAAGTGCTTCTTAACGGGATTAAGAATGGTGTTTCAGATCTTTATCTTAGGCTTTTGTTAAATTAAATCATTCTCAAAAGAGTCTTTAGGCTTGCTTTTGCAGCACCTTTGGTAATAAGAACCCCGCGCTGGGAATTCAACATTCTCTCCCCGCTTGTTAAGAGCAACCCTTAGCTGGGCATTCTACACACTTCACGGCGTCCTTAGCCGGCTTCTTTGGTTAAACACCGTTGCTATCTTGGCCATGCCATGAGTATATCTGGAAGTCTTTTTCTCTTCTTTATTCGGCCACATGCAGGGGCAAGAGGTTGACGGATGAGATGACCAACCTAGGTAATCCCCAATACGAGAGGAGTCTCAAATAGGGGCAGTCTTGACCCAAAATCAACATCAATATGAGTTTTCATATGAGCTTTCATGATATACATCTAGCCAAAAGGGCTATTATGAAAATCAAGTCAGAATTTCGATAAAAGTAAAAGTATGAATTAAGGCATGTCAAGAGTGGCAAAGTCCCCGCAGGGAAAACCCTGGTTGTATGCATGTCAAGGGTCTAAAAATCAAAGGCACAAAGCCCCGGCACAACAGACTACCTCTTTGAGGGGAAACACCTTGGAAGGAATTCAAGTCTTGATATCTCCCATCCTGCATAAAGCTTATCTCCAATTATTCTTCTCTTCTCCCTCCAAGACCGAATGTTTCTCGGGTATGACCTTGGTAGGGGCACCGTTGACCATAGGCAGTCGGTTATAGGACGCCACTTTCAATGCACGCCCGGCTTTGGGCAGTTTTAAGCAAAAGGGGAAGGAACGAGGACCCCTAGTCAGTGGTTTGAAACACCCTTGGATGCTGCATTAGCTATGTCTAAACCAAAATCCAAAAAAATTGAATATTGCAAAATCAATCCAAAAATTTTTTTTTGAATATTTCCTGAGCAAAATCCAACAAAAATTGAATATTTTCAAAATTCATAAAAAATCAAATATCTTCCAAAAATTCATAAAAATTTGAATATCTTTTTCAAAACTCATAAAAATTTGCATATTTCAAAATCCAAAAAAAATGCATTGTATTTGTCTGATGGTGTTTTGCAGGAACAACTTTCCAAGGACCAAGAACACGGGATGAGTCCTATCTCCACTCATTGCTATCAATCTATTGATTCTTCCCGATATTCTCATGACATGCCACCCTGGGCATCATTTTTTGATTATCATCTCCTCATATCTTTTGGTTATATCTCCTGATTATCATCATGATTATTCATCTCGAGATCTTTCAATCAACTCCTGCTGATTTCTCTTAATTAATTCTGCCACTAGGCATTATATCACTCTGATCATCCAAATCTTGATTAGCCAAGATTGTCATCCTCATGACGAAACAACAAACAATGATAATCTGCAATGCCATGATTTAACTTATGCTATTCATGCCATATACATGCTATAATTGATGCTTTGATGATTGCTATGCTTAAATGCCTTCTTCATTGTTTGTTATCTTTTATATCTTGGCTAATGAATTTTTGAGCGCAGGATAAAAAGCTCTTGGTCCCGCCGGCAGGGCATCATCACTCAAAGTCCCACGGTGCTTGCAGCTCATTTCTCAGTTCCCATGCTTATTGATATCATCATCTCCCTGTATGCATTCTACTATATGTTACATATGTTACTAGATTATATCAAGGACCTTGTGGCTTTGGTTAATCTGGGATTTGAGTTCCCCTTCATCAAAAACAATGATGATTCCAGAGGAGTCTTAGTCACACGGATAGGCCGTTGAGCCGTCCAAGATTGGGGACGATGGTTCCCTTTTGCGAATTGGTGCGTGGATAAACGGGCTTCGGCTTAGTATCAGCTCGCGAAATTGGTTTCTTGACCCAGTCTTGGCAGTTTAACAATATTATCCTTGATTATTCTATATTTTCGTTTGATTTAATTTTTCCCTTTAAACCCAGCATGCATTCATGTAGGAATTTGAAACAATTGTTGAAAAATCATTCTGATAAGCTATTTTTGAGGGTCAAATTGATCTTGATCTTCAATGTGAGATATTCCATGCCGAATTGAGTCCTCAGTTCGTTTTGACGCTGTTCTGGGTCATTTTCTCGAAAGCTCCTTGTTTGGATTTTTATCATCTTATTTTCAAATTTTCCCCATTGATCCACCTTGGCTGCAGCACATCCACTGGCTGGTAACCGCTCCCCAATGGTGAAATCTACAGGTTTGTGACCTGAGGTACTTCCACCGCGCTGGAAGTTGATCATTCTCCTTCGTGCCCTCGTGCACATCTCCCCTTTTATCCAAACATTGTTGATTTCGTTGGATTTCCCGAGATTTGCTTCATCTCGAGCTTTTGATTTCATTTCTTATCAAGTGATATCGATTGCGTGTCTCATCACACCTTGGCATCTACTTTTCAGTTTGCTCTGCTCCCTTGCAAAGCAGGCGCCAAGGCGGGGCAGCTGTAGACACGCCAAAATTGACGTTACTGTGAGTACATCTCATATTACCTTGTAATATCCCAATTTGACCCTCAAATTAGTTCTATTTGAGTGGTTTTTCCCACTTTTTTTAGATTTCTCCTTTTTTTCACCCTTTTCCTATTTTTTCCTATTTTTCTGGATTTTTATGGATTTTTCTGGGTATTTTTTTTTATTTTTTAGAAATAACGACTTGACTTGGGGCGTCTTTTAAATAACGACTTATACATGGGCGTTTCTTAAAAAATTAACGACTATACTGGAGGGCGTCCATTCTTTCAAATTTCCATTTTTTTGGATTTTTCTGGGAATTTTTCGGAATTTTTTGAGAATTAACGACTTAATCATGGGCGTTAATTCACGCCTTACACACGGTCGTCACTTTTTCAAATTATTTTTTTAATATTATTTTCCACTCTCTTCCAGAGGTGATTTGGTGGCCTTCCGGGTGTCAGAAAAATTCGCAAAAATAGTCGTTGAAATCAGGGCGACGAGATGCACCTCCACCTAAAAAATGAGAAAATAATATTGAGAAATGAAAAATGGCCCTATTTCGAATTTTTTTAATTAACGTCCTTTGTTAAGGCGTTTTTTAATTAACGCCTTTGACTCAGACGTGTTTCAATTTCATTTCTAAAAATGATCCAGGAATTAACGCCCTTGTGCAGGGCGTGTTTTTAAAAGACGCCCTTCGGAAGGTCGTCAATTCTTGAATTGACGCCCTGAGCCAGGTCGTGTTTCACTTTTGTGCTTCGAACGAACGCAGCCTTTCCCAGAGAGACTCCTGCTTCGTTTGGGCTCTTGCCCAATCTTATCTTCCCCTCTTTGGGCTCTTGCCCCTTCTTATCTTTTCCTCCGTAGGACTCTTTCCTTCTTATCTCTTCATTCGATTCTATTTTAATAGAGGATACCGCTCTGTTAATAGGTTAGCCGCCCATTTTTCTCCCTCCCTCGGTTCTTCTTCTTCTTCTTTGTTCTCTTCTTCTGCGGTTTTGTTTTTTGTTTGTTTTGTTTTGTTTTTTTTTTTCTTCTTCTTTCTTCACAGGTTGCTGTTGCCGCTGGCTGAAGGAGGAACTCCTCTTATGCTTAATTTCGTCATCCCTTTTGAAGTGTTCTCCCCATCGAGCATTCAAAGCCAAAAGCAACAGGCTTCCTTTGTCCTTTATCTTCTTCTTTTATTATCATTGTTCATCTGCATGCATATTCATCCTTTTGTTATTAAACTTCAACTCAACTACGTTGAGATCTCCCCTAAGTGCAACTCTTGCACTCTTTCCCCCTTACTCATATTTTACATTTTCATTTCACATTCATGCATTCATCATAGCTCCCCACACCCTCTTTGCATAGGGGTTTAAGGGCAATCCCCTTAAGGTGTGTTCTTCACCATGATTTCATGCTCATCTTTATTTAGGATTTGATGCTACACACCATGTTCTAATGCATATCTTTATTGGTGTTGTTGTCTTTCTTACAAGGGTAATTGATTGAAGACTCTCTTCGTCGGCCGGCCGATTTGAAGAGAAAGGAAGCACTCACATCCCCGCACTCCAAGGTATTTTTCGCGATCTCTCCCATACTTTCATTGATATATTTTTGAGGCCTCGCGTCTCTGGCGATCACAAACTCCTCCTTTTAGCACCTTGTGCTATTTTATTCCAACATGTGTGCTTATTTTTATTGTTTATTCATATATTATTTTCTAAGTGGATTTTAAAAGAGATCTACAGCGTGCCCCCTACCTGTCGTGGCTCCAAGACTCCCAGGAGCCTCCCGACCCTCGGGAAGCCCGAAGATTGAAATACCAAGCTCGACGATTCATCACTCTGGATGGTGCACTCTACCGAAGATCCTTCTCCGGCCCTCTTTTGAAGTGCCTCGGTACCAACGAAGCCAACCGAGCGATCGAAGAAGTTCACAAAGGTCTGTGCGGAGCGCATTTGGGGGGAAGGTCGCTCGCCAGGATCTTGCTGCGGCAAGGTTATTGGTGGCCCACCCTACAGTGTGACTGCTCGGCCTACACACAACATTGTGATCACTACCAGTGATTCGACCACTTGGTGCATCAGCCAGCAACGGAGCTTATCACCCAAGCCGAGCCTTATCCTTCGCTCGCTGGGGAATCGACATCCTCGGGCCATTCCCCACGGCCCAGGCCTAGAAGAAGTTCATTATCGTCGCCATCGACTACTTCACTAAGTGGATCTAGGCCGAAGCCACTGCAAGGATCACCGAGACAGTTGTCTGAAATTTTGTCTGGAAGTCGATCATCTGTCGCTACGGCATCCCCCGGGTGATAGTGAGCGATAATGGTCGGCAATTTGATTCTCGGTATTTCTGAGACAGATGCGCCGACCTCAATATTCGCAATCACTTCACTTCGGTCGCCCACCCTCAGGCAAACGGGCTGGTCAAAAATGCCAATAAGACTATCTTAAAAGGCATCAACACTAGGCTCAGCAAAGCCAAGGGCAGCTAGCTCGAGGAATTTCCGAACGTACTTTGGTCGCACAGAACGACTCCCAGAACGGCAACCGGTGAAAGCCCCTTTAAGCTGGTGTACGGTACCGCGGCCGTGATCCCGTTGGAGATTGACAACCCCTCCCTCCGAGTCATCTGCTTCTCGTCCGAGACAAACGACCAGAAACTGCTCGAAAATCTTGACTTCGCAGATGAAATCCGGGAGATTGGCAGCATCAGAGCAACGGAATACTGATGCCACCTCACTCGATACTACAACGCCAAAGTCCGAGACAGACACTTCCAGCCGGGAGACTTCATCCTCAGGAAAACCGAAGCCTCTCGACAACTTGAGGCGGCGGGCAAGTTATCCCCTAACTGGGAAGGCCCCTACCGAGTGGTCGAGACGCTCGAAAAAGGAGCATACCGTCTATCTACGATGGAAGGAGAGCTCATCCCTCGGACCAGGAACGCAACTACATTACGTAAGTTCTACTTCTGACTACTGAGTATTGCGCAAACGACATGAGATAAAACAAAAGGCTCATTTCTTTTTATTCAAACAACCCGTTTGTACATCAGGAAGGCCGAAGCCAATAGAATACATGTCAAAAAAGCAAAAGATCCATCTGGCGCCGTCGTATGAGCCCATCGCTCGGCTGACTCGGATGACCTTCCTGCGTCCAGCCACTGACTCTGCCTCGTGTAGAAACTAGCTCGGATAAAGGATAGTTGACCCCGTTGGCTTGGGTAGCTCGGGACAAAGGTGACAGAGGGATTAAGAGAGAGAAGGCTACCTTGCAAGTAGAACTTGGAAGAGAAGGGGGAGGGGGAATGCATATGAAAGCATCTTCCCCACCAAACTGCCAACTCTTTGGAAGAAAGAGGATGCATGCACCCTCCGAAGAGTGAAAGAAAGGAGGAGCATAGCAGAAGAGGGAAAAAGAGGCTGCCAGAAAGAAAAAGAAACCAGCAGAGCTGGGCGAGGAGGCAGGGGAAGGCCCGGAAGGAAGGGAGCTTGATCGGCTTCCTCCTCCCCTCCATGAGGCGAGTAGGAAGGGACGGGTGGCAGGAATGTCCGATTCCCCCATCCGTCCTCCATCTCGCCCCCCTACAAGCGCTGCTAGAACTGATAAAGGGAAGATGACGTGCCTCCACACGTCGAACCCTCTTCAATTCCGTTCGACGACCGTCGAACCCTTTTTCAAATCCGAAGCAGCGAGAACTCCATGCCCCCCATCGTCGGCAGCCTCATCTTCCGGAGCTTCTTCCATGCTACAGATGCAACGGCACAATGCTACGTGAAGAAGGAATAAGGAGATACTGTCAGGGAAAACCCTCAGCGGTGGAGAGGAAGGGACGCCCTTCAGACCTTTTAAAGGCGAAGGGAGGCTACTTGCCTTAAATGATTTCCCTCCTCGGAAACACGCCAAAAGGATTTCTCCCTACGAACGGTCACCTCAAACTTTTCATCTTCCGCCCCAGCAGGACACACGAAGCGGCCAGGCATTTAAAGCTTGAGAAAACGGAAAGACACCCTGTCAGACGCTCACCCAACCATCAGGCGAGATCCACACAGAAAATATCGGTCCTTTCCAACCACTGCAGATACGTTGAACAAGATACGGCAATGGCGATGCAGAACAGATAAGTCTTCATCACAATGCTATTACCTTATTTATCTCTACACAAAAAAGGAAGTTCTTTTCTCCAAAAGAGAAAAGGCTTAAAAAAAGAGGAAGCGAAGCAAATACATCAGGCCTCCGGCCCACCTTGAAGCTCAAAAATAGAGGGCTCGAGCGGTCTTCCCACGGCATCCTCGGTGACGGCCGACCCTGGCACTGACCCCACCGGTCTAGGAACTGTCTCGGTTGCGTGCCCTCCCGAGGCATCCGGAGTTAGCGACTCCTCGAATGATGTGCCCCCCTCTTCCTCCTGCGCCGAAGTAGAGGAACTGGAGGATGATAAGTCCGAGTCATAACACTGCCCGGACGGGAAGTCAATTACCCCAGACGCCTGCTCCTCGGCGTAATAGACGGCCTGGTCGTAGCCCTGCTTGAATCCCTTGCGGATGCCCCGGCGAAGCCCTAGCTCGTAGTAGGGGAGGGAAGCCTCCTTGAGGTCGACCCGGTAGGCCTTTGAGCTCTTGTACTGCTCGAGAGCCTCCGCCCCGATCGATCCCACCCTACCAGCGAGCTCGGCCTCCCTCCGCTCCGCCTCAGCAGACTTCCGCTCGACTTCAGCCGTCCACTCTGCGGCCTCCGCCGCCTGCTTCTCCACCTCGGTCCGATCAGCCTCGGCCTCCCGCCGAAGACGCTCGGCTTCCTCCGCTCAGTCCACTAGCTTGGCACGCTCGGTCTCCCACCGGCCGTCCAGCTCAAAGCATGCTAGGCGCTCCTCTTCGAGAAGCCGGTTCTTCCTCTCGAGCGATTCAAGGGCCTTCACTGGCTGCTCGGCTAGTACCCGGGTCTCCACTTGGCTCGACCGTACCAACTCTCTGATTGAGGAAAGCTCCCGCCGAAGCCCGTCACGCTCCTCGATGAGCCGAGTCAACCTCCTGTCTGACCCACCGAGGGTCCAGGCCAGGTTCGCTCACTCCCACTCCGACCGAGCATACGCTTCTGCCAGAACTGCCCCCATCTGGGGCAGGGCCAGGCCGCCCTCCATACCCCCTGCGAGAGCCGTGGATGAGGAGTGCTGCCTACCTCCCCCCCTCACCTTCGCGGATATACCGCGACATACCTGGTGCAGGGGGCCCGAGATACCCAGCCTCTCCAAGGCCGCCGGAACGGAGAACCCCCCATCTCCCGGCGCCCCACCGTATGTCCCGGATCGAGCCCCAGCCTCGGTCGCCCCTCGCGCCCCGGCCAGGTTTTCCTGCGGCCTCTCAACCGGGACCGGCTCGGCACTTGCATCACCACCTAAAGCACCAACCTCGGCCGCGATCACAGCATCCCCAACTTCGGCCACAGCCCCCTCGGCTCTGGCCGAGGAGAGAGCCAGGTTGGCCCCGCTGCCAGTTGCAGGAGCATCCTCGGCCCCCTCGGTCCTGGCCAAAGGAGGAACCGCGCCCGCTTCATCGTCGCCCGTAGGGGCAGCCCCGACCTCCTCAGCCCCCTCTAGCTCGGCTGGTGGGAGAGCCCACCCGGTAGGGTCGGCCCCATCATGCCCGGCGGAGGGGTGAGCCGCGGTAGGGTCGCCTCCAACTATAGGTACGACCCGGGCTTTCTTAGCCCGCTTTCTGGCCCTCGCAGCGGCCCATATCATACCCTCCACAGGGTCCTTACGCTTGGGTCCCCGCGGTCTGGAGGATTCGCCCTGGGCCACTCCCTTGCCCTTATCTTTGGTCCGGGAGCGACCCACGGGAGCAACCGGTTCGTCAGTAGCCAAGTCATCTCCAATCTTGATCACCTCTGCGGCCTCCTTCAGAGGCTACCACCTAGTGTCTACACGAAGAAGAAGACGTGTTCAAGAAAAGAAAGATGACCCCCACATCCGAAGGAGAATCTAAGTTGTGGCACCTGAGCCCGACGGATGCAGCCGCGTGAGAAGACACCGCTCGATATTCTCCAGTGTCACCAGTTCCTTGGTGGACTGGCGGTGCTTCAGCAAGATGGCTGCATACTTCTCCACGTGAGGGGGAAACTCGTCCTGTCTAGGAGGGATATTAGGGTGGAAATTGGGGATTACCAGGCACCTCCAAGTTTCCTCCACTGAACAAATCCCCACCCAGAAGAATTGGGTCTTCAACCCCTTATGCGAAGAATCCTTCGCCGCCAAAGAGATACAACTCCTATTCAGCCTTGCCTGGATGACATAGAAGCCCTTCCCAGCCGAAGGATGTGCTTTCAACTCAAAGAAATAGTGGAAGAGGTCCATGGAAGGAGGAACTTTGCACTGGCGACAGAGAATAAGGAAGGCGGAAAGGAGGAGATAAGAGTTGGCTACCAACTGAATGGGCGCCAACCGAAAAAAATCAAGAAGCTGAAGGACGAAAGGTTCGAAAGGAAGGGGAAATCCACCCTTCCACGATAGAAGAAACATACAGATGTGGCCTGTATGAGAATACAGGCTCATCTCGTTTGGAGTAGCAGCGGCAAAACTGAACTTGTGGGGCAGGCGATACTGGTGCTCCAGCCTCCTCACATCTGCCTCCCCCAGTTCGCTGCAGTTGGGGACCGGCGCCCTCGCCACCGGCTCATCCTCCCACTCCTCAACCTCTGGGTGCTGGCCCGCCATGGAGTCAAGAGAAGACTCTGAGGAAAGGCGATCCCGAGACCCTGAAGATTCTGGGGGAGGAGGAAGCTGTCGGACTGCCTCCGCGGTTATCTCCGCCAACTCCTCAAACGCCGCTGCAAGCCTCTGCTCCTCCGTCGTGTCCTCATGGCGCATCAAAGAGCCCCAAATATAAGAACGAAGGAGAGACAAAACCCTAAAGATGGAGGGAGTCTGGAATGACAACAAGCGCCCAACGCCTATAAACCCATACGGGAGGTGGCGCGTCATTCCGACCTCCGAGAAAAGGGGGCCCCTTCAGTTCAAATCCGTCAGGATCATCATTAACACGGGCCCAGGTGACAACGACACGTGGCTTCCTAACACCGCCAGATCTCCACCCACCTGAGCCACGCTGGTCCGAAACCCCAAACAGCTACTCTTTCAAGATTACTAAAGCTCGGGAGTAGGAGGGGGACAAGTGGAGAGTGGGATTTCTGTGGCCCAATTAAGAGCAGCCAAACTAGGCCCATTAGGACCGAACGAGGCTCAGCTCATCCAAGTGACAGCCCCCTAGGGCCCACTTCGATAAAAAAGCCCAATAAAGATCACTCGGGATCCCATCCTTCCTCGGCGGCCCTTAGGCTCGGAAGGCCCCAACGTCAGAACGGAGGAAGACCCACGCCCGAGCTATCCCTCCATCGGGAAAAGGGCGAGCGCTCCGCGCCCACTCTGACCTGACTGCATCCGAGCTATGCCTATCGCCCGGATAGGGCTGGCACCTCTTATGCTCGGCTCGACTGACAAGTGTTTATCCATACAGCCGTTGAAAGCCCTTTATGAGCAGGAGTTTAGGGGGATAAGGGAGCCACGATCCCTCAAGGCCATGAAGAGCCCATGACGAAAACGTAAAGATCCCACGATGAGGACGTAACGATCCTATAATGAGGACGTAACTCCCGCTTGAAACTTCTCAGCTTATGGGACTCATCAGGGGAGCTTGCTATATAAACCAGGGACTCCCTCCGGCGGCAGGTAAGGAACATACAGGCCTAAAACTCCCTGAGCAGGAACCACTTCACCATCTTGGTGTTGGGGGATCTCGTGCACCTCTTTCTACCTCCCTCAATACCATCCACCATTGCTCTACTGACTTAAGCATCGGAGGGTTTTCCCCAGGGAACCATCCCTGGACCTCCTGATTCGTTTCCCTTTCTCTGCAGTTCACTATTCGGTGATCACCCTCCCAGCTCAGGACAAGCGCGAGATCACGCCCCTTCACCCCTGTATGCGGTCCTCCCTTGACCGCTGGGCTCTGTCTGTTCTCTGCAACTTCTTAACTCCAAACAGATTGCAGATTGACCCTATTAAACATATGTTAAGCCTAGATAATTAGGCCTTATTCCTGGTTGTGACTATACATTTATGAACATGGTTATATAGTGCACTAAACATGTTAGGTTTCACATCTTTCATGTTTCAAGTATATATTTAAACTTATGCTATTTCATGCCAAAACTTATAGTCTTGTGCTAATGATCATATTTGACATACCTCATCGACTTGTTTAAGTTTGATTTGATCGCTGTTTTACCATGATCTTTCTCATCAAGAGTCTTTTTCTTAAGTACATGGGGTGTACCCCGGTGCGTGGCCATTAGATACACTTTGCACTTATAGGCACATCTTCTTGGACGTGTCATCCTCTCCGTTGGATATTCCTTCCACCGGACTAGGTGATCTTGTTTCAAGGCCTCCGTAAGTCTCCGTGAGCCTGGGATTCCCACTAGGACGCCGAGCTGGTTGTACCCTCAAAACCTAATTGTCCAGAAAGTACTTTACCGGTGTTTTCTATGTTCGGAATCTTAGCGGCCATCCACTAGACCGCGAGAGTCTATTAGCCGCCATTTACTTGACCGCCAAAGACACCAAGTGGCCTTGCCATGACCTCATAGCTCAGTTCATTCACTACACCGACTCTCCCTCAGTCTGGCGTGTAAACAGTCCTATCTTGATCGCTAATTCCCCTAAATGGTCCAGCCATGACCGTTTCTGTATCAAGTGTCCTTAACCCAAGGTTTGACCTAAGGGTTGATTTTCCTAAGTTCCTAGATAGTCTAATGATTATCTAGAATCTCACGTCTTGTTTAAAAGTTATCTAATGAACTATGAAAGTTAATGAATGTACCGTTATGGTGTCGGATTTCTCCTGTGACGTGATCTCGTTTCAAATTCTTCTTTGAACTCTCATGATCAAATTTGGTACGTTCTTACTTTGATATTTGCTATCATGAGCTTATTATTTGAATTGTTACATTATTGGCCGGACTTTATTGTTACACTCGTGGAAGTAGCTGGATTTATAATGTGAAGATACAGATCGGGCACTGATTGTGTCCAAGGGATCGACTCTAGCCCCCTCGACTGATTATCGAAAACATGCTATAAACCATGGGATATGATGAACACTGTCATCACATTACGCTGGGAGTACTTTCTTTTATAAATGAGTGAAATCCACGAGGCCATCTAGTGAAATTACATTCTTGTGTGATACATGACTTTCTAGTTATAAAAAGTGTGGTCTCGTTATGTGCTTGTATATTCTCGTTCACGAAAGGCCTAACTTACATTCTTGTTATATCCTTGCTCAATCATGCTCGCATATCTCTTATCTTGATTGTATCTTGGTACTTGTGTTATTCTGGTTTTATCCGCGTATTTTGCCGTGATTCATTTATCTCTATTTCAAGAGCTAAAATGTTAATTACTTAAACGTTGCCTTCATGTTGATACGAAGATACCTACTGGGAAAGTGTGCTCATTCCCTACTTTTCTAATCTTTTCAGGACATTCTAGAGGGTCGGGTTCAGATTATTCAAGTGATGGATCCGAGAGTGATTGATGGTTCGAGAGAAGCCGTAGCTAGTCTAGTCAAGAGTCAATTATGTAATTTTTACTTTATTGAGTCTAGTTAGTCAAAGCATCAATATCATGTACTTGATTATTATTATCAATAAACGTTAGATTTTTGTTCAATTATGGTGTCCATTCATCTAATGTGTGAATGATTTGCGCTCTAATTGTTATTGTCACTTGAGGCTTCTCTTACCGACTGTTCACGTTCCCGATTATCTTCCGTTGTATTTATATCTCGGGACGTGACAGTTAAAGTGGTATCAGATCCTAGGACTCAGGACTTACCTATTCCTCGGAAAATGTCATAGGCTAAGTCCAAGGTTAAGGACCCATACCTATGAACAAGGAAAGAATGTTCCGAACTTATGTGAGAATTGGGTAGAGACCAGGATGAGATAGTTAATTAAAATTCATCTCTGGATTAATTCCTTTCACTCTATAGGAATTAACAAATTGTTCCTCTTCTCAGGTACCCCCCTATCCTCATAATGGCTCACCGTGTCAACTGGGATGAGATGCAACAAACTGTTGTGGGGCTTACTCAAGCTCTCCAAACGGTGCCCCAAGCTGGCACTCGGGTAGGCGCGGGAAATTTACATGGGAATTTTTGGAGCTTAAATCCTCCACGATTCTCTAGATCCGCCAATCCCAATGAAGCAAAAAATTGGATTGATGAGATGAACCGTATATTTGAGGTCATGCAATGCACTGACCAAGAGAAGTTCTGTCTCGCCACATTTTAACTAAACAAGGATGCGCGCACTTGGTGGAAGGTGCAACCTCAAAATCCACAGCTTACATGGGAGGAATTTCTTACACTCTTTCGTGCAAAGTACTTCTCTGAGCATGTCAAGGAGAGGAAGGCGGCGGAATTTGCCTCGCTAAGGCAAGGGATGATGTCTGTGGCAGAGTACAAACTTCAATTTGCTCGGCTGGCCCTGTATGCTCCTCATTTGGTTAGTACCGACCTATTAAAGGCTAATCGATTCATGGATGGACTAAGGCCCGGTTTTATTCAACAACTTGGATCACAAAATATCCGCACATATACAGAAATGGTCCAACGGGCACATTTATGTGAAAGGACCCTGGAGAAGGTAGAGAGGTTCCGGGAGAAAGAAGGAAGGTCGAGCCGAAAACATGATAGGCGAGAGGAAAAAGAAGAAAGATTTAGCATCACGGAAGATAACGAACACCATCACAACAAGAGGTCCCGCAATAGGAATGGTAATGGTAAAAGAAATGGTAATGGGAAAAAGCAATGGCAATGGCAATGGAAAGAGTAAAAGAGCTAAGGAGGAGGAAGAAAAGTAGGTCATGGCGGCTTGCTCCTTCTATGAGAAGTTCGGACACACGGCCGAAGAATGTTGGAAGCTTCTCGGCACTTATCTCAAATGTGGAAGTCACGAACATCGCTTGCCCATGTGTCCTCTCATAAAAGAACAATCTTCAAGGGATAACAATGGACGCGGGCGACGAGGCCGACTAAATGCCATCTTAGATGACAAAGGTAAAGCGATCAAAGGTACCATCTTAACCCATTCATATTCACCAATTACCTAAATTATTGGTATAATTAATCACACTCTTCCTAAAACTCATACACTGAATTTAGGGACCAAATTCTCTTTAAGTGGGGGAGGGTGTAACACCCCAGATTTTTCTAAGAATTTTCTGGACTTAAATATAATTATTAAGCAATTAAAAAGATTTAATGGGCTATTAAGAGAATTAAGGGATAATTAAATCCACTTAAAGGCCCTATATTGACCAAAGGGTTTAGCCCACTTAGAATGGGCCCATGGACCAAAATCTAAGTCTTTTAGGGCCAAGCCCAATTATAGGAATGTAATTAGGGTAATATACAAAATTAAATTGGATAAAGGGGATAAATAGATCAAATAAGGGACAAATAGGGGATAAATAGGAAAATATAAATTTTTCAGAGTAAGCATCACCTAGCGGTCTATCGCGAGATTGCCAAGTGTGTTGTACCCCTATGATTTTGATGATGTCAAACACTATGATTCATCTGTGTAAGATGCCATATGTGTAGGTTGTGATTTTGATGATGTCATGATGTGTGTGTGGTCATCATAAGTGACTCATGATCGAGTGCACGATTGATGATGATATATGTTGATGATATATGTCTTGAATCTTCCTGTGTATTTTTATGTGCATGCTGGAAAGTTTGGTACATGATAGTTGCAGGACAGTCAGACTATGGAAAACTGTTCAAAGTAAGAAATCAGCATAAGGTAAGAGTGAAGTCAGCAAATTGAGCTAAGATAAGCAAGGATGTAGTCAAGATCAACACATTCACATTGTTGTTGTTGTTAATAGGTCAATGCATACATGTAGCAAGTTGATGCATATAAGGTCATCATGCATATAAGGTTGATGCAGACTCATAACATTTTGTCATGCAGGTCTATGCACATTCATTCATAATCATGCAGGTCGACGCACATGTATTTCTTATATCTAATGAGTTGGTGCATATGTAGTGGTAGGGTTCATTCAGGTCAGTATATATTCATATTGTGTGTCATCCAGATCAATGCACATACAAGCTTTCTGTCTATCAGGTCGGTGTATCATTGTTCTTCATAACAGTTAGGTCGATACATCTCCTAATGCAATGAGTAGACATGTCGTTGCACCTTCATGCATTTAGGATATCAAGTCAACACATATGTACGCCTGAAGTCTTGCACCAGAAGGTCGGTGCACATGTAGAAGTCTTGCACGAGAAGGTCAGTGCACATATTCACTCCGAGTCTAGAAGGTCAGTGCATATGCATAAGTATTGCACTATAAGGTCGACACATCTTCCACTGCATCGAATAAACAGGTCGGTGCATATATATTCATTATGTCATGTAAAGTCGGTGCATAATGGATATTACTATGAGATAGGTATACACAGGTCGGTGCAACAGTGTTGACTAACGCAACTCAGGTCGATGCACATTCATGCATTCCAGACTAGAAGGTCGGTGCAAGGTCGATGCACATGTTACAACAGGTCTATCAGGTTGATGCAGCGATAGATGTAACGCATTGTCAGGTCGATGCACATGTGATGTTTAGCTCTATCAGGTCGATGTGCATTTGATAGTCACTGCATACAAGTCAATGCATATTTTTATTGGCCATGCATCTTCATATAGTTAGTCATTCAGGTCGATGCATATTGCTTTCAGGTCGGTGCACATTCACATATTGTATCATGTAAGGTCAGTGCACATTCACCCACTATGTCTTCAAGGTCGGTGCACCTTAATGATGCACTGACTTGTCTGGACAACCTTTTGAAATAAATCTTGGTGTCTGCATGATTTTATAAGACAACTATCTCTGCATTCTAAAAACATTTTCATTATCTCATGAACTATATAATGATGAGGTAAATGATAAAATTCTTTTGCATGATTTGGCAGGGATGTCAAATTTGCTCGAACACCTTGGATGCACAACAATGTATCTGTCTCTAAATGCCCTCTTGCTGTGAAGCTAGCTCAATCAATTAATCAGGGACTGATAAATTGAAATGATCACATGGTTCGTCAAGGCATCTTCATGGGCACGTGATCCAAGGTAAACACCTAGAACTGGAGTCAACTAACGAAAAGACTTTCCACATGGCTACATCTTAAAAGGTTTTCACATCTACGTCTGACACGTGGAGCCTCGGATTAAAGCACCTTCCAGAATTCATTGGCGGGAGTGTTCCTTTACACGCCCTCGAAGAAAGGTGTGGGGACCACATTTATCAGGTCATTTTGAGAATAAGATTCCAGCACCCATGTTCTATATATAGGGAACATCTTCTTCTGAAAGAAGGGCTGCACAGAGGTGTAGAGAAAAAGAAGGGCAGCCATCTGAGAAAGAGATATCACCAGAGAAGTGGAAGGCGAGCCAGTGAGCGTGAGATCAGAAGAAAAGAGAGAGCAGTTCAAATAGAAAAAGAGATCGTAGCAGAGGAAGATGGAGGGAAAGAGTAGATAGCAAAAGAGATTGTGAGATCGTGAGAAGAAAAAGAGAGAGAGAGAGAGAGAGAGAAAGAGAGAGAGAAAGAGAGAGAGAGAGACAGAGATAAGTGTTTGAGAAGCACCCGGAGTATCTTGAAGATCTACTCATCGTTGGCCTCTGGATCAGATCTAAGCCGATTTGCTACTACGAGAGCTATATTTTTGCTTTCATTTCTTGTTTTCCTGTGTTGCATTTTTCTTGTTTCTTGTCCATACTTCAAGCTATGTGTCAGCGTTGCAGAGGATTGGTTCCTCTAGACAGCAAGCTGTGATGCGCAGCGGTGTAGCAAGCTGTGATGCTCAGCGGAAGCAAGCTATGTTACTCAGCTGTGTAAACAAGCTGTGATGTTCAGCGGTTCAAGCTGTGAGTCAGCGGAAGCCTCACTCGGGTTTGAGTGGGGGATGGACGTAGGTCTATGGATAACAGACCGAACCATCTAAAAATCTCTGTGCCGTGGTTTGAATTTGTGTGATCGGTCCCTTTCTTCTACCTCCTTCACGAGCTGTTTGATTGAGCTATTGAGCATCTTCATATATCCCAAGTGTCTGATCTGAGTGTTGTAAGAACCATCGCTTGTGAATTTTCATTATCTCTGTTGGGACTAGATCTATCTGCTAATTGCTTTAATCAATGATTGAGTTGCTCAAAGCTCATATCTGAGCTCTGAGTTTTGGTCTCGTGATTAACTGGTTTGTTATCTATTTTGCTGCTTGCTAAGTGTCAGGAAGTGTGTCTTTTAGAAACATTGCTTAAGTGCGTGAGCTATTCATTTCTTCATCTATTAAGTGTTCGATATTATCTCTGGATAAACCAAGTAAGCAGCACAGTCTGCTAGCTATCTTATATTTTGTTCATTTGTAATTTGACCAAGTTCTTAATTGAGGCAATTTTTAAAAGGGGATTCATTCACCACCACCCCCCCTCTGAATCTCTGTATTGCACCCAAATATTCTAACAATAGCTCTGATACTAGTTTACAGGATCATGCCCCAACCGTTACGCCAAAAGCTCGAGCTGGTAGTGAAGGCGGACCGTATTTCTTTATGACATTACAGAACCCCACGTCTATCCATGTTGTAGGTGGGCATGAGGGGCTTCGCACATGGACCTCATAATCCATGCGGCAGGATGGGCTGCCAACGTACCGATGCCCCACGTGGACCCCATAATCCACGTGGAACAGTAAATCCTTAAGGGAGGCGCTGGAAATCCAACAATCTCCCCCCCAGCGGCACTTGGGGGATTTGAACCCGTGACCTCACTCTGATACCAATTTACAGAATCATGCCCCAATCGTTGCGCTAACAGCTGGAGCGGGTAGTGAAGGTGGACCGTATTTTCTTATGGCATTGCAGAATCCCACGTCTATCCGTGCTGTGGGCGGGCATGAGGGGCTTCGCACATGGAGCCCATAATCCATGCGGCGGGATGGGCTGCCAACGCTTCGATGCCCCACGTGGAATAGTAAATCCCTAAGGGATACGTTGGAAATCCAACAAAGTGCACCTTAGCGGTCCATCTATGATCTCTAAACAACCCCAGATCCGTGAGTTATAGAAACGTGAAAAGCTTGGATCTTTGGCATCCAAATCCTCATGGATCGAAGTATGTGGACATGTAAACATGTTTAGGACTCTTGAGGATCGATCCTATACATAATTAGGACTCTAAGTTCGATCAAATCCTCAGCCCTAACTCAAAACCCTATAAATAGACCCTAACTTTTTTTTAAGCACCGACCAACAGAGTCAAGGTCAAGTCGAGTGCACCATCCCCCAGCAGGGGACAATGTTCTCACTCCCCCAGACTAACACTGTGGCCAAAGAATTTTATTGATTTTTGTAAAGAATACAAGATCAGCGGGGCATGCCCCTGTCAGTTCCAATTTACAGCCATGAATAAGAAGTAAGATCTACAAACCCAAAACAACCTGTTACAAATCCGAACAGCAGGTAGACCTGCTTTGTCCACTCTGAAAGCACCCCTAGCCAGCCGAGGAAGCTCACTGATCCGAGTGTAGATGTTGTTGTTGTGACAGGTACAAGCATAGGAGGCCAATGCGTCAGCTACTTGGTTGCCCTCCCTGAAGATGTGCTGAACAGAGCAACCACATTTGGTTATTTGGTCAAGAGTTACCTTCCACCATGGAAGGATAGTCCAATTTGGAGCCACCCCTTTCTGGATAGCGTCAACAAGCAAAGCACAGTCGTAGTAAACAACACCCACCTGGAAGCCACAGTGCAGAGCTATAGATAGTCCATCATGCAAGGCCCTTGCCTCTGCTAGGAGACTGCGCCCATAGCCATAATGAAAGGCAAAACCTACTATAAGATTACCCACGGGGTCACGGATACATCCACCACCACTACTCATTCCAGGATTGCCTTTAGAGGCCCCATCAACATGCAGAGTTAACCTGGAGGAAGATAATTTGCACCGCACAAAAATTGGCAGTTTCTGGACTACCCTCGGATAAAAGTGGAATTGAGCCAAGCTGTGTTTATGCATTGTGGAGAGGATACCTAGGAATAGGATTTTCTCCAGGGAGATGGTGATAGATTCACTAATTTTCCTTTTAATACCACTTATGTTTGGCCTGATATTGTCATATCTTGCTATGCATCTTGTTTTCCATATTTCTTAGAGCATTAAGATAACTGCATACAGTCCAACAAAGCTGAAAGCCAAGGATAAACTGGTACCAGCCAATATATTCTAGCAACGGATGGTAATGTGTTCACTGAGATGAACCTTTGCATTAATGAGAGGTGTGACCTAGGCCCATAAATCAGCAGCCAAGTCCCCATTGATGAAAAGGTGATTGAGGTCCTCAACTTCAGGTAGGGCACAACAGCTGCATTTGGAAGCCATTGAAATGCCACACTCTGTCACCCTGTAGTTTACAGGCACTCAACGGTGGATGATTTTCCAGAAAAAGTTGGCAGCCCTCGGAGCTATGCTAGAATTCCAAAGATTGGCCCAAGGGCCTCTTGTAATACCTGATGGCCTTAGAAGTTTGTTTGAAGACTTGACAGTGAATGAGCCTCCTGCAGTGGCCATCCATATACATGTGTCCCTCTCATCACTTAATTGGAGAGTAGGAAGGCATTGGCTATTGTTGAGCAGGGTCCTAGCTTCATGAAGGGGATCTAGCAGTACCTCTCTGATAGTTATCTTTGGCCTATTCAGAATCCTGCTAAGGTCTGCTTGCTGAACAGTATTGATGAGAGGCCCTTGGCCTGTCCAATTGTCCTTCCAGAAATCAGCTCCTTTCCCATCTCCAATGATCCACCTTGAGTTATATATTATTAGTTTCTTCACCTGCTGAAAAATGTTGGAAGGCATGCCTGCTGGAAAACGCTTAGTACAATAAAAAATATTGGTTTTGATGAATCTGCTCCTGGCATACACAGACCACAGAGATGAACCATGAATGATATTCCACAAATTTTTAGCAGCCAATGAAACCTGGACATGATGGAGGTCCCTGATAGAGAGGCCCCCTTCCAACCTTGGCTTGAGAATGTGTTGCTAAGTAACTCAATGACGACGCCTCTGCCCTTCTCAGCCTTGCCATAAAAAATTGGCACACATTCTATCAATAGCATTGATTATTGCTTTGGGAATGAAGAAAGCCGAGGCCAAATAAACAAGCATACTTCGGAGGACTGAATTAATAAGGATGACTCTCCCAGCCTGAGAAAGAAACTTAGATTGCCAACCCTCCAACTTCTTCTGAACTTCATCCACTAAGAACTTGAAATCAGAGCATTTGTATCTACCTTTCTTAATGGGAATTCCAAGGTAGTTAAGGCCAGAAGCTAGAAATTTGTAGCCTGTCATGGAGTGGATGGATTGCTTGAGAGCAGTGGGTGCTTTAGTAGAGACTGTAAAGCTGCTTTTCCCTTTGTTGACTTGTTGGCCAGAACTGAATTCATATCTTTTGATGAACTACTGGAGGACACTGATATTATGTTTACTGCCATTCAAGAAAATGAGAGTGTCATCTGCATAAAGAAGGTGGGAAACTTGAACCACATTTCTTGGCCCATTGTATCCTTTCAATTGTTCTGACTGGAACCTGGCTTTGAGGCCTCTACTTAGCACTTCAGAGGCTAAAATGAAGAGATAGGGGGCTAAGGGATCACCCTGCCGTATCCCTCTACTAAACTTAAAGAACCCTGCCATGGCCCCATTGAAACTAACTGAAAACCAGCAGTTTGAAAGAATCATTCCAATAAGAGAATTGAATCTATTGTTGAACCCAAACTTCCTCAAAACTGCAAGGATAAAGTCCCATTCCATTCTATCATAGGCCTTTGCCGTATCTAATTTGAAGATGACATTATGACCTCTAACCTTCCTATCAATGTCTGACATCATCTGTCTTGCGAGAGCAAAATTATCCAGAATGGAGCGGCCCTTTACAAAAGCCCCTTGTTCCTTTGAGATGATATTTGGGAGGATAGATGATAGCCGCTTGGAAATAATACTAGAGATTATTTTATAGGAGTAATTGCATAGACATATTGGACGGAAGTCACTAAAAGTCTTAGGCTCCTGCACCTTGGGAATAAGGGCAATAATTGAGGAAGAGATACCTCTAGGAATTGGAAAACCCATGAAGAAGCTTTGGGTCGCAGCTATAACATCTTTACCAACAATGTCCCAAGCAGTTGTGTAAAATTCTCCAGAAAGTCCATCTGGCCCCGGGGAGCTTGAACTCTTGAGGGACCACACTGCTGCCCTGACTTCCTCTTCATCTGGGATAGAACTGAGAGAAGAATTCTGTTCTTCAGAGATGGTTTGTGGAATGCACTCCAGGAGAGAAGGATCCACCGAGTGCACCTCAGTGGAAAAAAATTCTTGAAAATATTTCACTGCATGAACCCGGAGGATATTCTGATCTTCACACCATCGATCAGAGTCATCCAGCTTAAGTTTTCCAATGAATCCCCTCCTCCTGTTGTATTGAGTAACAGTGTGATAAAAGGTGGTGTTCCTATCTCCACTCTCGATCTAGTCTATTCGGGACTTTTGATTCCAAAAGACTTCTTCCCTGTGGAGAGCCTGTCGCAGATTAGCACTGGCTGCATTCAAGCTAGTTCTGTTATCTAATGAGGGATTCTGATCAAAGGCAAGTTGTTTGATCTACACATCTGATTCTGCTTGTCTGACATTCTGTGTAACATCACCAAAAACCTCTTTATTCCACTTTCGGAGATAATTCTTAACAGACTTCAGCTTATTAGATAGTCTAACCATAGCATTCAGATGATCTTGAACCTGATCCCATGCTTGAGAAACAACTTGCCGAAAGGAATTATGGGAAGTCCACATTTTTTGGAAAATATACCTGGAAGGACCAAGAGAAAAATTATCACTAGTCAGCAGCAGTGGACTATGGTCTGATGGACCCCTCGGGAGATGCTTAACTTGCAGGTGAGGCAGTATAGACTGGCATTGATTGTTGATAAAAAACCTATCTAATCTGGCTCTGATGTTAGCTGAACAAGTTCTATTATTGGACCATGTCATGCCCAACCCTGAGTAACTAGCATCCAACAGGCCAGCCGAGCTTGCAAATGCATTAAATTCAGACATGGGAGCTAAAGCTGGGACTGCCCCACCCATCTTCTCTGAAGGCCTCATTACACAATTGAAATCACCACCTACAACCCAAGGAACAGAAACAGAGGTAGCAAAAGAAAGAAGATCATTAAAAAGATTCAATCTGAGATGTGGATCACATGAAGTATATACAAAAGAAAAGTATGCAGTAATAGCAGTTCCAGTTCTCAAGCCAAGAGTGATCTGCTGGGCTGAAGAGAAAATTAACTCCAAATTGTAACTATCATTCCAGAATAACCAAATTTTAGAGTCTTCTTCAGAATTAACTGCACACTTAGGCACCTTAATGTATCTACCAAGCTTCAGGGCTTTATTGGACGCGAGCATTGGCTCACTGATAGCCACAAGAAGTGGCTTATGGCTGTGCACTAGTCTCTTAAGACTTTCCCGGGAACCAGAGTTTCTGACTCTCTTATATTCCATACCATAATAGGACTTATCATTGGGATGACTGTCTTTGATCGTCTGCCGATCTAGCTCTAGATCTTGTCTCCATGTACCCTTTTTTGTCTACCCGCCTGATTGCTTCTCCCCTTCCTATACCACTTGTCTGCATAAGAGTGTTGTCCAATTTCGCCTTTTCAGCCACAGCTCTACCTACTTCTTGTATCTTCAGCAAGTCAACTTTCACCTTGGCCTTTAACGGTAAACTTTGCACAACTCCATCGATTGGCACAGATATAGCACAACTTCCTTCATCTCCTCTAGTGGCTTGATTGCATTGACCCTTAGTCCCAAGATATTGTTCTACCAGTCCACTGATGGAAGACTTAACTTCATTTTGGCTTGACGGAAGCTCCTCACCTGCAGGCTGAAGAGGATCAGGATCTAAAGGGAGCCCTCCCAGTTTTTGAACACTATAGGATGTAGCTTCTTTAGAGGGAATCCCAGTAGCTAGCAATGCTTCAGTATTTGTCCTGTCCATAGGTTCAGAACCTTCATTCAGTTTACTACTTGCTGGGCCCAAAATGCCCACTACGTCTTTCGGATTGGGAATCTTGGGAATTCCTTCTCCTTCTGATTGGAGGTTACTTCCAGTTACTTGCTTCACCTCACTAAAGCATTCCTTGGTCTTTCCAATTGCCACTGGATTGGAAGAAGGGGGCATAATTCGCACAGCCTGATCTGAGATTGAATCTGAATTCCCCCCCCTCCCCCGCCAGAGGCATTGGACCCTGAGCAGACTCTAACTGCAGATGAACTTCTGAATCAACTTCCCCCAATTCCTGCAAATCCACTGCCTGTAACAGAATCTCAAACTTATTCTCCATAGCCACATTTGGTCGAGCAGCCAGAGGGCCTTATTGCTGGGGCCTAAGGACAAGCCAGTTCTTAGGTGCTGGATCCTGAACAGCTTGAATTCGACATGTCCTTCCATATTTCCTTTTACAATCGTCTACAGAGTGACCAAGCTTATGGCAGTGAGAACATAGAAGAGGAACTCGGTGATAATTGACTGACTGCCAATAGCCCGCTCCATCCAAATCGATCCATAACCGCTCCTTACGATGAGTTGACAGATCCATCTCTATACATACCAGAGCTTCCGACATATCAGTCATAGCTGAGGTCCTCTCATGGATACGTAGAACAGTTCCAAAATTGCCAGCAATGGAATGCAAGCAATCCTCATGGTATAGGTTCGCCGATAGTGTAGGGAAACCAATCTAAACAGGCACCATCGGTGGATCGGCATCAAAATTGAAATCGGAAGTCCATCGAAAGAATCGAAACAGAAAGCCTTTTATATACAGATTTTTCTGAATGAGGAGCTATAAAATCTGCCTCACTGTCAAAGTGAAAGAGAAGATGACGTGGGTTCAATTTACTGATGATGAAACTTGGGGAGATCGCTAACCTCTGCACTAAACAGCTCTTGATGTCGGGGATTGCAGGTCGACCATAAGAACACTTGGCCACTATTGCAAATGACAAGAACTGCATAGACGCCTGGAGGTCAGCCTTGCAAGGAATACCGCCGGCTCGCCATGATCTGTGAACGCCGGCTCCTTGATTGGGATAACAGTAGTCGGCCTTTGTTTGGACTCCATGAGAGCCTGTGCAAAAGACCGTCGAGGAGTAGCTTGGGTGGACGAAGACGCTACCTCCGGTGACACCAGAGGACCCCCCGCCGGCGCTGGGGGGACTCCTACCGCGCCAGCCATGGCCGGTGGGGAGGGGGACACGCCGAAGAGGAACGGGTAAACACTGGCAGGAAAGAATCGAAACCGGAGCTTCTCTCTCTAGAATCTAGGGTCTGCATGTAAAATAGAGCCTAACTTTGACTCATGCGAATCCTAATGTTGGCTCACGTATTTTAAAGGTAATGAGACATCTTCTCAGGATGGTTCTTTAGAATTATTTGTTCTCCTTAGTTTTATCCAACTCTACTCCAATTTTCATGCTAGAAGACCCAACCGTTGAAAAATTAGGGCGTTGCAAGTTGCTGGTTCACAACAGGTTGCACAGGAACCAGTGCGCCAGTCCAGTGAAGGCCAGGAGATTAGAAGCCCTAAACGAGCTTAGTTCGCGTAGTGGCTTTAGAACTTTCTGTTCCCCTTCGTGTCTTCTATATGCCCTCCAATTTTCACGTATTTAGGTCAAGAGAATCAAAAGATAGAGGGACGGAAAGTTGCTATTTTGACACAGGACGTGCAGGAACTAGGGTCTGCTTTTAGTCAGAAATCTGGAGTCTAGGGATTAAATCAAAGGTAGGTTATCTCATGAAAAGGGTAAATAAACATGTTAGGAATAAAAGTCCTATGGTTTCATTCTGTTTTATGCTTTCTACTGATAGTATTTCAGATTTTTCTATGACTGCGCATGCATGATCCCCACAGCATGTTATCCTTATACCCCTTGACCAAAGATGATAATTATTGTTTAATTCATGTCCAATCATGCATACTAGTTAATAAAAACATGTTAGTATGCTTTACCCTTCTAGTCCTCATAACTTCTATGCATAAATTTTCCTAGAAATTAGCCCTGTACCTCGGTTTTACTGATGTCCGCTACAGGGAATAAATGGTCTGCCTAAGACCGCCAAGGTCCTTTAGCGGCCATGCGATAGATCGCTAAACCCCTGTACGAGGTCCTCCCTTGACCGCTAGGCTCTGTCTGTTCTCTGCAACTTGTTAACTCCAAACAGATTGCTGATTGACCCTATAAAACATATGTTAAGCCTAGATAATTAGGCTTTATTCCTAGTTGTGACTATACACTTATGAACTTGGTTATATAGTGCACTAAACATGTTAGGTTTCATGTCTTTCATGTTTCAAGTACCTATTTTAAATTTATGCTATTTTATGCCAAAACATATATTCTTTTACTAATGATCATATTTGACATACTTCATCGACTTGTTTAAGTTTGATTTGATCGTTGTTTTACCACGATCCTTCTCATCTAGAGTTTTTTCTTAAGTACATGCTGTGTACCCCGGTGCGTGGCTATTAGATACACTTTGCACTTATAGGCACATCTTCTTGGACTTGTGATCTTCTCCGTTGGAAATTCCTTCCACCAGACTGGGTAATCTTGTTTCAAGACCTCCGTAAGTCTCCGTGAGCCTAGGATTCTCACTAGGATGCCGAGCTGATTGTACCCTCAAAATCCAATTATCTAGAACGTACTTTACCTGAGATTTCTATGTTCTGGATCTTAGCGGCTATCCACTAGACCACCAGAGTCTATTAGTGGCCATTTACTTGACCGCCAAAGATGCCAAGCGGCCTTGCCATGACCACATAGCTCTGTTCATTCACTACACCGACTCTTCCTCAGTCTGGCGTATAAACGGTCCTGCCTTGACCGCTAATTCCCCAAAACAGCCCAACCATGACCGTTTCTTTTGTCAAGTGTCCTTAACCCAAGGTTTGACCTAAGGGTTGATTTTCATAAGTTTTTAGATGGTATATTGATCATCTAGAACCTAACGTCTTGTTTAAAAGTTATCTAATGAACTATGAAAGTTAATGAATGTACCGTTATGCTGCCGGATTTCTCCCATTGCATGACCTCGTCTCAAATTCTTCTTTGAACTCTCATGATCACATTTGGTACGTTCTTACTTTGATATTTGCTATCATGAGCTTATTATTTGAATTGTTACATTATTGGCCGGACTTTATTGTTACACTCATGGAAGTAGCTAGATTTATCACGTGAAGATGCAGATCAGGCACTGATTGTGTCCAAGCGCTAGACTCTAGCCCCCTCGACTGATTGCCGGAATTATGCTATAAACCATGGGGTATGATGAACACTGGCGTCGCATTACGCTGGGAGTACTTTCTTTTATAAATGAGTGAAATCCACGAGGCCATCTAGTGAAATTACATTCTTGCGTATACATGACTTTCTAGTTATGAAAAGTGCATTCTCGTTAAGTGCTTGTACATTCTCATTCACGAAAGGCCAAACTTACATTCTTGTTATATCCTTGCTCAATCATGCTCGCATATCTCTTATCTTGATCGTATCTTGGTACTTGTGTTATTCTGGTTTTATCCGCGTATTTTACCGTGATTCATTTATCTCTATTTCTAGAGCTAAAATGTTAATTACTTAAACGTTGCCTTCATGTTGATACGAAGATACCTATAGGGAAAGTGTGCTCATTCCCTACTTTTCTAATCTTTTCAGGACATTTTAGCGGGTCGGATTCAGATTATTCAAGTGATGGATCCAAGAGTGATTGATGGTTCGAGAGAAGCCGTAGCTAGTCTTGTCAAGAGTCAATTATGTAATTTTTGCTTTATTGAGTCGAGTTAGTCAAAGCGTCAATATCATGTACTTGATTATTATTATCAATAAAAGTTAGATTTGTGTTCAATTATGGTGTCCATTCATCTTATGTGTGAATGATTTACGCTCTGATTGTTATTGTCACTTGAGGCTTCTCTAGACGGCTATTCACGTTCCCGATTATCTTCCGATGTACTTACATCTAGGGGCGTGACACAGCTAGAGGCCTGGCTCAAGATATTGAGCTTGTGTGTGTGCACGTGGTCAGGGGCGTTGGATGAGCACCGACGAGCATGACCCTAACTAGTCACTCATTACTTGGTACTTGGTTCCTGTTGAGTGTCTCAGTTACCGCTGCTCTAGGCGTGTGGGAGATACTTGTGGCACAGTGTAAGACGTTAGTGGACACATCTGGCTGTTCTTCTAGTGAGGAGGTGCTTCTGTCACTTGAAGCATGACTTGTGCTTTCGTGACTTGTCTGGGTAGCCTATGCTTGGCTTCACTCGATGTTACAAGTTTTGTAGCGTACACGACGATGAGATCGTATATGTCTTGTGCCTTTGACCATGTTGGTCTTTTGTAGGACCTTCGTCTATTTCTGTAGGCCTTCGCGATATGGGTTTCGTGATTTGACAATGGATCGGTAATGCCCAACTTTGTGAGATCGGGATTCGCCTTTCTGTTGCTGTTTGGAGTAGCTTAGAGGGCCGAGGTTCCTTCGGTTGCCTTGTTTCTGTGGTACGGCTTTTCCTCTTTACTTTTGTTGTTCCTACTCCTGATGTTACTGCCTTGCTTTAGTTTAGCACTGCTGTTACTGTGTTGTTTTATGGTAGGGTTCTGCGGGATCCCTACAGAGCCAGTGAGACGAGGCTCACCCTTGACTTTTCAGGTGTAGCTGTTCTTCCTCGTGCTTGGAGGTGCAGTGCGGTGGTTCTTAGCTGCCAGCGTTTACCAGTGTCGGGCTTCTCCCGACTTGAGAGTACGTTTTCTTTTCTATTGTACTGTACTTTTGTTGGACTGGACTCTGCTAGCTCTGTTAGTTTTAATTGTTATAGAAAATGTAATTTTATTTCTGCTATTTTAGCAACCCTGGTCATAGAAATTTAATTGCTCACTACTTTATCTGGAAGTTCAATGTACTCTCACATACTTTTCTATCCCTTCGAAGCTTTTTCGCTCTTGGGAGGCCTCTCAGAATCCAAGTGGTATCGGGTTTACCCGGTATCCGGAGTCTGGGTCGTCACATTGCCTTTCTTGATTTCTTTCAATCTTTGTTGGCACATATTGTGAGTCTTAGATTCATTTGAGCCTTTTGCTTGATCTGCTTGAAGGCTGGCTCGCTGCGTTAACGCGATGAGGCTTGTGTGTCGACGCAGTTAGTTGGGTCTGCTGAAGGCTTGTCTGGCTGCGTTGACGCGAGGTGCAAGTTGCGTTGACGCCGCATGCCAAATCCGCTGAAGGCACACTTTGAGAGGCTTCGCTGCGTGGACGCCAAGGTGCCATTGCGTCGACGCCATGAGTGTTGCAGACTCCAGACAGAACCTTGTTACAAAGGTGTCGACACTCTTCCTCTGTATTGCAGAAGTCTGTTGAGCTTCTTGCTTTGTTTTCAAGGAATTTGTTTGCACAAATCATGAGAGATTTAAGGCACATTGAAATGGTCATGATTGTTTGACTAATTCTCAATTAGGCTTGTATGAATCATGAGTCTTTTTATGAATGACATTGCATGTAAGCATCAAAGACATAGGTGAGTCATTACAAGAGAAGAATAATGTCTTATAGTTGGACATCATCAAAACATTAGAATTAACGCATGTTCAACACATGCACAGCATTCTCCCCCTTTTTGATGATGGTAAACTGTGAGTCATTATTTCAACACGGAATCAATTATGATCAACTCAATTAATGACATGCTACATGCAATTTGGTAAATGCTTGATGATTCAAATATTATCTCCCCCTTTGACATTATCAAAACAAGAGGGTCGGAGAGAAGATATGGAAAAGCTCCGCAAGGAAAGAGGTGAACAAGGCATGGTGAGTATGCTGATGCAAGTGTGTACATCTACAGACCATGATTGTGCAGACCATAATGTAGTATGCGGATCATAATGGTAGCCAACTAACAAACAGATTGTTCAGGTTTTTGTATTTTTCTAGTTTTCAAATGTTTGTGTTACCTATTCTTCAGATTTTTAGTGTTTTCTGTGCAATGCATGGAGATGGGAAATGCAAACCAACCAAATACATGAAGAGACCTTATTACCAATCGCTTAGAGAGATCATGCTTTCATTGCAGCCAGGAGTGATCATTGTAGATGATACAAAAGTGACAATCAACATGGAGACATGCAACAGCAAGGAGGCCAATTTTTCTTGATGTCAAATGCCCTGACAGCCAGACATAAGCCTGGACAAAAGGGGTCGACCCTTGGGGTCGACACTTGGAATTGTAGAGGAACCAGATTCAAGAAACCTAAGGATGGGAGTTCTTCAACCTGAACCCAAGTTCATAAATGCAAAAATAGAGATTTTTCAGAATCTTCAGTTATAGAATTTCAATGACGAAGCCATTATAATCAGATTGGTTTAAAACTGATGAATTTTGAGTTTCTCAATAATAAGCATTTGAAAATGTCTGCATTCAATATTAATAGAAATGAACCAGAATTACATATAAAAATCAGAACCTCATTTCATCATACTCATTCAACTCCATTAGCTCCTTTGAAGGAAACAACAGTAAGTATTGAGGTTAAACACTTGAAGTTTCTGATTTTATCCATGGGGCACTACATTTTTAGATATTTCTTTTAAAGCCGCTATTTTTCTCTTAATACCAAATATTACTGAACACATTTTTCAAGAGCATTCAAGTGTGGCATGCACCTTTTAACATGAGGATGCACGTTGATCAGACGCCAGCATCTCCAGTTACTCAGTGTAGCTCACCATTCTGCTTCGATTAGAATAGAGGTAGCAAGGCACTTCATGACTTTGTCCACTCCACTTCATTGATGAAGGGACTTAGTTTCTAAGTGAAACAATTGTCATTGCTCTGTCTTACAGCACTGAACTCAGGACACACCTTTTTACATAAGGATATACGTTTATCAGACGCCAATATCCCTAGTTACTCAGCATGATTGAAGTTCATTGCTTTCATTAAGTGTAGCCCCTTTTTGAAATTCAGATTGATTGATGTTTAAAAACAATACAAGAATGTAGTTCATCAATCAAGGATGCATTTGTACTAGAAATAAAGTTTCAGATTTAAGAAGGCATAATATGTCAGAACATGAAATGAAGGTTTAAGTCCATTAAGTTTGAATACAGTCACTTTCAAGACCATTTAACATTAAAACTAAAAAAATTATTAAATTTAAACCAATAATTTTCATGTCCTGGGCAATCATAGAACTCCTAAGGTTTACTCTGATAAATGAACTTTGCACATAGAAAGAAATTCTTCCAAGGAATTCAAGACATTCAAGGAATTTAGGACGGGCAGTTGGGCATTTAAGTAGACATATGACAGATATTCAAGAATATCAAAGAAGTTCAGATTTCAATGTATCTGCCCTAAGGTAGTACTCAGCATATCAACAGTAGGATGCAGAGCGTTGATTTGTGTAGAGAATGCAGTTGGGTAGAGAGTGGGAATGGACAGTGAACTCTCCTCCTGAGGATGTGCAGTGAGCTTAGATTGGAAGATGCAAAGAAGGCTAGCAAGTGACTTGGGGCGTCGACGCAGGTACCTCACGGCGTTGACGCACTTAGCTCAGACAGAACGGAAATTATAGAGGATTTCAACTGTGGGGTCGACTCACTGGGAATTGTGGGTCGACGCACTGATCAGACAATATGTAGAATGTACACATAACACATGGTTAGGTCAACCTTATCATGCATTGGGTCAACCTGTTTAGCAAGCACACACATTGTTTTTAATTTTAACTTTAATTCTTCATGCAAGTCAGTTAAAAACCACATGTCAAACATATGCATTCAAACATAGTTTTCCATTTTCTTGAAACTCAATCTTTTTCCTTTTTGTCAAAAGTTCATTAGTCATGAGGCACACCACAGCTAGTATGAACAATTTGTCAAGAACGAATCAAGCTCCCCCAGAGAATATGCAATCAATTCAGATATCAACATGATAAATTTTAGATTGGACAGTATGCAATCATGCCAATTGAAATTTCATGATGACTCCCCCTCAACTTGTGCATGAACTTCAAAATGATTTTGAAGGATTAACCAAGGGGGTATGCAGCCTATGACTTATATGAGCAATTGACCCATGGTACTTAGCGTAGAACTTGATCCGAAGATCCTCTCACGCATAGTGATCGTTCTTAGTTGGACTTAATCCAACCTTCCACAAGTCACCATTCTATATACCAAAGGGTCACAACAATGAGAGTGTAGCACAATCTATCATTCATAAAAGATTTTTCAAGTTTCCCTTGCATGATATGCATGAAAAAGCATAAGGCCACAAGATGATGCTCAATGTTCATAGCATATGCAGACTTTCAAGAACTCCCCCTCAATGTAGCAGACATGACAAACATCATCAAATTCTCATTGGAACGTTCATCATGATATCAATTCAATCAGAATTCCAGTCATTCTAAACAACAAGATTTTCAATTTTAACCATGGGAAATTTTCAGCAGTTCAGAAAGGAGGTTTCAGCTTTGTAAGATTTATTGAGTGCAGGAAAGACTTTAACTGAAATAATTGAAGATAAACCTAACATGTAGATTTAACCATCAATTGAAAATTTATTTACAGACTTGTGCCTTGAGCATTCAACTTCTTGATCAACATTTTCTCAACTCCAAGGCACCCTGCATCCGAGTTTCTCATTTGGAATTTTTAGGTACCCAAGTTTTCTTGACTCCTAGAGGGTTAATTACACTTCTGGCATGAGAATTTCTTTTCTTTGCTGTATTCAGGCCATCCATTCTCATCCAAGAACAATCATCAATTGTATGTCCATATTCACCACAGTAAAAACAGCACACAAAAGATCTAGCATTTTTCTTATGTGCATGTGCATTGGATTTTTATGATGAATAGGGGAACTGGCATTCTTGGCACCAAGATGGGTTCTTCTTTTTAAAGTGCAAGGAGTGAGAGGAGTATTAGAAATTCTAGGTTGACCTACCCAGACCCTTTTCTGCATGGATTGTTGTCCAGCATAATGGTGCGTCGACCTGCCCTAATGGATGTGGGGACGCATCAGGCCATCTCTGGGCTTTTGCGCATGACTGAGTTGAGCACACTCTCTGATGAGGGCATCCCTTGCCCCTCCACATTTTCTCCGGACTCGGATTGTTCGTCGACAAGCGCCATTATGTTAGTCATGTATTTTTGAGTTTAGTCATGTAATCTTCACATTTTCTTTGAGTCAATATCATGTAATTTTCCCTTTATTTGAGTCATGTACCTAGGTTGTTGAGTCATTTTCCTAAGTATTGAGTCATTATGTTGGTTTGATAGGTTATTGGGCCCATCTCATTGGGCTAGGCCCATGGATGCCCCCCCTTCCCTTCGGTTATTAGTCATTGTGTCTTTTGTTAGGGTCCTTTGTGAAAAAGTCATGTGCCTATAAATAGGCCACCCCACTCCTCATATGTAACAACTTTTGAAGAATCATTTGAATAGAAAAAATTCTCTAGTCTTACTCCTCTCTACCAAATCTTTCTTCCCTCTCTCACCCATTATCTCTCTCTCTCTCTCCCTCCACCCAATTTTCGGAATTTTCTCTCTCCTCCCCATTCACCCCTCATTAAGACCTCTCCCCTTCCCCATACACCCATTTAACTCCCCCCCAACCCAAGGTGGCATCCTCCAATCCACACCCCACCTCCCAACCCCCAACTACCCAACACCACTTCCTAAGCACCCCTTCCTCTCCCCAAGGTTGAAGGGGCTCTTCCCTAAGCCCAAATTTGAATTTCCCTCTCCCTAGGGCAGTGCCCTTCCATCTCCCCACCTCCCAAATCACCCAAAGTCGCAGCCCCCCTTCCCCATACCAGCCAAGTTCACCCTCCACCTCTTACTCTCATGGCCATCCCCTTCCCCACCCCCTCATCTTCTTCTCATTCAGCCTCTGTTTCAGACAGCAGAGTTGCAGCAACTTGCAGTGGCAGCCACGACTGTCTCTCAAAGATTCAGGTGGGAAGGCCTACATTTATGGAATCGTCATCGAGATAGCTTTCCAACGATGGTGGTCTCGCCAGCTTCCGAGGTCGGAGCTATCCGCAGGAGCTGATCTTCCACGACTGCGCAGAAGACCCCAGGCAGAGAACCAGAGCGCGATTGGAAGCCCGACCACGACAAACCTTTTGGGATTCAGATCAAGTGTTCTTCAGAAAAGTTCTTCCCTCTCAAGTCCTCTTTCATCCTAAAAAAGCATAGCTGCATTTGGACATCGGCATCTCAAGTTACAAATTTTCTACTCCAAGTGTGTCAGGTCAGTTTACAGGAGCCAGAACCGACACCCCTCTACTCATCTGATTGTCCCGGTCTTCTCCGACATCTTCCAACGTCCCCGTTGGTGCAGACAGAAATAAGACTTGGCTACGGTTCCAACGGTTCAGGTCTCGCCTCAATCAGAGCTTGTTAGAGATCGTGGCACCCTCTGCAACCAGCCACATTGATCTGCACCAGACAGAGGCAGAATCAATCAGTCCGGTCCCAGACTCTGCCACGGCCAGATCGTGAAGGCTCTGAGCGCCATTTTTGGAGGGAAGAAACTACTTCAAGCTAGCTGCCACCTCAAAGACGAAGGGACTCAATCGGCCACCGGAACCCTCTGCTCCAATTTTCTTCGTCGGAGACGGCAGACTGCCCCCTGTGGTCCCAGGTTAGACCAGTCCTCACTCCTCCGATTACCCCTCTCTCCACCGACATCGGATCGCATCCCCGTCAACTCCGGCTCGAAGCTACCCCGACCACGATCACATCACTGCCAGTTTCATTCCAATCGGAGTCCGGGAGAGCCCACAGTGACTTCTGCAACCTGCTGCATCAGTTGGGTACCCGCCAGAGACCAGACGCTGCTGTCCTGTTCCAGTTGCCGGCGCGGTCAGCCCCGAGTATCAAAGCTTCCCCAAAAATTCAAGCTTCATCCTCTGTCAGTTGGGAAACTTTTGGCGCTGGTCTCGTCAAGATCCGAGTTCCGTGGAACCCGTGGCAGCACCGTCTCCGACTGTCTGTCCAGTGAACCTGAAGCAGGGCAGAACCGGTGGAGCTCGGGAGGTCAAGTTTCATTGTGTAATCCCCAACCCGCTTGGCCGGCTGAAGGCCCCTCCCTGCGTGGAGGTAGTTTGGATGTAATTAACTTAATCCCCACCCCAAGATCATCCCTCCTGCGAGAGGCGTAGTGTTGTACTCTTTACACTTTCAGGTTGAAGCGACACCGACGCGGCGTGCGGGTACATACCCTCGCCTCCCCGCTCGCCCCCGTCTCCGGCCGGAGTCGGCGTCTTCACGCCGGCTAGGTGAGCTCCTGAACATCCCTCATTGCTGTATTGTACTTGCTTAGCTTAGTATTGCTATAGTTACTCCGTCGGCGGTAAGAGAGTGTCCGATTTTACATTGCCACCAAATTGAGTGACCACCGCGGGTGAGTTGAGAGTGAATCCACTTAACCCACACCCTTGGTGTGTTGGCCGCCCATGATTTGGGCATCCTAGGCCCATTTTGGGTTCTCCCCAAGCTTGCCAACCCTTGGAGCCTCATGGTCCCTCCTCGGACCCTCTCCAACATCGCCTAGTTGCCTTCGGGCCCTAGTGTGTGCCATACGGGTGAGCTCACTAGTGTGAGTCCGCTGCTCAAACTTGAATGCTTGCAAAATAGGTCCAAGGTCGGTTTTACATCAAGTGGTATCAGAGCAAGTTCACAACTTGTCTCTATCAAGTTGGTCCTAGGGCATGTCTATGCATTTAGAGTCTTCAAGTGCATCACTCTTGTCCCCTAGTATGGCCACCTCATATCAACCTTACCAATCGGCCCACTCCATAAGTCCAAGCCACCAAGAGATGCCTACCACTAACACCCATAACTTCCCTGGCCATGTCAACTACTTCATGAAAGCCTTGACCTATGCCAATGAGCGGCTTGATAACATATCGGACCGACTCAACCAACTTGGAAAAAATAGGCCCGCCCCAAGGACAGACGATAGAATGGTCCCTTTCCCACTTCCCACCTTTGATGGAACCTCTCCTCGAGAATATTTAAATTGGGAAGCTACAATGGACCAATACTTCACTTGGTATCATATATCCGAGGATGAAAAGGCATTGGTTGCCAAAATGCAACTTACCAAACGGGTGGAAACTTATTGGATGCAAATTGTCGGGCTAAAGATATTTAGAAGGGAAACTCCCATCACCACTTGGAAGGACATGAAGGAGCAACTTAGAGCAAAATATATGTCCCCTTCCTACCCGGGTTACCAAAACTTGAGGAGCACTCTCACTCCTCCAAACCCACCCGTCCAAACCCTTACCACTAGAACCCAAGTCTCCAAGGCCTCCACCTCCCTACCTAATCCCATGAGGGCCCCCACACCCCAACCAAAACCCCCTTCACTAACCTACACTAGTCAAGCCTCTTTAGCCTCCACTTCCACCCCAAATGATCCCAAGGGCAAGAGACCCCTAACCGACCCAACTCCCTCCATGGTGACCACCACTCATCCAACCCTCACCATTAAAAATCATGTGGACACCGTGTCCGCCCCTCCACCAAGGCCCATAATGGCCACCATCCCCAAACCCAAAACCCCTCACCCAACTCACCTCCCGCTTCCTACACCAATCTTTCCCCAACCTAGGCCTCCTCTACATCCCCTTCCGATCCAAGTCCACCCTTGCCCACCACCCCAAGTGCACCATGCTCCAGCTATCACCAATTCTCCCGCATTAGACCTATCCAACCCATTAACACTAGGAATTGAAACCTCCACAACCCTCCACATGGGAGTAGATGCTAGTCCGGAACCCATTCCCACCCATAAAGAAGCCCAAGATCATACCAATGGTAAGGAAAAGCCTCAACCCTTTACCACTTCAAATAGCCCGGATCCTCAAGAGTCACCCACCTTCACCATGAATGAGCATATACTCCAATGGCTCAAGCAAGGACCCACCCTTCCTAGCTCACCCCCACCTCTCTCACCTTTGGGATATCCATCCCAAATTGTTCCCCTCCACTCCTATCACACCACAATCCAATCCTACTATGAGGTAGAAGAATGGGATGATCTCCTCACAGGTCTAAAGTGGCAATCAGACATGACTTCTTGATTGGCCCTAGGAGCGGACCAACCCAAGAGCCTTAACCTCATCCATCCATGCATTGGGTCTATCTCCTCGGTTTGCACTATTGGTTGCTACACTAGTGACATCATTTTCCTTCTCCCCATAGTGGAAGAGCCCATCCTGGTCCACTCCCCTACCATTGTGATTCCTAAAACATTGACCAACCAGCCCACCCCATACACCGGCCCAACCATTCCACTAGAAGAAGACGACTCATCACCTTTTGAGGACCTTGAGGACATGGAGCCCCTTAGTAACCCACTTTATGATCCCTATGATCCATTCCAATGGGAGTCAAGGAACCCAAGTAACCCAACCACCTTAACTACCACCTACCTTTCCCTACCCCAACCCACCATGTTTGATCCAATCCACCCCATCCCAGACCCGGGTTACACCATGGGAACCATGACTTTGGGTGGTATACACCTAGGGATCGAGGAAGTGCCCCATCTTATGATATCCACGTTTCTAGACCCCTTCGACCCATTCCAATGGAAGTCCAAAGGCCCACACATAGGAGACATCTTTGTCACAAGAGTGCATAAGTCTTGGCATACAACACCACTTGGCATGATTCAAAAGTCGGGTACATTCATTTACATCACCCACATGTCAAGTAGGAAGCATAAGTGGACCGTATTTGGATGTATTGGCCCACCCTCATTCATCATGAGTCTTAAGTATGAGAGGAGCATACTGTTGATATTTATTTGCCTATCTTTGATCTTACTTATGAGGTTTGTTAAGTAATATGGCAAGATGACAAACAAGCAATCAAAGATCTGCTCAAGCCTATGAACACGTGAACATGAACCTAGGCAATCATAGCTAGCTCTAGCATGGGCATGCTATCTCAATCAAATTACGCTAAGGAAAAAAGAAAAACACACGTCGGGGCGTGGAGCAAGGAGTAAATAAAAACACACCACTGGGGGTGGAACGAGCAAGGAAATAAAGATGTGATGAAGGAAATAGCTATTGCCCAGTACTAAGGAAAGATGTGATCGCCACCAAAGTAAACACAAGTCAAAGACTCGAATATACCTTGGAAATAGGTGGATGAAGCACCCGCCCACGGGAGAGAAAACCAAGGAAAGCCTGCAGATCAGCTTGGAAGTAACGGCCAGACCCCGTGCGTCGCTTGGAAGTAACGGTCTCACCCTAGATCGCCAGAAGAAAGTGACGCTCCTGCACCAGACCGTCAGATAACCTGCAGTAGTAAAGCTTGAATTCTTTTAACTCCAACTCTTCCAGCCGGCTAGAAGACTTGGGCCTCGTGCTAATGAACCTGTAAACCTGCCAAAGAAGTAGAAAGACAAGACAAGACAACCTCAATCAGCCCTCTTTGCAAGCATAGCATCAATTCTTAAAGAATTTAAGAACATCAAAAGGAGAGGGAATTACCGAGGAGTTTTGGTTTTTTAACCTCTCTGGGCGTTTTTAAAAGTTGGGAGGATGTTTGTATGCTTAAAGAACAGTGAAAAACGTGGAGGAGGAGGAGGGACAATGCTTTGTTTGGAGAAAAACCAAGGAAGAACTCAAGCATGCAAAGATGAACTTGAAAGATCAAAACCAAAAGTACTCCCTTGACTGGAAGATGGGTGGACGTGGGAAGCAACTCCTCCTGGATGAAGATGGCTCCTGAGTTCGGCAGCACTTTGTCGTGAATCAAAATCTCCTCCTCTCTTGGCCATGAATTCAAGGGTTCTATTTATAGACCCTCAAAACTCGTAGGTCGAGTAGAGGATAATTCAGCAGGAAAAAGGGATAAGTCTTAACAAATCCTTGAGGATAATATCACCAAGAGTCCAAAGAAACAAACGGGAAGTCCTGAGGATCGGATTAGAAAGAGATAAGGTCAATCCACGTTCTTATCTCAAACACGGAGTAGCAGAGAAAAGGCCTGAACTGCCAAGACTCCCGGAAAGAAGTAACGGCTGCACGATAGACCGCCACTTGGAAGTAACGCATCAAGGAACGACCGCTATTTGCAACCTTATCCAAAGAGATAAGATCAACGGAAAGAAGCCCCAACAAGCTGGACTCTTCAAGGAAATGACGGTCAAGGCATAGGGCGTCATAGGGAAGCAACGGCTGCACGACAGACCGTTATTATCAACGTGGATTCAACAGGATAAGCACTGAACACGTGGCCTTAAGCCTTAGGACTCTTCAAAGAGTAACGGTCTAAGATCCATCCGTTAGATTGCAGTGACGCACCTGTCTGGGACCGTTATTTAGCATTGAGATTCAAAAAAAGAAGAGAAGGGTTTTGCTAAGCTTTATCCAACGAAAATGCCACCGGGAGCCAATTCTTTATCCAGGAAAAGACCCAAGAAACAGGTTTCAACTGATCAGGAGACTTGATGAAAAGCGAACAACTCGGAGCATCATATTGAATGAAAAAGGAGATGACCCGACTTATGGGTATAAAACGGGTGTCAACAGATGCCCCTCCTTAACGTCCTCTTTGCAGGGGAGTGAGCGGAGGTGAAGCGGAAGTGAAATGGGACACGGAGGTGAAGCGGAGATGAAGCGGGGTGTATCAAAAGGAGGGCGTTAAGGTAAACGACACCCGTTCTTTACCAACAAGCGACAAGAATTTTCTGGAAAACTTCAAATTGATCACAAGGAAATAGCTAACCAAAGGATGCAAGTCTGGAGGAATTAATTAACTAAGGAAAGGAAACACGGCTAGCCGCCGGAGGTAACGGAAAGGAAAGAGACTAAACTCCAGACAGGAATCTTCAGCGAACCAGATCAAGCGAGCAAATCGAAGGAAATCTTCTAATTCAGAATGGAATGATTCTCCTTATTCGGGATTAAGAACACAGCTGTTCACCATCAACAGAGATATCTTGAACAGATGAAACTTCACGAATGCTCAAAGAATGCGTATGATGCATGCTGGGCTAAAGGAAAAAAAGAAATCATTAAAACAAATGCAAAGAAAGATAAAATAGTAAATACTCGAGAATAATATTGCTAGATTGGAGTAATCAGAGTCAGGACACTATCTGCAACCACGGCGTGCAAGACAGAACCATCGTCCCCAAATTTTTCAATCTAACGGCCTATCCAACGATTAAACATGTGAACTTAGATCATCATCATTTTTGTTTAAGGGGAACATCAGATCCCAGGACACATGAATGACCAGCCGGTTCTCGAGGTAATATATCACAAGTAACATATAGTAATGCATTAAGGGAATGAGGGAATGATATACAATACCTGACTTACCTGCCTGACGGACGGCCAAGCGTGATTTTTGCTTATAATCCTTCATGAAAGATAGGTTAGCCAGACAATAATCATGATAAGAATTAGGCATAACCATAAGAAGCATCAAATAGGAACATCATATAGACAATAGGGTTTGTTCAAGCATCAATTAGACCTTCTAATTCATCAAGAAACTTGCAAGCATATAACGGTCAGATGTAGGGGCGTCACATCAAGTAACGGATCACACCTAGTCCGTCATAATCAAGGCGGTTCACATTCTTCGATAAAGCAGTTCAACACATGTAACGGCCTTAAACAGGAGCGTCAGGAGGATGTGACGGCCGGTCGATAGACCGTCACATTTCCTGAGATTTCAAAAAAAACAACCGAACGGTCACGGCCCGTTCATTCAAACACTCAACGCCCAAAACCCAAAAAATCGAGAGCTCCGGCGACCACCGTCCCCACCGTTCCAATGGCCGGCGACGAGGCACCCCAGCCGCCACCAAAGAAGAGAGAGAGAGGGAAAAGGATGGCAATACGGCGGCTTCACCGCCGGATTGAACGGGAGGTGATCCCGCCGGTGGAAGAGGAACAACCGACAAGGGGAGGCCAAACGGAAGAAGAAGAAGTTCCCACGACTACGGGGGACGAGGGGGAAGTTCCCTTGGGTGCAGAGGAGCCCAAGGAACCAAAGAAAAAGAAGAAGAGAGCCATGGACCACGAGGTAGGCCCTCCGCCCTAATTTTTCAAATTTTGATTTTTTGTGTTTATTTATGGTTGCATGTGGGGGATAAGGGTAGAAATGGGTCTATGAACCCACTAGGAGCCATTGTAGGCCATTTGGCCAACAAGGGGGACCATGAGAATGTAGGGAAAAAGTTCCCAAACACAGCCAAATGTGACGGTCCTACCAGAGACCGTCACTCCCCTGACGCTCCAGGACCAGGCCGTCACAAGCAAGTGACGCCCCATCCCAGGACCGTCACTCCTGCCAGGGACTTAAGCTATTTTTTAGGGTTTTTAATTTTCAAATTTTTGTCTTGTTTTCAATTCTGAATGTTTATGCAATGATTTATATGATGGAAAATTTGACTAATTGATGATCTTACATGCAATGCAGGGAAAGAGGAGATCACGGATCTCCTGGCTTCAGATCCGGGCGGTGTACCAGGCACTGCCCGATTACCAGAGGGAGAGACTCGCCGAGATGGGATTCGCCGAGGTGCTCAACATCGAGGTGATCCGGATGGATACGCCACTGCTATACGCACTGCATGAGAGATGGGACCCGATCAGCCATGCTTTCATCTTCCCGTGGGGCCACATGATCCCCACGCTAGAAGACATAGCGAGGATTACGGGATTGAGAGTCCACGGCTCCGCAGTGACCGGATGGAAGTACGGGGACTACCGGGAGATAGCGCAGCAGTTGCTCAGGTTAGATCTGATCAGGCCGGGGCAGTCCTCTTCCCAGCTCACGAGATCGGTGCTGCAGGAGAGTTTGGGATTGAGGGGAGCGGCAATCACCGTAGGAGAGCTGCCGGAAGAGCATCTGGGCAGAGTGATTGATCAGGTGCGCCCTCGCGTGGCGGCAGAGGCAGGAGTAGAGGGAGACAGAGTGCTCAGACGCTTCCTGATGCTACTGTTCGGGAAGCTCCTGTTCGCGACTCGGGCAGACGTCATCAGCTGCAGACTGCTGCCGTTGCTAGAGGATCTGAGCAGAGTGAGGAAGTACGCATGGGGGGCAGCGGTACTAGCATTCCTGTTCGACTCCCTGAGCACCACGGACCGGCAGACGATGCTGGGTGGCTTTTCACCCTTCCTACAGGTAAATGCACTTTAAATGCTTTCTATTATGCCATGTTTATGATTATGCAATGATTTATGCAAAATGGCTTATGCAAATGATTCGACTGACTTGATTTCTAAATGCAGGTCTGGAGCTACATGTACCTCCCAGGCATTGGGAGAGGTGCATTACTCCATCCCGGCCTCATACCAATCGCGAGGCGATGGTCGGTGGCGAGGGACACGGGATCGATCCTCAGATTGACCCGGACGATCCAGGACGACCTGGACTCCTACCCACACACATCGGTAAGCCCGAGACTCAAAATGATTTCTATGTGCTTTATATGCTGACAAATGCTGACAAATGCTGACAAATGAAAGAATGCAACATGCTTTCAGGTGAGATGGACCCCGTACCGCAGCGAGGGCTACACAGGACAGCCGTGGGTGGAGGCGTCCTTATCGTACCAGGGGCGAGACATATGGTTGCATTGCATCCATATCATCGAGCCTCTGCACTACAGGCTGATCCTGCGGACTCGGGGACTACACCAGCCCGAGGTGGCCTTTCCGCATCGCAACGATGACCGCCCAGGCAAGTCGGCGAGGGGCATCAGCGGCAGTGTGGATTGGCGCGCCCGGAAGGCGAAGTACATCCTCGACTGGAGGCAGCGAGGCAGGGCCGTGAAGGAGCGGGACGAGAGCGACGAGGCCTACCTGAAGGCCTTCGCTTGACACTACGGCGACCGGGTATACCGAGGTACCCGACGACCGGTATGCAACTCTAAACCTAAAACCCTTTCTATATGAACCTGCAAGATGATGGATGCTGACTTATGCTTTCTAAATGCAGCTAGACCCAGAAGGACGGATAGCCGAGCTAGAAGGGCTACTCCACTCCACCATCCAACAGCGGGATGGGTACCGGTCTGCCCTGGAGCTCTTGGTGAGACTAAATGATTTCTACATAATTATGAATGATGCTAATGCTTTGATTATGATGATGCAAATGCAAATGCCCACTAACTTATGACTTCTAAATGCAGCGGGCTGAGGGAGCCCAACGAGCAGGACCAGATGCCCCGTCATCATCCTCGCAGCCTGCGGGAGATAGGACCGAGCGGGATGCTGACTTTGCTCGGGCAATTGCCCGGGCCGAGGAGGCGGAGGCCACCCTCGCAGAGCGGGTAAGAGACTGAAAAACTTATGATTATGCCTAATTAAATGCTTTATGACTAATGATGTGAAAATGCAATCTACAGGCGAGGGATCTAGCAGCAGCAGTAGCCGAGGTAGAGAGAAGCAGGGCCGAGACTGATCGAGCCCGAGCGGAGACGGAGCTGGTACGGGCAGAGATGGCCCGGCAGAGAGCGGAGACCCTGCGACGGCCAGATGATTCAGAGATGGAACAACTCCGGAAGGAGTTAGCGCAGGCGTGAGCTGAGGTGGAGGAGCTTCGGATCGGGACGGCTGACTTGGATCGCTACCGGACCGAGGCACGAGAGACGCGGCGTCAGATCTTTACACTGAAGATCGAGCTGCGGACATTGGAGCGGACGGTGCGGATGATTGGCCGGGGACCGGATCGAGGTACCTCCCAGAGTGGGATACATAGGAGCGCTGCCCCTAGCGGCTCAGTAGGGGATTTCCTCGTCAGCTCCTCCGCCCAACGGAGGAATGAGAGGGCAGGGAGAGGACAGCAGGAGGAGAGTGCTTCCATAGCACCGCCACCCAGGAAACCCGAGGGTGGAGAGGATGAGGGTGGCCCGGCGGATAAGCCGGCCGAATGATGCCTTTTTTATGTTTTTTTTTTATTTGCATATAACTTTTAGCAAAAATGGAATGAAATTATCTTTTTCATTTTTCTGTTTGGTTTTAATTTGATGCGAGCGTGCATGAATGAATGTGAAATGTACAGGATGGATGAAATGTGGATGAATGAATGAGATGTATGCCGGAATGCATGTATGAAAATGGGAAGAAGATGAGGTGTATAAATGTGAAAGACCGCCAGGTCTAGTCAAGGATTAAAGGAATAGCTTGAACCCAGCAGCAGAGAAAGTGACGGTCCAAGATCTGACCGTCATAATCAAGTGACGCTCTGGTGAGAGACCGTTAATCATCAGAGGCCCACACGGGCTGTGGGGCTTCAGGATAAGCGACGGCCAATTGATGGTGCGTCAGAGGCAAATAACGGCCAAGGGTCAGACCGTTGATCATGGCAGAACGTTAGTTGGGCAGGGTAACTAGCAGGAAAATGTGACGGTCTGAAGGGGACGCGTCAGAATCAAGAGACGGTCAGAAGCAAGACCGTCAAGAAGCGTTTTAGCCCAGAAGAGAAAGAACCAAGTGGCTGAGAATGTGACGGCTCAAGAGCAGAGCATTACAGGAAGCGACGCTAGACCCTTAGACCGTTACTCTCCACAGAACATGATTCGGGGAATTGAAACCCACAGAGAATGCGACGGTCGAGTGATGGCGCGTCGGAGTGAAGTAACGGCCGCTCGATTGACCGTTAGAGGCTGGGTCGCAATCCGAATCGGATTGAGCCGAGATAACTAAAAACCCAAGGTTTAGCCACTTAAACCATCGCAAGGACTTATCCTAATTGAAGATAAAGCCTTCTAGCCCGAGTCTTACCCTTCCAAAGTTGAATATAAGCCTTGGCAACTTAAAACCTTAATCAAAATCGCAGCTTTGCTAAAACCCCTGTTCTAGGGTTTGAAGAGCTCCTCCAAAGGGCAAAAAACATGATGAAGAGGAGCTTCGAGGTGATGGCTATGGAGGAGAAAGCCCACACCGGCCCTAAAGCTGCAAGGAAGGAACATGGAGAGCTCCAACGGCTAACCTCAATTCCCAAGCACTTAAGCTCTAACGTCCAAAGAATGGTAAGTACTTATAACTTTATCCAAAGTTCAGAATTTTGCTGCACTTACTCTTTTCATGACTTCCTCCTTTCTTTTCTCAAGCCCCTTCCCGGCCCAAGGTGTTATTCCAATCTAAAGTGGGTGGCTCCCATGGTAAAGGCACTTCCCATAGAGGTCACATCCATCCTCAAAGCATGGCACCTCCAACCTCTCTTGGTTTTAGGCAAGAATTTCCAGAAATTGTCTTTCGATTGGCCAAGCCTTTCAGCACTTGTGGAATTATGGCATCCACAAACTCATACTTTCATCTTTCCTTCCTTTGAAGTAACCGTCCTATTGGAGGAGGTAGAAACCTACCTAGCCCTTCCTAAGACCAAGGTGGGGGATGAGGACCGGGTTTGCTACACAATAGAGCCTATTGACCCGTCCTTAATTTTAAGTGACTTCATTCATAACCCGAAGGACGTGAGGACCATGATCAGCCCACACCACGTTCACCTGATACCCTTGGCCCACTGGATAGTGTCTCATTGTAGAAATAATTGGGAGAGACATGAAGCAATAGCCAAGGCGGTAGCGGTTTGCTTGTGTGGAGTCTTTCTTTTTACCACTACCGACCACCTCTTAGATATCCAAAACCTTGGTATTATTAGCGGGCTGTGGCGGGGTATGTCTATCTCTCAAGCGGTCCTCTCATACCTCTATGAAGGACTAAGCTCGGCGTGCCTAGGAGGGCTTTTGTTTGGTTCCATGATACTCCTTGAGTGCTGGATAGGAGTGAGAGTCAAATTCCTTCCTAAGGAAGACATAACTTCTGCAAGCCGACTCTTCGGGAGCCACCCTCTCTTCTTTATTGGAGGGGCATTTGGATATTCTCCTCAGGTTGAATGCAAGACAGCGGATAAGAAAACTCGGGATGAATGGCGCCTCTTCTTCAACACTTTACCAATGGACAAGTTCATCATGCGACCAAGAGTCCTCCGAAATGCTCTTCTCAAAATACCGTGGCGCCAAGGCCTCGACCTCCAGCTAGTAGGGAACACTACCATGGCGATCTACAACCCGCACCGATGCCACCTTCAGATCGGATCACCTCGAATCAGCGTTTCTTCACTATCACACTACCCTCCCCTTCTACCTAGGAAGATGGGGACCGAGGAAGATGAAAGAGCGATCCGGAACGCGCTGACCATGTGGGAGATCAGCAAGGTGCGTCCGTGGCAAGCAGAAGTTGAAGAGAACGACGAAATACGCCGAGATTACTTGAAAGAGTTGAGAAGAATCCGCCCTCTTGCGGATAAGAAGTTGAATGTACCTTGATTTTTCTTTTTGTTTATGAGAGATATTTATGTTATTGACAATCAAATTTGATTTTATCAAAAAATTGTATTTCGTTAATCTTTACTTGAATGAGATGAGATTGCCTTAGTTGAAAGATCTTGAATTCCATTATGTGGAAGGCTAGAATGATGTGAGTAGACAGGGCTTCTGGAGGATATGACGGATGTGCAATGGACCGTTATATAGAAATGACGGTCCTGCGATAGGCCGTCAGAATGGGAGTAATCAAGAGCCCAGTTTCTGAAGGATATGACGGATGGGTTTTGAGCCGTTATTTTCAAGTAACGGTAGACTCCCAGACCGTCATAATGATGGTTCAACGAAAGGACGAAGGCCCATGCCTGAAGGAAGTGACGGTCAGATATGGGCCCGTTACATGACTGTAACGGTCTGATGCTGGCGCGTTACACACCTGAACCTGCATAGTCGTGAGCTTTTACCTTTGGGCTTGCCCCTGTATTCTGCACACACTTAGCCATGAAACAAGTTAGATCTGTTCTTAGACTCAACCCCTTGCCTTGAGGCAAGTTAGATAATGACCGTTTCTTGATATTTGGTCAAGGGGTGGAGCCTTATTAAATAGGCGAAAAACATAATGAAAATGCGATGCATGCTATGCATATGATGGTATTTTAAATGTTTTGATTTTTCGAAAAAAATATTTGTTATTTTTTTTGGATTTTGAAAATATTTGATGTTTTTTTTGGATTTTGAAACATATTTGTTATTTTTGGATTTTGAAACATATTTGATGTTTTTTGGATTTTGAAACATATTTGATGTTTTTTTGGATTTTGAAACATATTTGATGTTTTTGGATTTTGAGAAATATTTGTTGTTTTTGGATTTTGAGAAATATTTGTTGTTTTTTGGATTTTGAAACACCAGTGCCTCTCTAGCAACACGAGACCTCCCTTGTTTTTAGCTTGAGCCTCGAGATCGGCGTGCAAATAGTGTGACAACCCCTGGCCGAGACCTAGTCATTGTGACGGTGTTTTTACCAATGCCATACCTAGGGTACTCGTCTCAGTCCTAAAAGAAAAAAGAACATGGGGGTAAGCTTAGGCCAGATATGGAAGTTTTTAGAACTTGATTCCCTCACCGTGCAACCTTATTAGAGATTTGGTCTGTTGTGCCGGGGCTTTTTTATGTCCGTCATCGAACCTTTATCCACTTAGGCATGCATGCGACCGGGCTCATAACGTTCCGCAGGGAACTGTACTGCCACTCTTGTCATGCCTAATTTTCTTTTTCTTTTGAGAATTCATTCACAGACCTTGAGATGATGCTTTTGATTTCATGGTAAAGAGCACTCCTTTTCTTTTCTTTTCTTTTCTTTCTTGTGGAGTCAGGTCATAACGGACTTGCCCCTATTTGAGACCTCTTCTCGTTAGGGAGTTTGGATTGGTTGTCTCCTTCTTATTTACTCCTTGCCCCTGGATGCAGCCGAAGAATGAAACGGACAGGGACTTTGACTTTCCCCCAAAGCATGGCCAAGGAAAAATGGTGTCTTTTTAAACAAGGAACCCGACCAGGGGCGTCGTGTAGTGTGTGTTTGCCTTACTCAAGACTCACTTTTGAAGATAGGGAGGCATTTCTTATTGCCGGAAAAGCACATGGTTTAGATTTTTAAGGAAAGAAACGCTTAAGATACAACCCATTCCACGGGTGAGAGAGCTCCTCACCTTCCGCGTTTACTAAACGATAAGCATTCCCTGGATAAGCTTCTTTTATTACAAACGGCCTTCCCAGTTAGGTTGCAACTTGGACCTAGGACCTGCAGACCGAATGAATTTGCGTTTCAAAACAATTTCACCCTTACAAAATTTTCGTTCGATTACCTTCTTTTGAAAATAGCGCGAAACCCTCCTTTGATAAACAGAAACGTGATCGGCCGCATTCATCCTCTTCTCATCTAAGAGTTCTAGCTGGACCAGCAACGCCTCTCGACGTTCATCGAGATTAAGTTCCTTATCGAGCTGCACTCTAAGAGAAGGGATTAAGATCTCATATGGGAGCACCGCCTCCATCCCATAAGTTAAAGAGTAGGGAGTTTGTCCCGTAGGGGTGTGGACGGAGGTGCGGTAAGCCCACAGAGCTTCCACCAATCTTTCAGGCCAATCAGAAAATTTATGTGCTTCGCATGTTTTCTTAATGATTTTAAGAAGGGTTTTATTAGTGGCCTCGGCTTGACCGTTGCCTTGAGGGTAATATGGAGATGAATGATGCAGTGCAATATTGAACTTCTTACATAGGTCCTTAAGCTCTTGGGAGACGAACTGGGGTCCGTTGTCGGTGATGATGTTGCTTGGTACTCTGAACCGCGAGATGATATTCTTCATGATAAAGCGGCACACCGTTGTAGCTTTGATCTCCGCGTACGCCTCGGCTTCGGCCCATTTGGTGAAGTACTCAGTGGCGGTGAGGATGAAAGATTTCTGCTTGATCTGAGAATTAGGATCACCGAGTGGGCCGACGACGTCGAAAGCCCACATAGAGAACGGCCAAGGAGCAGTCATAGGATGGAGGGATGGAGCTGGAGAGTGAATTTTATCAGCATGGAGTTGGCATTTAAGACACCTCCGGACATAGAGGGAGCAATCTTCCTCTAGAGTGGGCCAATAGTAGCCCTGCCTAAGGATCTTCTTTGCTAGAGCCTGGCCATTGACATGACCTCCACACTCACTTGAATGGGCTGCCTCAGCCACTTTCCAAGCTTCTACATCATCCAAGCATCTCATGAGCATTCCATTAGTAGCGCGCCTATATAGTTCTCCTGCAATGATAGTGTACCTTGCGGCGGCTCTTCTTATTGCTTTACGCTGCTCAGCCTTTGCCCCTTCTGGGAACGACCCTTCTTTGCAAAATAATTCGATTTCATGATACCAAGGTAATTCCTCTTCGTCCAGAATCTCCTCTAGTTCTGTTAATGAAACTTCCTTGAGATCCTCCTTCTCAACTTTCGCCTCTACAGATTTCCTGAGATTGATGAACCAAGGATCCTGAATGGAGGGTGCGTCCAATCTCTGGACGACGATGGTCTCAGTACTACGACCGAGAGGGAAAGATAAGGAGGAAGCAAGGGATGCCAAAGCATCAGCTAGAATGTTCAAAGAACGAGGAGTATGGATATAGATGAGCTTACAGAATCGCTTAGCGAGGAGCGTGACCAAATCTTGATAAGGTTTGAGCTTAGGGTCACGAGTACGGTAAGTTGACAGAACTTGCCATAGGACGAGCTGAGAGTCTCCTATAATGTTCAAATAATGCGCGCCTAGGAGATAGGCGTGCTTAAAGCTGGCCAGGAGAGCCTCATACTCAGCGATGTTGTTGGTAGTAGAAAATCGAAGTTGATAGGCGAAGGGGATGGTTACTCCCTCTGGAGTAAGCAAGACAGCCCCGATCCCTTGGCCTTGAGAGTTGAGTGCACCGTCGAAGTGTAGAGACCAGAAGGGATGATTAGAAAGGACATAGAGATGCTCATCAGGGAAATCGTCCTGAATGGAATCGGTATGAGGAATGGGAAGATGTGCGAGATGCTCAGCAATGGCATATCCCTTGACTGCCTTCTGAACGACAAAGGTGATGTCAAACTGAGAGAGGAAGCTCTGCCAGCGAGCTAACCTACTAGAAAGGACGGGCTTTTCTAGGAGATAACGGATCGGGTCCATTCTAGAGATCAACCTAACTGGGTGGGCGAGAAAGTAATGTTTAAGCTTCTGAGCTACCCACACTAAGGCGGCACAAGTCTTCTCCATAGCGGTGTACTTGGATTCTACTGGATTAAACAACCGAGAGAGGTAGTACGCGGCACGCTCTTTCCCTTCGTCATCCACTTGTGCTAAGACCGCCCCTAGGGAGTCCTCAATAACCGAGATATATAGGATTAGGGGTTTCCCAGGGACAGGAGGTTGCAAAACTGGGGGATTGGACAGGTACTCTTTGAGGTCCTCATAGGCCTTTTGACAATCTTGATTCCATTCGAACTTGACCCCCGTCTTAAGCAATTCATAGAACGGGCGGCACCTTTGAGAATGTTGGGATATGAATCTCCTAATGAATTGCAGTCTACCAATCAATCCTCAAAGTTCCGTAATGTTCTTCAGCGGAGGCATGTCCATGACGGCCTGTGCCTTATTAGGATCAATCTGGATCCCCCGTTTGCTTACTATGAACCCTAGCAACTTCCCTGAAGAGACTCCGAATACACACTTCTTCGGATTCATTTTAAGCTTATACTCCCTAGCTCTCTGCAGCACCTTAGCCAGAATAGAGGGGTGTTCTTCTTTTGTCCTTGACTTCACCAAGATGTCATCCACATAAGCTTCCATGTATATGTGCATCATGTCGTGGAAGATGGCCATCATCGCCCTTTGATAGGTGGCACCTGCGTTCTTCAACCCAAACGGCATAACCACATAACAATACGTGCCCCAGGGCGTGGTGAAGGAAGTTTTCTCTTGATCTTCCGGGGCGAGACGGATTTGATTGTAGCCCGAGTACCCATCCATAAACGACAGAGCTTCGTACCCGGCAGTGTTATCCACTAGGACGTCTATATGAGGTAGCGGGAAATCATCTTTGGGACATGCTTTGTTTAGGTCCCTGAAATCAATGCATATGCGCACCTTTCCATCCTTCTTGAGGACAGGGACTATGTTCGCCACCCACTGGGGATATAAGACTACTCTGACGAACTTGGCCTTGTATAACTTATCGACTTCTTCTTTGATCCTCAAGGCCATGTGGGGGTGAAATCTTCTTGACCTTTGTTTAACAGGTGTTGCCCCTGGTTTAAGTACGAGATGATGTTCCACTAAGGAGGGGTCAAGACCTGGCATGTCCTCATAAGACCAGGCGAAAGAATCGCTGTACTCCCTTAGAACCTTAATTAGATCCTCTTCTACCTGTGAAGGGAGATCAGCTGAAATAATGATAGGCCTTGGGTCTTCTTCTGTTCCCAAGTTGATTTCCTTTGTAGGTTCATCCACTGCCGTCGACGGCTGGTCGAATCTCTTTAATCCTTGTGCATACAAGTCGGCAGTGTCATCTACGTTGCTATCTTCATCTATTGGATCCTTCTCATCCAGAACCTCATAGACGCCTAATCCGTCGTTGCTCCATTCCCCTTCCATTTCCTCTTCATCTTCAATCATAATCGCCGTGGCGACGAATTCCGGACACTTCAGAAGAGCATGACATCGCTGAGCCAAATCTTGCAAGAACCTATCAGGAACAGATCGGGAAGGATGCGCAAGCGAGCGCGGCTCAGAATGGGAAGGGTTGGATGCCCTAGAACAAGACCCTACTTCTCTAGACCTAACTGACTCTACTTCCTTAGACTCACTAGACCCTAATCCTAACCTAGGAGAGAGAAGGCTTAGTGGAAGGGAAGGAGCAGGGGACTCGTGCCCCTGGGAGGAGGAGAATGGAGACAGGACAGCATAATCTTCCACTGAAATCTCCGTTTTAAATTTGACATTTTTTTTTTGGAGATCAGTAGAGACTATGCAGCAAGACGGAGGAGGTGGGAGCTGCATGGAGAATATCTCGGAAAGGATGCGATTGGAGAAAGGATCAGCAGAAGACAACCACATCTCATGGAGCTGAGCATTGTGGGAGAGAGGAGTGAGTAGAGTGGACAGATCAATACGTGGGCACTTCCCGCGAGCACAAGGGATGAATTGAATCTCCGGTGGATCGATGATGGTTGGATTTATCATGACAGGAGGAAGACGGGGTATGGGCTCCCTTAGTTGCAAGATGGATCGGAAGCGTGAGGGAGACCAAGAGAAAACAATCGGAGAGCTCCCCACTTTTTGCATTTTAACCGCGGGTTGCTTCTTCGGCCTCCACTGTACGAGCCGAACCTCTCGCTGCTTCTGGCGATCTTCTTTAGAAAAGATCCTTTGCAAGGCCTGACTGTAGTCGAGCATGTCACCATTTGACCTTCCTGGCAGGGAAGGTGGACTGGCAATTGGACAAACTATATCCCTTCTTGGCTGCACCGGTTCTGGAGCTAATGTGCCGGGCTGGAGAGGCCCCCTGACAAAGTGCTCACGATAATCCCATGTAAGTGGCCCAGAATCACCCATCATAGATAATGCTGTTTCCTTATAACCGAGGCCTCTTCTGCCCATTTTCTTTCCCTTAGGTATGGGTTTAGTCATTCCTTGCAGTTGCGCCCCGAGGCCTCTCCCCGGTTGATAGCCCAGTTTCAATATGATATTCCACCCTTTTGAATCTCGGATCTGTGGCTTCACTTTGACATTGACTGGAGTAGTGATGGGCTTGGGAGATGTGTAAGCCCAAGGAAAGTTCAAATCAAGCACTGATATGACGGGCCGGCTACTCGGCCATAGTGTGGGAAGAGCCTGATCTGAGAGGGCCTTGACCATCTGTACCGTGGCCAAGCTTTTAACTTTGACGACCCTCCCTTGAAAGGGAAATTTGACGCACTGATGTGCGGTGGAGGGTACGGCGCCAAGTGTGTCAATCCAGGGACGACCCAAGATAGCCTTGAACATAGGGTCGATATCGAGAACATAAAATTCCACGGCCATAGTGAGGGGACCGAGCTCCGCCTGAATGGTGATCACCCTGTGACATGCTCGCCTTGAGTTGTCATATGCTGCTATAGTAGTGGGGGTAGGCTGTAGTAACTCTTCAGATATGTTGCATGCTCGGAGGGTACTAAGTGGGCAAACATTAATTGAGGCCCCGGTGTCAACCAATGCTGCTTCAATGTCGACTTTGTTCAGGGTAATTGTTATGCAGAGCGGCTTTTGTCGAGCCCCTGGAGGTGCAAGCTCGGTTTCTGAGAATGTAATTGCCGGCCCTTTGGAAATAGTTACCAATGCCGTTGGTAAACTGTCGACTGCCATGTCTTCGCTAACCATTACTTTCTGCAAGAAGTCCCTCAGTGCATCCTGATGAAGGGTGGACCTTTTGATTAACTCCAACACGGATATCTTAGCGGGTACTCTATCCAAGTGATGCAGCAAGTCATATTGAGTACCCGGCAGAGGTTCAGCCTCTTCTTGCTCGGCCGTTGGCTGGGTGGACTGGGGATTGGAAGTAGTAATGTAATTCCGATGGAACATCTTTCTGCTTCTTAAGGCACAGTTTGCCGCAGCATCTGAAGATAGTGTGACGGGTGCCGCAGGGTGGATGAGTGGGATAGGCTGTGTGGGGGAGGTGTTTTGGTGGAGCGTGGGGTTGGTGATGTTAATGGGGGGTGAGTGGATGATAGGTGAGGGATTGGTGGAAGGCAAGGTGGTGGTGAATGTCGATGCGGGTGGAGGGAAGGCTAGTGGATGTTTGAGGACGGGCGAAGGGTTAGGTGATGATGTGATGATGGCGAGGGGAGTAAGCGTTGGAGGGTATGATGGGATGGAGAACGGTAGAGGGTTCGCTGGAGCGGGTGTGGATGGTAGGATGAGCGGAGAAGGTGTTGGTTGCATGGGGAGGAGGAAGGAAGGGTTGCGGAGGTTGTGGTGGAAGGCCATTACTTGCGGTGCGGCGCCATCATCATCAAAAGACCACCCGGCATTGGGAGCCGGTGGTTGAACCATGTTAACTTGTGCTGGTGCTGGCGGCTGCTACTGAGGAGCGGGTGGATGATTCGGCATCGGGTTCTGATGGATGCCTAGGTCTTGCACTTGCTGTGGTTGCTGTTGCTGTGGCGGCTGCTGCGGCTGCGGTGCTTGATGCTGCTGCACTTGCTGCCCCTGCGGCTGCCTCCTCTTCTCTTTAATCTCCATAATGGCCCTATGCATTTCGGCCCAGTCGATTCTCTTCCCTTCATGAAAGTCATATACCAGATCTCGGAACTGATAACATCCTTCTATGGTATGGCCTGGCTGCCTATGGAACATGCAATATTTGGTTTGATCAACCGCCGGGTTCCAAACAGGCCGTTCCGGAGGAAGTTGAATTGCATTTACTGACATAAGTGCCGAGAAAATATCCGTAAGTGTCTCGGGCAATGGAGGATATTGGGCTCTCCTGGGAGACGGGCGCTTGCTGTTTGGATTGTTGTTGCTGTAGCCGCTGGGTGGAGGGACGTTATGGTATTGTGATGGTGGTGATGGTTGTTGTGGTGTGGTGAAGGCGTTTTGTGGAATGGTGAAGGCGGGGGGGGCGTTTTGTGGAGTGGCCTGGAAGTTGTGCGGAGTGGAGTTTTATGGATTGCGGGGGTTTTGATTGTAGCGGAAAGGTGCGGCCTGATATGGAAAAGCAACGGCTTGTACTTGCTCATTTGTTTGGACCCCCTCAGTAACCGGCCCTTGCGATTTCTTGTGGTACTTGGGCTTTTGGTTTTCGAATAGAGAATGGATAGGGGAGTCCTTGAATTGAGTCTGTATGAAGCGCGCCCGGCTGTAGAGTTGATGCATGTTAGCTATGTCATTCATTGCCAGGATGTTGCGGAAAGTCGGCGTGGCATTGGAGATCAGTAACTTGACCTTCTCTTCCTCTGGAATATGGCCAGGCACTCTGGCGGCCATCTGCCTCCATCTGTCTGCATAGGTGGCGAAGTCTTCCTCCGGCTTCATCTTCTCTGCTACTAGATCTGTGAATGAATATTCTGGCCCGACCCGGTCTTGAAATCGCTGAATGAACTTGTCCTTAACTACCTTGAAACTCTCGGCCTCTTCCAGTGGCAGAGAATAAAACCATTCCAGAGCAACTCCATCTAAGGATCGGCGGAACAGGTACGCCATGAGGCGATCATCATACTGGAACTGTGCCGACTCATATAGAAAATCCCTCACATGGATAAAGGGATTGCTGTTCCCATCATATTTGCGATAGTTAGGGAGCTCAGATTGCGGAGGGAACCGAATGTTTTGGAAGCTCGGAATAGGAATATCGGCCAAGGATTGTGGGCCAACCCTTTTCTGGAGGAAGTCAAGCTGTTGCTGCATGGCGGCCCACTTGTTAAGCAAGTCCTGCTCTTGGGAGGGAGCAGGGGTAGCGAAGGACGCTGATTGTTGAGGAGCGGATGGAATGACGGTGGCAGACGGAGGAGGCCCATAGGCATGAGTAGAAGGATAGACAGTGCAAATAGGGGGCCCGTAAGAAGGATATTGAGCCTGAGGTATACCCGGATGGGAGTGAGTTTGGGCCACCCCTTGTAAGAAATCAGAAGGGTTCATGAGAAGCTGTGAAGCCACCGAACCAGAATTATGATGATCCACCTGGACAAAAGAAGGGATAGGCGATTTCCCTTTATCGAAAGACTGATGGGCTGAATTGGAAGATTGGCCCATCTCCATGCCGGCAAAAGTGATGGTTCGAGGTTGGACCGGAGTGAGGTCAATCGGATTGGGCTGAACGGACGGCCCGATAATGGAAGGATTAGATTGACCTTGAATGGCGGCGGAGGGAGGAGCGTTGGACCCTTGCATAGCTTGGTATAGGACTTGAAGTTAGGTCGGGTCCAATTGGGCCATCATGTGAAGGACGGAGCCCGCGGAAGGAGTAGCGAGAGAAGGGGTACCTTGACTACCTCCCACAGATGTGGAGGACGGGAGAGGGGCAGTCCCTTCTCCGGAAGGAAAGGTAGCAACCCTAGGGGGGTTTTCAAGGAGCCCTTGAGGGAGAGATTCCTCTTGTGAGCGCGGAGGATTGAAGGATGCCATGGTGGATTCGAAGAGGGGATTGGAATAGAAAGTGAAGGAAGAAGCGACTGGAGAAGACGACTCAAACAGACGAAAGCAACTCCACATGCAACGGACAACCTTGGAAAATGCAAAAACAACCAATACAAAACACACAATGAGCAATCAATCTTAGGTGTTCTAACAAGATGCAAGTGATAAGAGATGAAGACACTCAAGAATCAAGTAAGTTGTTTAGAATGATGCGACAATATTCTTATGATTTCGCCTTTGGAACCTTAGTGAATTGATTGATATGTGCTCTCAACAATAGGTCCCTAGTATGAGATGGATATAGGACTTGGTTTGACTCTAAGTGTAACCACTCAATCACTTATGCAACCCTAGACACAGGGTGGGAAAGGTACAACCAGCCTGGCGTCCGTGTGGGAATCCACGGCTCGCGGGGACTTATGGAGGTCCCTGCTGTGATTTCCTAGTCGGCCCCAAGGAATATGGAGACGAGAGGTCCTCACAACAAGGTAGGAAATTGTAATCTAATGTATGAAGAGATGAATGACCCTATGTGCACCGGAGTGCATGCAAAGTCTATCCTAACAATCTAACAATCAATAGTGCACACCATAACATGCAAATATGAGCAAAGCAAGAGGAGGGCCAAGTGTCATCCAAGCAACAAATCACAGCACAAACTGCGGAAATAAATGCACCTCGGATGCGTACCTGCCAGAAGAATAACGGTCGAAGGCCCCTGCGTCAGAAAGAAGTAACGGTCGAAGGCCGGACCGCCGGATAATATATAACGCAGGGAGACTAGACCGTCATATGAGCCAGTGTAGCAACCCTAATAAATGAATAATTGAAATGAATTAAAACATATATATTACAGAAGTAATATATATAAAAGGAATAGGGTTAATTGGACGAAATAAAACAAATTAAAAATAACGCCTCTTATTAGGGCGTTAATTCAAAAAGAAACGCCTCTATCAAAGGCGTGACTAAAGAAAGGACGCCCACACGTGCGGTCGTCAACTCTCACGACCAAATAGGCAAGTAAAAGAAACACCCATATATGGGGCGTGTTTCAAAAACAAGGAACGCCCTTATCCAAGACGTTTCTTAAGAAACGACCTGAACTAGGTCGTTAATTAAAGAATCGACGCCCTTACCTAAGGCGTTAATTCCATTCGGACCCGTTCAACCCAGAGCTTATCAGGGGAAGGATCAACCTGATCCAGTAAGTGTCTACTAGGGTAAGGACTCTATTAGGGAAGCATTACTTCCACACAATCACTAACCCTAATAGGATTTCCAAAATCTTATAAATAAGCCTTGATCGAACAACCCTAAACCTATTTGATACCTCCGACTGCAGAGGTACGTGAAGAACAAACCGTTCTTCTTAATTTCCCTTTTTGTTCTCTGCTTCAGTTGCATGAAGAATTAACAATTCTTCATCTTCTTCTCTATACAGGTTAAGGGAGCTCGGTGGCCGTACGTTGAGAGCTGGTAAAGATCTTTTCTTCACTTTTGACGTGATGATCAGATTTCAAAGAAACTGATACAGTTTCTTCTCTCATAGGAAAGCTGTTGTAGAAGCCTCTTCATCAAAGCCATCATCTTCTGCTAGCCAAAAACCCCTCACGGTCATCTCCAAATCAACTCTTAAATGTAGGTTTTCTCAAGTTATTGTAGCCCAAATGAAATTAATGCAAGATATATATATATAAGCATGTCATGCATACGGTTATTATAGTTTCCATGCATTTTCTGCAATATTTTGAAAGAAACGCCCCTGTCAAGGGCGCTAATTCACATGAAACGACTCTTCCCAGGTCGTTAATTTCATGTTTAACGCCCCGTACTCAGGCGTTAATTTCTTTAAACCGTTAATCACCCATCTTAAGAATTGATTATCTATGAAATCATGATTATAAAATAATGCATGATCCCCTGTCTTCAACCTGCTAACTTTACTGTCATGATATTACATTCGTTCCTCTGTTATCCTGAAATTGTTACTATCCTTAAAGTTTCTGAAGGAACTTGAATTAACGACTTGGACAAAGTCGTTTTCCACATATTAACGCCCCCTCATAGGGCGTGAATCTGAAAGGTAACGCCCCTTCCTAGGGCGTGTATCGGTTAAAATCTTGAAATTTATATATTCTGAAAAATAGAATTAAATAGTAACGCCCCTGCCCAGGGCGCGTTTTTTGATAATTCCTGAAAATTAATTGTATTCTGTCAAATATGTAAACAATAAGACGCCTTCTGGTGTAGTCGTCAGATCTTGAAGAAACGACCCTGACCAAGGCGTGTTTTAGACAATTCATGAAATTATTGATATTCTGTCAAATATATAAATAAAAAGACGCCTGCTACTGTAGTCGTCAACTCTTGAAGAAACGCCCCTTCCCAAGGCGCGTTTTAGATAAATTATTGAATTATTGAAAATTCTGCAAAACGGACCATATGTAAACGCCCTTCTGTTAGGCGTTAATTACTTGAGAAACGACTTGACCTAAGTCGTTATTTTACTATAAACTGATTTTCATCTGATTTGCTAACCGATGGTTTTATATATTATAATATATATATATATATCGGTACTATTCTCCACTCCGTGAGTATAGTCCCATGTTTTCATGTTGATTTACCGATCACACTCAACTCTCATTGACATACAAGCTCTCCATTGGACATTCCGTTCCTTTGGACTAGCGAGTTAGTCATAGAGACCTCCGTAAGACTCCTCGTAGCCTTGGATTCCCTCAAGCCCGACTGAGCTGGTTGTACCCTAAAAACCCATTACACGATCCTTGCCATGTCAATCTAAAGAAACATGGTATACCGGCCCTTATGATTATATAAAGAGTATATCATAAGAAATTCTTGATGGGATGATGATATCATGCCATATCGTGTCATTCTTGTAAACCCCAATTCTATGATAAGAATGAGGGTATCTTGCTTGATCTAATGTTCATGTGGACCTCAATTCTATATAAAGAATGTCCATACTGATTTGTCATGGTACCCAAGTTAAGGGAATCATGTTCTACCTAGTTTTATCGATATCGTGATTATACCGTTATTATCGCCATTCTATGTCCTTTGTCATATTTTGGACTCTATTCTATCAAAGTTGTCATACGTGTCTACAAGCTTGATTATTGAAATTCTATGTTGGCTATAAACAAGAGTGGATGTCAAAACACATGATAAATGCCTGCGCATATAGGGCCCGATCTGGTCCTGGGAGGAGCACCCGAAAGTACTTGTGCCCATGGGAGTTAAAATGATAAGGTATCTGGCATTATACCGAGTACTTGACTTGCTTGATTGGACATTCCACACACATCTTGTACTTGACTCGTACTTGACATGAAATGAAATGCGTGGCCCGAAAAAGGGTAATTTACTTGCTTGCTTGATACATGATAGCCAAAGTCCTTGACATGATTTGTTAAATGTACTTGCTTGAATATCTCGAATAAACTTGTTATCTTGTTGAAAGTTCATGATAAGTTCATCTTATTTCCTTGATACTACATTCTATCTATCCTGTCGTTTTATGCGAGCATGCATAGCTTTATTGCATTCATAAAAAAGTAATTACTTAAACCCCTCGCTAGTACTTGAGATATAATTTCCTACTGAGCGTTCGCTCATTCCGTTTGTCCCTTTTTACTTTTCAGGTAAGTCCGACGACGATGGAAGTCAATCGGATGGGAATGATCAAGAGTGAAAGTGATAGAGCTTCTACAAGTGTCGTCTAGTCTTTTCTATAGTTTCTTGAGTCAAATATGTATTCTTTTCCTTTTTATTAAACAGAGTATTGGATTTGTAATAGTCTATCCATTATGAAATAAAGGATTGGGTTATCTTGCTACTTTGCGCATCTCTGTCTTTGTGTCGAATACACGACCACTCTGATTGACATGATTGATATAGACACGTCGCGCATCTCCGGGTATCTTCCGCGCTCGGGGCGTGACAGCCAGGGAGCCAAAAACTAACATAAGTAACCAGAAAGCCCGTAAAGCTCACACAGCAAGATGAAAGCGGCGGTATAATGCCCCTGCGTCAGAAGACTGTGACGCGTGGACACAGGACCGTCAGAAGACTCAGAAAACCAGGATGATCAATGGAACGAAAGAAACAAAAGACGACTGAACAAGCAGATGATGGCAGGTTTAAACAAGAATCAAAAGCACGATTGGCACAAGTTGTCCCACCGTGATCGCCAAAAAATTATCTGTTGATATTTATTTGTCTATCTTTGATCTTACTTATGAGGTTTGTTAAGTAATATGGCAAGATGACAAACAAGCAATCAAAGATCTGCTCAAGCCTATGAACATGTGAACATGAACCTAGGCAATCATAGCTAGCTCTAGCATGGGCATGCTATCTCAATCAAATTACGCTAAGGAAAAAGGAAAAACACACGCCGGGGCGTGGAGCAAGGAGTAAATAAAAACACACCACTGGGGGTGGAACGAGCAAGGAAATAAAGATGTGATGAAGGAAATAGCTATTGCCCAGTACTAAGGAAAGATGTGATCGCCACCAAAGTAAACACAAGTCAAAGACTCGAATATACCTTGGAAATAGGTGGATGAAGCACCCGCCCACGGGAGAGAAAACCAAGGAAAGCCTGCAGATCAGCTTGGAAGTAACGGCCAGACCCCGTGTGTCGCTTGGAAGTAACGGTCTCACCCTAGACCGCCAGAAGAAAGTGACGCTCCTGCACCAGACCGTCAGATAACCTGCAGTAGTAAAGCTTAAATTCTTTTAACTCCAACTCTTCCAACCGGCTAGAAGACTTGGGCCTCGTGCTAATGAACCTGTAAACCTGCCAAAGAAGTAGAAAGACAAGACAAGACAACCTCAATCAGCCCTCTTTGCAAGCATAGCATCAATTCTTAAAGAATTTAAGAACATCAAAAGGAGAGGGAATTACCGGGGAGTTTTGGTTTTTTAACCCCTCTGGGCGTTTTTAAAAGTTGGGAGGATGTTTGTATGCTTAAAGAACAGTGAAAAACGTGGAGGAGGAGGAGGGACAATGCTTTGTTTGGAGAAAAACCAAGGAAGAACTCAAGCATGCAAAGATGAACTTGAAAGATCAAAACCAAAAGTACTCCCTTGACTGGAAGATGGGTGGACGTGGGAAGCAACTCCTCCTGGATGAAGATGGCTCCTGAGTTCGGCAGCACTTCGTCGTGAATCAAAATCTCCTCCTCTCTTGGCCATGAATTCAAGGGTTCTATTTATAGACCCTCAAAACTCGTAGGTCGAGTAGAGGATAATTCAGCAGGAAAAAGGGATAAGTCTTAACAAATCCTTGAGGATAATATCACCAAGAGTCCAAAGAAACAAACGGGAAGTCCTGAGGATCGGATTAGAAAGAGATAAGGTCAATCCACGTTCTTATCTCAAACACGGAGTAGCAGAGAAAAGGCCTGAACTGCCAAGACTCCCGGAAAGAAGTAACGGCTGCACGATAGACCGCCACTTGGAAGTAACGCATCAAGGAACGACTGCTATTTGCAACCTTATCCAAAGAGATAATATCAACGGAAAGAAGCCCCAACAAGCTGGACTCTTCAAGGAAATGACGGTCAAGGCATAGGGCGTCATAGGGAAGCAACGGCTGCACGACAGACCGTTATTATCAACGTGGATTCAACAGGATAAGCACTGAACACGTGGCCTTAAGCCTTAGGACTCTTCAAAGATCCATCCGTTAGATTGCAGTGACGCACCTGTCTGGGACCGTTATTTAGCATTGAGATTCAAAAAAAGAAGAGAAGGGTTTTGCTAAGCTTTATCCAACGAAAATGCCACCGGGAGCCAATTCTTTATCCAGGAAAAGACCCAAGAAACAGGTTTCAACTGATCAGGAGACTCGATGAAAAGCGAACAACTCGGAGCATCATATTGAATGAAAAAGGAGATGACCCGACTTATGGGTATAAAACGGGTGTCAACACATACATGGATGTCCGGGTCCCCCGACATTTGTCATACCCATGCATAAAAGGTTCATCTATGGATGTCCCGGCCCCCCTGAGTCTGTCACAATCTTCATAGCATCAAAGCATGATCGATCTACATGTGGCTGCCCCAGACCACCTTTGCATACCAAACATTGCCCACTCACATCACATCATCAAGCATGGCATATGCATCCAAGCACATATCAAGCAACAAGCGGTGATATTCACAACAAGCGAGCAAAAACCCATGAGCGCCACTTGGAATTCCAAGTTGGTAACTTGACGATGATGACTTTGGAGTGGCTCTACCCCAGGGTCACCTCCAAATTGAGGACACGAGGACTTGGACCTTGCCAAGTTCCGAGTGGCTTTGGCAACCCGGCTTATGGGTTGAACTTTCAAAAAGGGTTTTGGGATTCTCCCCATTTCTCATGTGGCGGATCTAGCACCTTATAAGGGCACCGCGGTGGATCCTAGTGAGTGCCTCCAGCTTACACCTACCCTTGTGAGAGACACCCTCGGAGTGCCACCACAAATAGCCTGAGAGCCCGACGTGAGCACACAGCGGCAATACTAGGCAAGCAAGAGCCCATCGCCAGCATGAGCGTATGACCGAGTCACTTTGTCGAGCTGAAGCGCCGTTCCCCGACTATGGTCGCGGGTTGAGTATGGAGATCGAAGATCACCCAGAGCCGCAGTTCGATGTACTACTTCCCTGGTGGACCCATACTCGACGGGGTCGAGTTTTCCCCACCCCGGGGGTATGATGAGGGCATCCCTTGCCCCTCCACATTTTCTCCGGACTCGGATTGTTCGTCGGCAAGCGCCATTATGTTAGTCATGTATTTTTGAGTTTAGTCATGTAATCTTCACATTTTCTTTGAGTCAATATCATGTAATTTTCCCTTTATTTGAGTCATGTACCTAGGTTGTTGAGTCATTTTCCTAAGTATTGAGTCATTATGTTGGTTTGATAGGTTATTGGGCCCATCTCATTGGGCTAGGCCCATGGATGCCCCCCCTTCCCTTCGGTTATTAGTCATTGTGTCTTTTGTTAGGGTCCTTTGTGAAAAAATCATGTGCCTATAAATAGGCCACCCCACTCCTCATATGTAACAACTTTTGAAGAATCATTTGAATAGAAAAAATTCTCTAGTCTTACTCCTCTCTACCAAATCTCTCTTCCCTCTCTCACCCATTATCTCTCTCTCTCTCTCTCCCTCCACCCAATTTTCGGAATTTTCTCTCTCCTCCCCATTCACCCCTCATTAAGACCTCTCCCCTTCCCCATACACCCATTTAACTCCCCCCCAACCCAAGGTGGCATCCTCCAATCCACACCCCACCTCCCAACCCTCAACTACCCAACACCACTTCCTAAGCACCCCTTCCTCTCCCCAAGGTTGAAGGGGCTCTTCTCTAAGCCCAAATTCGAATTTCCCTCTCCCTAGGGCAGTGCCCTTCCATCTCCCCACCTCCCAAACCACCCAAAGTCGCAGCCCCCCTTCCCCATATCAGCCAAGTTCACCCTCCACCTCTTACTCTCTTGGCCATCCCCTTCCCCACCCCCTCATCTTCTTCTCATTCAGCCTATGTTTCAGACAGCAGAGTTACAGCAACTTGCAGAGGCAGCCACGACCATCTCTTAAAGATTCAGATGGCAAGGTCTACATTTCTGGAATCGTCATCAAGATAGATTTCCAACGGTGGTGGTCTCGCCGGCTTCCGAGGTCGGAGCTATCTGCAGGAGCTGATCTCCCACGACTGCGCAGAAGACCCCAGGCAGAGAACCAGAGCGAGATTGGAAGCCCGACCACGACAAACCTTTTGGGATTCAGATCAAGTGTTATTCAGAAAAGTTCTTCCCTCTCAAGTCCTCTTTCATCTTAAAGAAGCAGAGCTGCATTTGGACATCGGCATCTCAAGTTACAAATTTTCTACTCCAAGTGTGTCAGGTCCGTTTACAGGACCTAGAACCGACACCCCTCTACTCATCTGATCGTCCCGGTCTTCTCCGACATCTTCCGACATCGCCGTCGGTGCAGACAGAAAGAAGACTTGCCTACGGTTCCAAAGGTTTAGGTCTTGCCTCAATCGGAGCTCGTTAGAGATCGTGGCATCCTCTGCAACCAGACACATTGATCTGCACCAGACAGAGGCAGAATCAATCAGTCCGGTCCCAGACTCTGCCACGGCCAGCTCGTGAAGGCTCTGAGCACCATTTTTGGAGGGACGAAACTACTTCAAGTTAGCTGCCACCTCCAAGAAGAAGGGACTCAATCGGCCACCGGAACCCTCTGCTCAAATTTTCTTCGTCGGAGACGGCAGACTGCCCCCTGTGGTCCCAGGTTAGACCAGTCCTCACTCCTCCGGTTACCCCTCTCTCCACCAACATCGGATCGCATCCCCGTCAACTCCGGCTCGAAGATACCCCGACCACGATCACATCACCGCCAGTTTCATTCCAATCGGAGTCCGGGAGAGCCCACAGTGACTTCTGCAACCTGCTGCATCAGTTCGGTACCCGCCAGAGACCAGACGCTGCGGTCCTGTTCCAGTCACCGGCGCGGTCAGCCCCGAGTATAAAAGCTTCCCCAAAAATTCAAGCTTCATCCTCTGTCAGTTGGGAAACTTTTGGCGCTGGTCTCGTCAAGATCCGAGTTCCGTGGAACCCGTGGCAGCACCGTCTCCGACTGTCTGTCCAGTGAACCTGAAGCAGGGCAGAACCGGTGGAGCTCGGGAGGTCAAGTTTCATTGCGTAATCCCCAACCCGCTTGGCCGGCTGAAGGCCCCTCCCTGCGTGGAAGTAGTTTGGATGTAATTAACTTAATCCCCACCCCAAGATCATCCCTCCTGCGAGAGGCGTAGTGTTGTACTCTTTACACTTTCAGGTTGAAGCGACACCGACGCGGCGTGCGGGTACATACCCTCGCCTCCCCGCTCGCCCCCATCTCCGGCCGGAGTCGGCGTCTTCACGCCGGCTAGGTGAGCTCCTGAACATCCCTCATTGCTGTATTGGACTTGCTTAGCTTAGTATTGCTATAGTTACTCCGTCGGCGGTAAGAGAGTGTCTGATTTTACATTACCACCAAATTGAGTGACCACTGCGGGCGAGTTGAGAGTGAATCCACTTAACCCACACCCTTGGTGTGTTGGCTGCCCATGATTTGGGCATCCTAGGCCCATTTTGGGTTCTCCCCAAGCTTGCCAACCCTTGGAGCCTCATGGTCCCACCTCGGATCCTCTCCAACATCGCCTAGTTGCCTTCGGGCCCTAGTGTGTGCCATACGGGTGAGCTCACTAGTGTGAGTCCGCTGCTCAAACTTGAATGCTTGCAAAATAGGTCCAAGGTCGATTTTACATCACTCTCTCCCAGCGTCGACCTGTCCCTGCCCTTTGCCTTTACCATCGTTCATAGTGTTCTTGCATGCTCTTAAATCATCATTTTTCATAGTAAAACATTCATGCATGAAGTGACCAAGCTTTCCACAATAAAAACATGAAATTCTCTTTTTCTGGAAAACATGATGCTTAGCTTTTGGTTTCCTAGCATGCATATCAACATCAACAAAATCATTTTTTTAGTTTTTGACCTAGGTTCAGTTTCTATTTCTGATTTTTGTTTTGCTTTTGATTTTTATGAGTTGCACATGGTTTTGGGGGAACACTAGATGTACTGACTTCATGTGTGCTAGAGACAAAGGAGGTATATAGCTTGTTCCCAAAAGGCTTCTTATTCACAGGTGCATACCCCAAACCCTCTGTCATGCCCTGACGCAGAATATCAGAACACAGCAGTTATATACATTCATGATAAATAGAGCAATAATGAAAATTAAAAGGACATAATTGTAAAGAGAAAGAATTACTCCAAAGATACCAATTTACTTATAAATAAGAGAATAAAATGTTTCCAGCAACCTCATAACATCTTACATCATGACTCGAAGAGAATGATATAGAGAAAAGATTACAACTCATAATGACAACTTTTAAAGATATCGCTAGTTAACAACTCATCAAAACCACTAAGTGACCACTCCACAACTCTACTAAGACAACTGTCAAATTCACATCTAACGGGTCCACTCCGGTCTTCATTCTTGCCCATCCCCGTCTGTTTACGTTTCATCACCAGAGCTACCTAAAATGGGGAAAACTGGGTGAGCGAATGCTCAGTAGGTAATAACAGGCAAAGTTTAAGTAATTAACTAGTTTAATTAAATGTCATGCGAATAAATAAAAGGGAGTTAATAACATTCACCAGTCATGATGGGACAAAAAGAGAACAATTCCAAAATAAGTAGAGCAGAGGTATATCATTTCAGGAATTGGCCAATCAAGCACGCAGACAAGCAAGTCGTGTAGAGATAAATTCCATGTAGGAATTGATAACTTGCAGAAATGTATAGAAAAAATGAATGTCACAGACAATACGCTAGTCATGCACTCGGTGCAATGCCTCACCATATCATTACAACTCCCCGGGGCACTAGTACTTTTCGGGCTCTCCTCCTAGGACCAGACCGGGCCCTTATGATGCGTTGGCATTGATTTAGTGGATCCAAGATCCCAAGTAACCATCTGAGAGATTCATTGGAATCGGCCAGAAATTTTCAAGGTCAAGTTATGTAGTTTATCTTCTAGGATCAAGTGGATTTCAATACTTGAATGGGAAGCCATAAGATCATGGCTTGCAAAAGATAGGAATACAATCAGATTGATTGCAGCTCAAGCCAACCATGGCCCGGCTATCGAGACACATAAGAAATACGTAAAAAACAAGCTTCTGGATGAGTTGCGGTCATACATGGGCCGCAACAAGGTAAAACGGTCTATATATGGACCGCAACGATTGATACTGGGCCAGATGGACAAAGCCCAGCGTCAAAGGATGAAAACGGTCTGGTATGGGCCGCAAGATGACAAAGACGGTCCGGGATGGGCCGTTTAGAGTAGAAAGGTTCCAGGGCCACAACAAAAAGGAAACGGTCTCCATTGAGCCGCCCCACCACATAAACGGTCCTCGGAGGCCCGCTTAGCGAATAAAACAGTCTATTGACAACCGCAACTAGGTTGGCCCAGGAAGAATAAAGCAGTCGACTTAATGGGCTCCCAGCCTGCCCGAGACATGGTGGAACCGAACTAGGGTCCAGCCCACACTTCTCAGGTTGAGTTAGAGGCTATAGGTCAACTCAATCATGGCTAGGTCGATGGAATTAAAGGAAAAATCGATCAGCAGAACCTGGCACTTATCCAGTTAGATGCGGTCACAAAAGAGCCGCTTCAAGGGTCAGGCAGTCATGCCTGTGCCGCAACCTGATGGTAGCGGTCCCAGAAGGGCCGTAATTAACAGGACATTCCCGATTCCGGGCTGTGAAAACACGCGATTTGATCAAGTCGATAAGTTTAGGTTTTGGGGGTACAACCCGCCCGGCGTGCTAGTGGGAATCCCAGGCTCGCGGAGGCTTATGAAGTTCTCGTAATGGAGGTCCTTATCCGACGGAAGGAATATCCGGCAGAGAGACCCAAACGTTACAAGATTAAGGACTAATAAAACATCAAAAAATAGTGTATAACGGTCAGCCGGCACCACCGCGGTGGCGTGGATATCAGAACAAACCTAGTAATTCTAAAACATTATAATCCATGTAATAATTACTTTACAATTAATGTTCATTAATTGTTGTAAAAGAAAATGAGATATGATTGTAGATGGACAAGGTGGAATTCAGTCATGGATATAGTTAAATCACACATGTTTCATGTATTCCAAAAAAAATTTTATGTGGGTTTCTATCCTACACACATAATTTCACAATTATTAAAACATGAAACAAAGCATAATCTGTGCATTAAAGGCGGTCTATCAAGGGCCACTAGACAAACTAAATGGTCAAACAACAGATCGCTCTACGATACGATTTATGATTTATCATAATTGAAAACAATCGACAGAGACGGTCTATCAAGCGACCGCTCTGCATAGAAATAGTCTAACAAGGGCCACAAAGGGCCAGGATGGTCCAATGAATGAAACGGCCTATCGCGAGACCACTAGGTTCCAAGGCGGTTCCTGTTGCGACCGCAAAAGAGATGCCGCGTCCAGTCTCCGACGAACTCCGATAGACCTCAATTATAGAAACTAATTAGGGTGATATAATGCATAAAAAATAGGTAAAATAGTATGAACGAAAAGAGGACATAATGATACACAACATATCATGTTTAATTAGAGTTTAGGCCTGCCTATACCAAGCATTTATTCGATCAAGGATGCTAACACGATTGGTGCCCTAATTTTGATATTCTCCGACTAAAATAGGCAATACGCATGCTATAAGGTATGAAAATTGGGGCTTTTAGTATCGAAAGGAAGGGGACTCGAAGACGCTTCCAATGACATAACTTTATTAGGGTTTGATCCACTATCACCTACCTTAATCGAAGGAGGAAGAGGACGCAACCGACGAAAATGCACGAAGAACACTTCCCAAAAACACGCCAAAACCACCCTTGATCGCGCTCCTCACCAGCCGCCGTAGCAAATGTGGTTTCTAGGTTGGTCGAGGGTTTGATTTAAAGAGGCAATTGGATCTGGGGGCGTCGATAAGGCTGGGAAGAGTCCCACGAACTCGACGCACGCGGGAATCGCACATTGACCAAGTCGTACTGCCATCATCCCCAAAATTGGACTTCTAGGTTTAGGGTTTTCACGTGGAATGAGAGGAGAAATGGGCTAACCATCAAGGCCGTTCGAATGGGCCTGGTTTGGGCTCAAATGATTGAGATTTGGGCTCGAATTTGGCGATCTAAGGTCAGGTTAGACAAAACTCCATTTTTAGCGCTAATTCTCTTAATTCGGCTTGATTAAGATTTTATTTAGGATTTGACAAAGAAGACAAATTGCCTAAACTTTTAGTCCGCTACATGGTTATGAATTTTCTGTATTTTTATAAATTAGTTAAAACTTCACCTAAAGGAATTTTCAATTTAATAGTAAATAATTTTCTAAATTATTACTCTTTATTTTATTTATTAAATTCTCAGGGTGCTACAATACAGGTTTCGTAGATATAGACTTAGCAAAACTTTGAGAAATAAAAGAATGTGTTGATCCTGTATCAAAGAGAACAAATGTCGGCTCATCAAAAACAATAAGTGTAACTTCAACCAGTCCACCCTCCTCGGTGGCTTCTGTCTCGGTTTCCTGTAGGGCTTGGAGCTTGCCTTGTCGCTTCTGGCCTCCTTGCGACTTGTTCGGTGTAGCTTGATCTGACAGAAGAGGACACTCAGGGACCCGGATGGTCCCTGCTCCCACAACGCAGACAGGCGCCTAGCTTGCGCCAGCATTCCTCCATCTTGTGACCCGGATGGTCACAGTACTTGCAAAGGGCTTCGGATGATGCAACCGGACCTGACTTCTTGTCATCACTTCTCGACTTCTTATCCTTCCACGAACTAGACCCGCCAGTGGGCCTCTTCTTGCCATTATTGGGTTTGAAACTCCCAGAACTAGTGGTCTGCTCTTTCTTGGTGTTCCTTCCTCGGATCCTCTCAGTCATCTCCATAGTATCTTCGAGAACTTGGGCCTTTCTCACAATTTCAGCATAAGTCTGGATCTCCAAAGGTGTCAATTGGTTAATATACTGAAGCTTCAATCCATTGAGAAACCTCTTGGCCTTCATCTTTTCCGTAGATACCAAATGTGATGCATAGCAGGATAATCTGGCAAACTGAGCTTCATATTCAGCAACCGATAAGTTCCTTTGCTTCAAAGCAGCGAACTCCGCCGCCTTCTTCTCTTGTACTCTATCCGAGAAATATTTACTGTTGAAAAGCTCCTAGAACTCTTTCCACGATACCTGCCTATCTTCTTGTGTGGCTTTTACTACATCCCACCACGCTCGCACATCACGTTCCAACTGGAAAGTAGTCAAGAGAACGCGCTCCTGATCACTGCATTGCATAACTTCAAAAATCCGATCCATCTCTTTTAGCCAATGCTCGGCTTCATCGGGATTCGTCGAACCACCAAATCATGGGGTATTCGATCCTCAGAAATTTCAATGTAGATCACCGGCTCCATGGTGCGCTCCTCCTCCTTGGGCCACCTGCTAGAGAGCCCTAGTCAAACCCTGCAATGTACGATGCATGTCCCTCCACTGTGCATGCTCAGCTGCCATCGGAACAGACTTTTACATGTAGAGAAATTAATTAGATCGACCTATCGAGATTTCCTTTAAAGATTATTAGTTAACTTTACCCTAGTCTCTACCTAATCTCACCGGGTTGGATCCTTAGACTTTAACAAAGTCACAGGTTCTATGGCACCACTTAGGAACCTAGGGACTTTAGAAACCTAGGCTCTGATACCACAAAACTATCATGCCCCGACGTAGAATATCAGAACGCAGCAGTTATATACATTCATGATAAATAGAGCAATAATGGAAATTAAAAGAACATAATTGCAAAGAGAAATAATTACTCCAAAGATACCAATTTACTTATAAATAAGAGAATAAAATGTTTCCAGCAACCTCATAACATCTTACATCACGACTCGAAGAGAATGAGATAGAGAAAAGATTACAACTCATAACGACAACTTTTAAAGACGTCGCTAGTTAACGACTCATCAAAACCACTAAGTGACCACTCCACAACTCTACTAAGACAACTGTCAAATTCACATCTAACGGGTCCACTCCGGTCTTCACTCTTGCCCATCCCCGTCCGTTTGCGTTTCATCACCAAAGCTACCAGAAATGGGGAAAATTGGGTGAGCGAACGCTCAGTAGGTGATAGCAAGCAAAGTTTAAGTAATTAACAAGTTTGATTAAATGTCATGCGACTAAATAAAACGGAGTTAATAACATTCACCAGTCATGATGGGACAAAAGGAGAACAATTCGAAAATAAGTAGAACAGAGGTATATCATTTTAGGAATTGGCCTATTAAGCGCGCAGACAAGCAAGTCGTGTAGAGATAAATTCCATGCAGGAATTGAATAACTAGTAGAAATGTAAAGAGAAAATGAATGTCACAGACAACACGCTACTCATGCACTCGGTGCAATGCCTCACCATGTCATTACAACTCCCCGGGACACTAGCATTTTTCGGGCACTCCTCCCAGGACTGGACCGGGCCCTTATGATGCGTTGGCATTGATTTAGTGGATCCAAGATCCCAAGTAACCATCTGAGAGATTCATTGGAATCGGCCAGAAATTTTCAAGGTCAAGTTATGTAGTTTATCTTCTAGGATCAAGTGGATTTCAATACTTGAATGGGAAGCCATAAGATCATGGCTTGCAAAAGATAGGAATACAATCAGATTGATTGCAGCTCAAGCCAACCATGGCCCGGCTATCGAGACACATAAGAAATACGTAAAAAACAAGCTTCTGGATGAGTTGCGGTCATACATGGGCCGCAACAAGGTAAAACGGTCTATATATGGACCGCAACGATTGATACTGGGCCAGATGGACAAAGCCCAGCGTCAAAGGATGAAAACGGTCTGGTATGGGCCGCAAGATGACAAAGACGGTCCGGGATGGGCCGTTTAGAGTAGAAAGGTTCCAGGGCCACAACAAAAAGGAAACGGTCTCCATTGAGCCGCCCCACCACATAAACGGTCCTCGGAGGCCCGCTTAGCGAATAAAACAGTCTATTGACAACCGCAACTAGGTTGGCCCAGGAAGAATAAAGCAGTTGACTTAATGGACTCCCAACCCGCCCGAGACAGGGTGGAACTGAACAAGGGTCTAGCCCACACTTCTCAGGTCGAGTTAGAGGCTATAGGTCAACTCAATCATGGCTAGGTCGATGGAATTAAAGGAAAAATCGACCAATAGAACTTGGCACTTAGCCAGTTAGATGTGGTCACAAAAGAGCCGCTTCAAGGGTCAGGCAGTCATGCCAGGGCCGCAACCTGATGGTAGCAGTCCCAGAAGGGCCGTAATTAACAGGACAGTCCCGATTCTGGGCTGTGAAAACACGCGATTCGATCAAGTCGATAAGTTATGGTTTTGGGGGTACAACCCGCCCGGCGTCCTAGTGGGAATCCCAGGCTCGCGGGGGCTTACGGAGTTCTCGTAATGGAGGTCCTAGTCCGACAGAAGGAATATCCGGCAGAGAGACCCAAACATTACAAGATTAAGGACTAATAAAACATCAAAAAATAGTGTATAACGGTCAGCCGGCACCACCGGGGTGGCGTGGCTGTCAGAACAAACCTAGTAATTCTAAAACATTATAATACATGTAACAATTACTTTACAATTAATGTTCATTAATTGTTGTAAAAGAAAATGAGATATGAGTGTAGATGGACAACGTGGAATTCAGTCGTGGATATAGTTAAATCACACATGTTTCATGTATTCCAATTTTTTTTTTTATGTGGATTTCTATCATACACACATAATTTCACAATTATTAAAACATGAAACAAAGCATAATCTGTGCGTCAAAGGCGGTCTATCAAGGGCCACTAGACAAACTAAATGGTCAAACAACAGATCGCTCTACGATACGATTTATGATTTATCATAATTGAAAACAATCGACAGAGATGGTCTATCAAGCGACCGCTCTGCATAGAAATAGTCTAACAAGGGCCGCAAAGGGCCAGGATGGTCCAATGAAAGAAACGGCCTATCGCGAGACCGCTAGGTTCCAAGGTGGTTCCTGTTGCGACCGCAAAAGAGATGTCGCGTCCAGTCTCCGGCGAACTCCGATAGACCTCAATTATAGGAACTAATTAGGGCGATATAATGCGTAAAAATTAGGCAAAATAGTATGAACGAAAAGAGGACATAATGATACATAACATATCATGTTTAATTAGAGTTTGGGCCTGCCCATACCAAGCATTTATTCGATCAAGGATGCTAACACGAATGGTGCCCTAATTTTGATATGCTTCGACTAAAATAGGCAATACGCATGTTATAAGGTATGAAAATTAGGGCTTTGAGTATCGAAAGGAAGGGGACTCGAAGATGCTTCCAATGACATAACTTTATTAGGGTTTTATCCACTATCACCTACCTTAATCGAATGGGGAAGAGGACGCAACCGCCGAAAATGCATGAAGAACACTTCCCAAAAACTCGCCAAAACAACCCTTGATCGCACTCTTCACCAGCCGCCATAGCAAATGGGGTTTCTAGGTTGGTCGAGGGTTTGATTTTTAGAGGCAATTGGATCTGGGGGCGTCGATAAGGCTGGGAAGAGTCCCACGAACTCGACGCGCGCGGGAATCGTGCATTGACCAAGTCGTGCTGCCATCATCCCCAAAATTAGACCTCTAGGTTTAGGGTTTTCACGTGGAATGAAAGAAGAAATGGGCTAACCATCAAGGCCGTTCGAATGGGCATGGTTTAGACTCAAATGATTGAGATTTGGGCTCGAATTTGGCGATCTAAGTTCAGGTTAGACAAAATTCCATTTTTAGCCCTAATTCTCTTAATTCGACTTGATTAAGATTTTATTTAGGATTTGACAAAGAAGACAAATTGCCTAAACTTTTAGTCCGCTACATGGTTATGAATTTTCTGGATTTTTATAAATTAGTTAAAACTTCACCTAAAGGAATTTTCAATTTAATAGTAAATAATTTTCTAAATTATTACTCTTTATTTTATTTATTAAATTCTCAGGGTGCTACACCCTCTCTTTGAAAGTTGACCTTAGTACCAAGAACCTTGTCCAAAATTTTTTTACCTTGCACAAATTTTGACAGAGAGACATTTAAGTCTTTGACTTCAGTCTCCAATGAGGAGATGTGCAGTTCAGAACTGGCCAAATCCTCCTCACACGCAGGCAATTGCTCATTGAGCATGCATTTACTGTTTTAAGATTTTCTATTTCTTGTTCTAAGGCGTGTATCTTATCAGAAAAATCAACAACTTCCTTGCATTTTTTAAAGGTAGACAGCTTTTCACACAACACATTATTTTGTTCTTTCGAATCTTTATTCTCTTCAATCAGCCTCTCATTTTCATCAACAAGATTTTTATCTTTGACTAGTTCATCAATTAGCAATTGATCTGTCACACCCCAAAATTATGCAGCGGAAACAATCGAGAATGCGAACAGCCGGCATGGTAAGCCTCTTGTAAGCAAGAATAACCAGAGCGCAACAACAATCACATAAAGTAGATGCACAATAATTTACTCAAAACTTCACCTTTATTTCATATCAAATAATCATAATTCAAATACATAATATTTCACTTTCTCTCTAGACTCAATAAAATGCAATTACATATAATAACTCAATCTAGACATATTTCGACAATTCTAGGTCTTCACTCGATTCCATATTCCTTCATTCGCTCTCGGACCCATCACTGGAATGACCTGAATCTGAATCTAACCCACTAGTACTTCCTGAAAAGATTAGAAAATAGGTAATGAGCACACTTACCCAGTAGGTATCTTCGCATCAACATGTAGGCAATGTTAAAGTAATTAATGTCTTTAGCTCTAAAGAGAAAGATAAGATAATGCAAATACGATCAAACCATGCGATTAAAGTCAAGTAACAAGATATGATCAAGCTTGAGATAAGAGAATACGATTTGAGTAAGTATAATCCAGCAAGAGTGTAACAATGGCCTTTCACGAACAAGAATGTAATAAGAATGTACTAGCAAGTCATGTAACAAGCAAGAATGTACTCTTCACTTAGTAACAAGTACTTCATGAATTCCTTTGGATAATTCACTTCACGAGCCGTGGATATTTTCACTTATTTATAAAGAAAGTACTCCCAGCGCAATGCGACACCAGTAGCATCATACCACATTGTTTATAATAGTATGTTTCCGATAATCAGCCGAGGGGGCTAGCATAGAGCCCTTGAATACAATCAGTGCTCGAACTGCATCTTCAAGTATAAATCAAGCTACTTCCACGTTAAATAATAATGTGGCCAAGAACGTACAATTCCAAAGATAAAGTAACCAAAAATACGAATGCTTCTATTGAGAATAAGATTCTAATAAACACATTGATAGCTAGGTTATGCCGTGAAAATAATTTGGCAACATAACGGTACATTTCTTAACTTTCACAATTTACTGAGGTATCTTTGGAACAATGTGATAGGTTCTAGATAATCAATTGGACTATCTAGGATCATAGGAATATTAACCCTTAAGTCAAACTGCGGGTTAACTGTACTCAGAAAAATAGCGATCGTATACTGGGCCTTTCTTCAAGAAAGCAATCTAGTTCTGGACCGTTAAGTACAAGACTGTTTGATATTCAAAACAGACTATCTAGAGTCTTTAGTGGTCAAAGAAAGAACCGTCATGGATCCAATAGCGGTCTAATGAAGGCCCGCTAGCAGACTATGGCGGTCAACCATAAGGCCGCTAAGTTTTAGAAATATAAAACACAGGTATAAGTGCTTTCTAGACAATGGGATTTAATAGTACAACCAACTCGGCGTCCTAGTGGGAATCTCAAGCTCGCGGAGAATTACGGAGGCTTTGAAACAAGATTTCCTAGCCCGTTGGAAGGAATATCCAAAGGAGAGGTTATCAAGTCCAAGATTGTGTGCCTAATGTGCATAGGTGTAACTAATGTCATATACCGGGATATATACCATGTACTTATGAAATTGATTCTATAGTTGAGAAAAGAATCATTAAAATAGTGATCAACGTAAACCATGAATCATCTAATTTTAGAAACATATATTTATTTTCAAAAGTATATGATTTTGGCATAAATTAACTTATGTTTAAAAATAATTCCAAGCACAATAAAGAACATGAAATCCATTATGTGATAGTAATAAAACCCATAGTATGAAACAATACTTAAAACAGGCTTGGAACATAAATAACTAGGCATATTATAAGTTTAATGGGATGCTCTTTATTCTATCTCGGGTTGACAAAATTTCAAAGAGTTAGCGGTCTATTATGGCACCATTTACAGACGGTTAGCGATTTATCGTAAGGCCGCCTGAGGTTCTATAACAGAGAAATCGCAAGAGTAACTAACGGTCTACATATTGGCCGCTAATTATCTTTTAGCGGTTTGTTGTAGGGCCGCTAACCAAATATATATGGCGGTCCATGTTTAGGCCGTTTTGCTTGACAGAAACTAAACAATTGAACTAAATGATAATCCAAGACACATCATGCCTAGAAATCAACATATATAAAACTTCTACCATGATAGAACGAAAGATAGACTAACAATATGCATAGGATTCATGTACTATGACAAGAGAATTAATTTAGTTCATTTAAGGTAAAGAAATCTGCATGTATGCTACACTAGTTGCATAGATCCTATTAAAACCTGAAATTCTCCATATATAATGCATGCAATCAAGTGAAACAAGAGGGCTTTTAATCCTAGAATGATGTTTTAGCCGTTCCTGAGATGACCTACCTCTGTCCTTGACCTTTAACTTCAAATTTAAGGTTGGATGCTAACCCTAGTTCCATGCACTTCTTGTGACAAATCAGAAACTTTACGTTGCTCTAACTCCTTACTCTCTTGACCTATGGATGTGAAATTTGGAGGGTAAGAAGAAGATACTAAGGGGAACAAAAAGTTCTAAAGGTTCCAGTTCTAAATACCTCGTTTTGGATCCCAAATTCCTTGATCTTCAACACCCCATTGCATAGTCTCCTGGGTCGTTGTTGTGAAACCAGCAACTTTGGACGCCTCTAACTCCCTATGTGCTTGACCTCCTAGCATGAAATTTTGGGAGATGTTAGTCCTATGTATTAGAAATAAAAACTTCTAAAGAACTTACCCAAAATAATGTATCCTTACCTTAGTTCCACGCGAGCCAAACGTAAGGGTCGCGCATATGAAATCTAGGGTCTATTTATAGGGTTTGGCTAGGGTTTCGTGGATTAGATCAATTCTAGAGTCCCTAGTTGGCACTATCCTGACTTTTGAGAGTCCTTAAGATGCTTGCTAGTCTTCCCATCTCGATCTCTAAGAGATAAAACATTAAAAATCTAATCTTTTTGCTCTTTCTTCAACTCCCGGAACTGACAGTAGTTAGCGGTCTAGGACTGGTCCGCCAAATGTGCCTTAGTGGTTTTACGATAGACCGCTATTATATTTGGGCGCCGAATTTGAATTTAATTCAAACTCTATTTTCGGTTTATCCACTTAATTATCTAAACAATTAGTATTTATCCTTATATTCCGGGAATAAACAAATTAACCTTGTAGAATATGGGCCAAACTTCATGGGCTTGGTTCTTAAGTCCTTTGGGCTTTACTTAAATAGGCTAGGTTAATTGGTTATCACACTTGGGCCTTAATAATGATTTATTTAACCTAGAAATTCATTTATTAATCTAATTTGGTCTTTAAAAATTCTCAAAAAATATTTAAATAATTCAGAAATATTTTATAAAATTTTCGGGACATTACACCCTCCCCCAATTAAGAGAATTTGGTCCCCAAATTCAATGTATGGATTGTGAACAGTGTACCTACATTCAAATAATTCTGGAAATCTTTTACGCATAGCTTCTTCGGTTTCCCATGTTTCTCCTGCCTTTGTCCACTGAATCTTGACCACATGAATAGTTTTATTCCGAAGTTGACGTACTTCCCTGTTGACACCCATTTTTTACCGACAAGTTGAGTCATTTCTCTTACTCTCATTTATTGATGCCTCGAGTTATCCGTTACTCGTTGCGTTATTTTCCAGGCAACATCTGTGGGCTTACTTTATGGGTCGCCTCCCTCCCTGTCCGGGTCTATTCAATTCAGGGCTTAGTGGGCCTTTTTCACTTTTTCAGGAATTCTAAGCATCCAGTCTTGCACGGTCAATCTCTAGCCGCTCATCACATAGACAGTTGAATTTGGGCCGTTCATATATTTTTGAGATATTTAGCTGATTTTCTGAATTTCCACCGATGAGCTGTAATACGGTCTGGATATCGCCGTTCAACTTCATTGTGCGGTCGGATCTTAGCCGTTCTTCTCCCAGAGTCCTAACATCGTTGGCTTTCAGATAATTATCTAATTATCTAATCTATTTTGATTTTCCACCGACAAGGTATGAGCGGTTGCCTCTTGGCCGCTCTTGTAGATGAAAGGTCTACTATCAGCCGGTCATCTTGTGAGTCCAACGGTGATAATTTTGGGCAGTTCGATGGGTATTTGGATAATATTTTCTATTTATTGAGTTTTCACCGACAGGGTTGGACGGCTTATAGGTAGCCGCCCAATATGATGAGTGGTCTATCGTGCGACCGTTCATATGCCCGATTTCTGAAGGTTAACAGATTGTCTCTCTCTATCCATGGTTTTATCCCCAACTTCCTCGAACTGTTTCTCCACGAATATTGAGTCAAATTTGGTGCCGTTTCTTCCAGATGAAAGATAATTCGATTATCTTCAACTTTTCTTTCATTATCTCGACCTAAAAATGCTTAGAAATCCTAAGTTCTGGGTTAGCATTTGGGTGCTCTATAAATAGACCCTAAAGGTTACCTTTAAAAGGGGGGGAGATTTTTGGTCGACGGCGAAGCCCTGTCGAATCTTTGAGCGACCTACCACCGGGGAGGGAGGCCTTCTACGTCCATACAGGCCTCCAGTTCAGGGAGTAGTCATATTTTGAGTCATCATTTCATTTAGTCTCATCGTTATCTTTTATCTGCATGCATTACTTCTTCTATATTTCTTCCATGTTTTCTTACTCTCATGCATCATTTACAAACACACACCTATGTTTTTGACATCCTTAGGGGTTTAAAAACCTCCAGGTACCCTCCATTCCATTTGGTTATGTTTATCTCTATTCGTTCTTACGTTTACTACATTTTATAGTTCTAATCTGGGGCTCATTTCTGTGTTCTATACGTGATTTTGCAGGTCAGCGACACACTAGCACGAGGCCCATCCTTTCTAGCCGGCCGGAAAGGGTGGAGGTTGGACCTTTGCATCTTAGGGCGTGGTGATGTTGGGCGGTTCCATACTGTCTGTTCTAAGGGAAGTGCGGCCGATATTGCACCATTCATCTCCTTCCCGCGGCCGATCCGGAACCGTTCTTCCTCCCTCGTTCTTCATCCCGCGTTCCACCCTGCACTGACGGGCGGTCTGCCGAGCGGCCGTGCCATCCTTAAAGCGGTTCTTCACGGGCCGCGCATCCCTCCAGTGCTGATTCAGAGGCGAGTACCTCCCCCTCTTTCCAAGGCACGACGTGTCCATCACGTTCGGCATCTTGGTGGCGATCACACAGGTTTACACCCTTCCGTCCCCTTCTACTTTCCATTTATCTGTGATATTGATTTAGTAGAAAGGGATAGATAGGAAGAGATCTTTTTAAGCCGAGGTAAGGAAGGAAGGAAAAACACGTCAACACCCCATTTTTTGGCGATCATGGTGGGACACCAAGTGCTCGTCGTGTTAGTGGTTTGCTGACCCGTCTGTTTGCATGGTTAGTTCCCCATTTCTTGGGTCATTTCAGGTTTTTGGCTGGTTTCCTAGTTTCAAGGTTTCTGGCAGTTTTACGGTTTGGACAGAGCCCTTCATCGTTATGAGCGGCAAGGAATCAGCCGCTCTTCTCTGCTTACAGTGCTGATTATCTTGCAAGCCTACTGTCGTGAGCGGTCTCTCACCACCCGTTCAACATCCGTACGGCCTGTACTTGGCCGTCCATCTTGCTGGCTCAGGTATGCCTCTGCCTTCATACTGTTGGCTGGATTACTGTTACGCGGTTGCTGCAGGTCCGATCCAGTACGCACGCGGCCGTCAATAGACCGCCTATCCTGGTACACTTCTGATTTCTATCTTCTTTCATTCTATCATTTTCTGATTTTCCTGATTGCTTTGTCATTACTCCCTGGTCTGCACAGTCGTTCACATGCCGTCCTTGCTCCCTGAGCGGTCTCCATCAGGCCGTCCTTTTGCTACTACGGTGCACCCCGTGCTACAGTTTGATCATTGAGTTATATCGTTATGTGCATATATGTTAGTGTTGTTTGATCTCCCCCTGCTGTTGTTATATCATTCCATGGTTGCATTCATCTCATTTTCTTACATTTGTTTGTTCATTGCTTGCTAGTTTCTAGGCTAGATTTTGCATACACTTCGGTGCGCCTAGGGGCATACATACTCTTCATTAGTAATTGCATTCCTACCGAGGTAGGGTTTCCTCTCATCTCCATACTCCTTGGAGCCAACTAGGTGACCTTGCTGAGGGCCTCCGTAAGCCCCCGCAAGCCGTGGATTCCCACACGAATGCCGGGCAGGTTGTACCACATCATCCCCTAGTCTAGAGTTTGCATCCGCGTAAGGGAGAGTCCCTTAGAGTCACCTAGTTTCCCATTCTTACCCTGGTTAGATACCTTGTGGTTGAGTGAATTCAGATATTAATTAATCCACTAAGGTCCTAAAGAGGAACTTATAAGATTGTTCGTGCATCGTTTATAACTTGGGTTGTCAATTGGTTGATTCTTTTTCTCATCTCTTCCCTCCATTGTATGTTGCAGTGCCATCATTTGCATCTTTTTATCAGATTAGGCTCATTTAGACTAGTTCATCTTTGTGTGTCTTCATTTTGTCACATTTGTCCTAAGTTGCTTCCCCTTTTGTATCCCCGCCCATTCTTGACTGTATAAAGTCTCCATTTCTCCCATGGAGCATTTCTCCCCCCTGTCCTATCCTTCTTCTTCCTCTTATCCCCGCGTGGAGTCATCTTCCCATGCGGGTCTGTCACCTCACTCATCTAATGGGCCTTATTCTCTTCACAGGCCCTCTCCTCTCAACGGGCCTACTCCGTTTAACGGGCCTTCTTGTCCCACCCATGCTGCTGCTAGCCCAATCAATTCTCGTCCCCACATACATAATCCTTCAGGCCCATGCATCCCTCTACTCCTCGAACAGGGTCCCTCTATTCGGCCCATCAACATTACCATGGTTTAAATTCATCCTCTATTGCTCAGGCTAGCCCATATCCTTCTCGGACTCTTCCTACCGAGGAGATGATCGCTCAAACCCAACGTCAGCTTGATGAATTGCAACGTCGAATTAATCCCCAAACTTCTTTGGATGTCCCGTTTGCCTTACAAGGTCTTCAGCTCCCACCACGTTCACAAATTCCGACTTATCGTCGATATGGTGGAGTCGGTGACCCCTACGTGCATTTGAAGGAGTTCCTTTATGAGTCGGCCCAATTTCGACATGATCTACGCTTGATGGCCTATTTGTTTGGCCTATCTTTAGAGGGCTCGGCCAAGGATTGGTTCTTCACGTTACCGCAAAAGCAGATGATGAATTTTCAAGTTGTACAAGAAAAATTCGTTCAGCAGTACCAAGATCAGGTGGGGCCCAAGTACTCTACGGTTGATTTGGCCCATGAGAAGATGAAGTCCGATGAGGAATTCTCCACGTTCGTCGACCGCTGGCGTCGCCTGGCCGCGCAAGTTCCAGGGCATATTCCAGAGGGCGAACAAATCAAGATGGTTATTTCTAATGCAACGCCCGAGCTTAGATGCATCTTAGCCCTGAATGATGTCACTTCCTGGCAACAACTCTACAGCCGAGCCCGCTTCATTAGCCAACAACTCCTAGTTTCCCTTGACCACGAGTCTCCTTCACCTTCGCCTTCCACATACCCCTTATCCTCACCGTCCCCCACAAGTCAACCCTCCACCTCATATCCCTCCATGAGTTAGCCGTCTGCTCCCACTTATCCATATGCCTTCCCATGTCACCCCACTACATCTTCCTCCACGAGTCATCCCTCCGATGTTTTATTTCCCCACACCTATCCGCTTCCGGTCAAGGAAACATCGCACCCTGAGCGGGTGAATGCCGTCCATTACATTCCCACTCCCTCCACGCCTCTACACCATTCACTTACTAGCCCTCTGCCTTCACCTACGCAATTCCCCTTACCTACGCAACCTCCACTACCATCCCCACTACCTTCCCATACCCCTCGACGTCCACCTTGCCCGAAGCGGGCTCCTCACTCTCCGTTGCCGGAATCTCTTATAGATATTTCCAGGGCTTTGATGGCCACCCGCACGTTGCAACTCCCTCCGGTTGTGCCTTGCCAACCCGCGGTCGGGAATTTGCTCCATTTCTGTGAGTTTCATCGTCAACAGGGGCATTTGGTTGAGGACTGCCCCAAGTTCCAGGAACTTGTTTACAGCTTGGAAGATAAGAAGATGATTGATTGGGCTGTCATGCACCAAGTTATTGTAGATCTTCACAAACAGCAGTAGCAGCAGCAAGTGCCACCCAGGCAGTCGTCTCCGTCTCAAGACCAGGGGCATCCCTGTTATTCTTCAGTTGATAAAGCACCCGCTCCGTTATTTATCCCCTCACCTACCCCCTCACCTTCACCGTCTCCTACTCAACCTCCACGGCCTCCACAAACCCAAGCCTCTACTCAGGCCAGCACAAACTCTTCTCCTTCCCCCTCCATGTCCACCACCGCTTCTACTCCCAACGCCGCTCGACGTGTTGTACTGACACGTCGAAGATGGGCGCCACGACCTGCCACCTCTTCTGCCTCGCCACCACCTTCTCCACCCCCATCTTCGTTGCCTCCATTGACCACATCTCCATCATCACCTTCTCCATTATCCCCATTGCCGTCACCATCACCTCCCCTCGTAATAATCCCTATTTCGTCACCTTCACAACCATCCCCGCTATCGATGCCGCTCCATTCACCATCATCGTCTGAGCCTGAGCAAGCTACCCCTACGCCCACACCCCCGCCATTGCCTTCATCTCCACCCATTCCACCTTCACCTTTGCCCTCTCCTACACCTCTACCCTCCAAACCTTTACCCCCACCAGAGCCTATCATCGCCATTATCTCTCCGCCGCTCGCATTACCTTTGCCCACACCTGCCAAGCCTTCTCCACCCCTTTCTCCACCTATCTCCACCCCACGGAGCAGGTGCGTGCTACCTTTGGTGCCCCTCGGGTCTAGTCCCCAGGGAGATAAAGATCCGAGCCAGGCTTTGATTATGCATTACAAGCTTCAAGATTTCATTTGTCGCATGCCGGTCCGAGTCCTGGTCCCTGGCTATTCTAAGGATAATGAGCATGCGCTTGCTATGAAGACGGTTGCTGAGAAGAGTTCTTTAGCACTGGTGCCAGTTCCTTCAAAAGTGAGGCCGGTGACAATCACTTTGCTCGCTGGAGAATTCACTATTGATGTTGTTATCACCTCTCGCTTGATTGCTATTCAGTTCACTGGCCCAGAAGAGTTTTCCACCCAGATGGTGCTAACCCACACGGCCGCCAAAAGTTTAATGAATTCAGCATTCAAGGGGCAATTGGCCGTGTCCTCGAGATTGGCCAGGGGCATTCTGCATTTTCTGTCTCATCTCCCTCAGCTTATTGGTGAGGCAGCCACGTCAACGCCACGCATCACCCTCCCTCAGTTTCGTCCTACGCTTCTAGCAAGGGAGTTATGCTTCATGCCTAACTGCTGAGTGAAGATGCCAAAGCTCCATGTTCTAGTGCCGAATGACAAAACTCCATTGCTTCCTCATGTTCATCCCAAGGAGTTGAATGTTCTGGAATGTCCTTCTATGGTTAGCACCGCGCAGCTAGGGGCAACCGTCCCGATGAAGTTACATATTCATGGCCGGGATAGGCCGTCTGCCAGGTGGGCCCGTTATTTGAGAAAACATTGCAAGACAAGAAGCCCGAAGGCCCGAGTCCGCGCCAGGCGGAATTGTTGCAAGCAGATTTCTGCCAAGAAGAGACGGCGACATAAGTTTAAGGGCCAACAATTGTGCATTCGGGGGCTCACTCCACCTCCTTCTTTTGTCTCTTCATCTTTCTTTCAGTCGTCTTTTCTGTTGCTCAGTTCTTATCCTTGGGTGGTGTACCTTCCACCACCTGACTATATTTCTACCATCTTCTCCTGTCCTCACCATTCTAGGTCCCGGCCTATGTCCTCCTCTTCCCCTGATCCAGGGGCCTCTTATAGTTTTTCTCCCCGGATACGTCCAGATTCCGCCTCTCATCCTTTTCTTCTGACCCTATTGGGGATTCCTCATGCTCGTTCCCTTACCATGTCGGGTGATTGCCCTTTTCTTTCCCCAACCTTGTCGGGTGGTTCTCATTCTCCTTCCCCGACCCTATCGGGTGTCTATCATTTTTCTTCCCTGACCCTATCGGGTGGTTCTCACTCTCCTTCCCCGACCCTGTCGGGTGAGTCTAATTCCTTTTCTCCGACCGCGTCGGATGATCACTCCTCTTCCCCCTTATCTTTGCCACAATCTTTTTACGGTTCGTCTATTCTTTCTGTCTCACCCTTTTAGGGTTCTCACCCTTTTTCTTACTATTTTTGAGGCTTTAGTACGCCTTGATCTCAGTTAATCTCTGTTTATTCTGTATTTGGTTCCTTGTTATCAGGGCCTCTATGCCTTAACGAGGGAGTTCTAGCCCCCGTCTCTCTTCCTTTTATTCTTCTTCGTCCAGTTTGGTGTATGCCGCTCCTCCATCTAGGGGAATCTTCAAGTCCTTGTTATCCTCTCCCTTTTACCCTGACAAGCGAGGAATACAAAGCTCGTGCTGATCAAAGCTCGATGATCAAGATAGCATCAGGACACCGCTTTTTCATTCCATGGATTCGCAAGGTATCTTTATTTTGTGCAAGAACATGTTATTATTGCTATCATTTCTATTTCTCCTGTGCATGGTTATAATGTGGTTTCTTCAACATGTTTTGAGCGGCTTTAGTTCATTAAGTTTGGTTAGTTCAAGTCGAGTTGCTTCTACAGCATCCTTAGGCTGGTGATAACTCCGTGTTAGGATTCTAGTTTCTTTCCTGATTGTTGAGGGTGACCTTTGAGTATGGATTTTTCACACACTACACGGCGAGCCATAGCCTATCTCTCTAAGGCACACCGTTGCTACTTTGGCCATACTTTGGGTATGCACGAAGGCCTTTTTCTCTTCTCTGCTCGGCCAAGTGCAGGGGCAAGAGATTGATGGATAAGATGACTAACCTAGGTGCTCCCCAATACGGGAGAGGTCTCAAATAGGGGCAGTCTTGACCCTCAAAAGTGAGCTTTTATGTTATATCTGGCCAATATGGGCTACCAAAATGAGAAAATGAATCAATGCAAAATTATGAATCAAAGGCGTGGCAAGAGTGGCAGTACAGTTCCCCGCAGGACGTCATGAGCCCGGTCGCATGCGTGCCTGATAAATATGGGTCTAAAAATCAAAGACACAAAGCCCCGACGCAACAGACTATCTCTTTGAGGGGTAGTGCCCTAGAAGGAATTCGAGCCTTGATATCTCTCATCCTGCACAAAATTTGTCTCCAATTTTTCTTCTGCCTCTCCCTCTTAGGTTGGGTTGTATCCCGGGTATGGCCTTAGTAGGGGCACCGTTCTTTAGAAGCGGTTGGTTGTGGTAAGCCACCCTCACATGCACGCCCTGCTTAAGGGAAGCCTTTAATGAAAGGGGTAGGAACGACGATCCCTGACCAGTAGTTTGAGCCCGTCTTTCGGTGCTACGGATTGCTATGTCAAAATATAAAAAAATAAATATTACCAAAAGTCTAAAAAAAATCAAATACTTCAAAAAAAATCCAAAAAATCAAATATTGTCAAAAATCCAAAAAATCAAATACTTCAAAATTTCAAAAAAATCAAATATTTAAAAAAAGCCTAAAAAATCAAATACTTCAAAAAATCCAGAAAAATGAAATACTATTGGAAATCTAAAAAAAATATTATAAAAAAATCTTTAAAATGTGTCTTTCTCATGCATTTGCATTTGTTTTAAGGACAGATACGTAATCCGTTTGCTAAGTGTGCAAGTTACAAGTACCCAGGCATTCCTTGCTATATCTTTGTGTTCTACCTCCTGTCCACGTCTTTGATCTGTTCTTTCCTTCTTCGATCCACTCTCTCGATCTGTTCTAAAGCTCATGTCCTTCTCAGCTTTTGTTTGTAATGATCATATATTTATGAGAGGGCTCTGCCTCACGATTATGAACTTGGCGGTTCTGCTTCATCCGATCCTAGGTGTTGATTAAAGGATAGTTGTCATGTTTTTGTCCCGCCGTGTCCACTACAAGAAAAATCGCGGATAGCGACCGACCTAGCGGTCGCTATTCAGTCGTAGATCGGTCGCAAATCTGCATTGCGACCGAACAGATACTATCTAGCGACCGAATATGTCGGTCGCTATATAATAGTCGCTATATAGCGACCGACATAATTCGGTCGCAGTATCAGTCGTTACCAGAGACCGATTATAATCGGTCGCCTGATCGGTCGCTAATAATTCGGTCGCCATTCAGTCTCTATTCGGTCGCTACATTTGTTGTATTTTAAAAAATAAAATTAACCTATCGGATTGATTCGGTGGCTAGTCGGTCGCCAGTCGGTCGCCAAGTATAATTATTTAATAAAAGAAATATAACGTATAGTCGCTATTCGGTCGCAATTCAGTCTCCATGCGGTCGCTAATTTTGCATTATTTTTTTTTTAAAAATTTATTTAAACTGATAAATAAATTACCTGATAAATAACAAATTCATAACATAAATATAAAATCAACTACACAGACAACAATATCGACAAATCTCAAATTCATCACATACAAACACCTGATAAATAACAATTTCATAAAACAATAATAAATCAACTACACGGATCACAATCTCCACGAACCTCAAATTACACACAATTAAAATAAAATCACAAATTAATCATACATCCATAATAATAAAATGACAACATACACAACTAAAATAAAATCACAAATCCTCCACATATGTCTCATCCTGGTCGTCGTCTCGTCCAACATCATCCTGGTCGTCGTCTCGTCCAACATCTCGCGACGGATGATCCTGTATATCATTTAAAAAAATTATAATCAAATCCTTAATAAAGAAATCAAGCATTAACAAGACTTAATAAAGAAATCAAGCATTAACAAGAGTATGCCAATAGTTTAAGCCAGCTCATTTTCATATATATAAATACACACACACAATATAAGTTCAAATTTCATCTTGTATTTTAAAAATGAAGTTTGAGCGCCGAGCTCAAACCGGGCATCCGATTTGGATTCCGTCAGTTCTGACAAGTCACTTTCATCTCCCCGGTCGTATTGGAATGATCGGCACGGCCATCCGACCGGTATTTCGAATTTTAGACCCCCGGACCCGTCCTAACAGTTCATTTGAACTAAGTGTATTTTAAAAATGAAGTTTGAGCGCCGAGCTCAAACCGGGCATCCGATTTGGATTCCGTCAGTTCTGACAAGTCACTTTCATCTCCCCGGTCGTATTGGAATGATCGGCACGGCCATCCGACCGGTATTTCAGATTTTAGAACCAAATGCCCCGTCCTAACAGTTCATTTGAACTAAGTGTATTTTAAAAATGAAGTTTGAGCGCCGAGCTCAAACCGGGCATCCGATTTGGATTCCGTCAGTTCTGACAAGTCACTTTCATCTCCCCGGTCGTATTGGAATGACCGGCACGGCCCTCCGACCGGTATTTCAGATTTTAGACCCCCGGACCCGTCCTAACAGTTCATTTGAAATAAGTGTATTTTAAAAATGAAGTTTGAGCGCCGAGCTCAAACCGGGCATCCGATTTGGATTCCGTCAGTTCTGACAAGTCACTTTCATCTCCCCGGTCGTATTGGAATGACCGGCACGGCCATCCGACCGGTATTTCAGATTTTAGAACCAAATGCATAAGTTGCTGCTTCTCGCTGCCTCCATTCAGGTTTGTTAATGTTTTCTTCTATGAATGGCATAACAAGAGGCACAATGTCATCTCCCACGGTCCGTGCAACCAAACCCAAGCATGTTCCTCCAGCCATTGCAAGATTCCAAACTCCTTCATCCTGATCTTGGTCGTCTTCTTGCTTAAGGAGTGTCTCCAACAGCATAGGGACAAGCGCAGGTAGTGCCTGCTTGATAAAATAAAAGCAAGGGGTGTCAGAATCAGCAGAAAAATCCCCTCCATATTCATCTAAGATGTCAATCTCTTCATCGCATATTGAGCTCCAGAATTCAATAGCTTGTAGAGCAACAGGTTCCTCATCTTCCCTCACAGCTTTTGCAGTGATGTTAAATATGTCCTGCATATACGATGCAAGCTTCTCATAATACATGGAGGATATGGAGACCAAGCATTCGAATGCAGCCTGCCGTATCTTCACCTCAGGGGACAGAGTAGCTTCACAAATGACTCTCATGATATAATCCCTCTCCATATCATTCCCGAAGTTTGCCTGAGCAAATCCCAAAGAATTATGCAGAGCTCGAGTTGCAGCCAGCCTAACATCAATGTTTCCCTCAGAAGCACTCATGCCTTGAACAACCGCTGTCAATATCTTATTGACTTGCTCTTGATCAACTTCATCAGGGGAGACTTCTTCACACATGTAACCTAGGGTGTCCAAAGTTGCTTGCTTAACATCTGGCTGAAGTTGGTGAATATTTGACAAGAGAGAACTGATAAGTTCAGGCCATTGATTTTGAGGCAACTCAATACCAGCAATCTTTGCAACAACTTGAGATGCAGTAGATCTTGCATCAATCACCGGTGAAGAGAGAGTCTGTAGTAAACATCCTTTGACCTGGGCCCTAACAGCTACATCCAATGATAACCATCTCTGCACATGCTCAAATTTTCTGTGTTGCTCCTTTGCATCCAGGGCATTTTTGAGAATCAAGCCTGCCAATTTACGGCTAACAACAGGCTTGCCGCCGACTATATATAATATCCTTCACTTCTTGTAACTTATGACCTATGCTCCTTTGTATGAACTGCCCTTCCTTTGCTTAAAGGTGCTGTTCCTGGCTTCCTGCCATGACAGTTACCAGACTTTGGGGAGATCTTTTCACCTAAATTGGCATATTTTATTCATGTCTACATGTTACTTTCCTTATATTATTCTAGCTTTATGAATATTTATAGATCTGTATCCTCCCCCACTCAAGTGAATAGAATTTATACATATCTTTTCACTTTCAGTTCTAACCAAAATCTCTATACACCTATGGAAAATCCTGCAGAACAGTCTGCCTGTTGATTCTAATATCCAGAGGATAGGTGTAAGATGATATTTAGAGTTAAGAAAATGATATTTTCCCCTCCTCAATCTAAATTCTTATATTTTGTAAGATGATATTTAGAGTTAACAAATAGAAAATCAATCAAATAAAATACTTACCGGAGGCTGCTGTGCAGGAGGTGCAGGAGGTGCTCTACTACTATCAATTCCCAAGGATGTGAGCATCTGGGAGACGGTCTGAGCGACGATGGTTGAGATATTCTGAGAGATATTCTGAGAGACGGTCTCGTTGACGATCTGCCTAAACATATCTGGAGTCATGGTCGGGGCGGCACTGGAAGAACCATCTGGGGCTGCTGGTGTGGTAAATGGAGAGGTCGCATGTGAGACCGAACTCGAGCATGATGATAACACCCTAGTCGTGCCCAAGCTATGTCCAAAACCATAAACATGTCCAAACCCAAGGAAATAGATCATGGAGCATGAAAATAGGGTGAAAAATGAACCTGCACACAAAATCATGGTGTTGATTGTGTAAAGTACAATTATCATGCATAAATGAGAAAGGATACCCAAGTAAGGTAAGATCATCCTACTTGAAAAAAGGCTTATAAAATCATTCTGCACAAAAAATCATGTCTTGCCAGATTTAACCAACACAATCATAAATAAATTTGAAGGCATACAGTCCCCTGCAAATGCATCATCCAGCACAAAATGAACGGTGGAAAATGAATCGCCACCTAATTAAATATATTCATTGTCTTACGTAAACAACACTTACGAGAAATAAATGACAAAGAAAACTCAGGCAAATAGATCAACCGGTATGAAATATAGAGTGAGAAAACAATCTCCACGCATCCGGTCATTGGCTGCCTGATGTAAATAATGGGTTCCCAAATAAATGTGAAAGAAAAACCAACAAAATAGAACATGCACCAAGATAAAGGGTGAAAAATCAAATTGCACACAATGCATGATGGGTACACACCATGACACCATAGCACTATCATCATCATCCAGTCTTACGCCCAAGATTGAATAGAGATTTCCAGCCTGCTGTCAACGTGACACTGCATACACACAATACCCTTTTAAAATCATTTAGAAAGAATAAGACCATACAAGTGTTATAGTTTAGTGCCGGGTGGTTTTAGTTTAGGGTAATGATGCCCATGAAGTGGATTCAAGAGGAAATGTGTCATTTCCTACTTGTACACCTTACACCATGAGATCATGCTATTACAGATAAGCAAATGCATGGCGCATGATCTGGTAGCTAATTTGTTCCTGTTTCCCTTTCACATGATTCAGTAAACTGCAATTCAGCTAAATGCATATGACAAGATGCACATTCAGTACTTTTTTAATACAATTTGTCACAGAAGGAAATTCAGAGTGCTCATTATATATCTTGGGTAGTGAAGAGGACATACAATATTTGATAACTGAATGACATGTGCAGAAGGTCTTATGCATCTCTTTAGCTGATAAAAGTGAGATACTTAACCTGTGGGCATCAATATTTCTACAATCATTGACTGATAAAGGTACTTAGCTGGGTTGCTAAGCTTGATAAAAGTGAGATACTTAGCTGGGTTGTCCTTGATGATCAGGACTTGTCTCAAGCTATAGCAACCCAGCGGCTGCCTTCTCCCATCTTTAACCAGTCATCATCAATAAGGTGTCTAGTATGCCTAAGACACAGTAACCAAGAAAAACCTGTGCAAACCCATGTAGCTGCAATTTCATCCCAATGTTTGAGGCAACACATACAAAGGTAGCAACAGATGTTCTGCTGCTCAAATGATATATATGTGGCAATTGAGCAAAATCAGAAAGCTGGGAACAGCCTTCATACTTCATGCCTTCAGGTTGCTAGTTAAACACTTGAAATGGATATAAGTATAACAACTTATTTTGAAGAAACAAGAAACATCTGAAAGAACATCTACAACACAGATAAGGTGGTGCTTGGTGCATGCTGAACAACTATATTTAAATAAAAACAGAGTTACTGGGAAACTCATTTACACCTAAAACAAATCGAATTTCTCCCCTTATTTCTTGCATTGTTTCTCATTTCACCTTAACTTGTGGCTCAAAATGCTACCAAAGAATGTGTTTCCTGCTTTCTCTTCACGTATGGCCTCCTGCTTTCATTTCTGATCTTGGTGACCATGAACAAAACTATTAAATATGTCCATGTGCAAGCATAGAAATGAAAAACCCTCGAGTACAAGCATAAAAACAAAAGCTATGCTTACACCTTAGCAGATATTCCCACGAAGAACAGATCATGGATTATGCACATAGCAGATGCGCCTGCTTAATTCCAATAAGGTTGAGGGGGAATTATCGTTCTCACAACGTGTCACTACTGAATCAACCTAAATACGGAAATATGAATCCAAGTAAAGAAAGCAGGGTATTATAATTTTTCACGGATGCTGAAAATGCTTCCAGGGCATGATTCACGAACAATTATGCCACATAAGAGCACAGGCGCTACCATACAATTAATGAACACTGATAAGAAAACTGTTTCTAAAAGCCTCTTAAATAACTGTAAGAGTGTCCAATATGGCAATATGACAAGATTTCTTCCAAGAAACATATTTTAGATAGAAAGAATATCAGATGCTTGCATTATTCTAACTTGTGGTTGATTACAAGATCCAAAGTGGTTTTTTTTCTTTTTGGTTTCAATAATCCAAGGTATACTGTCAAGCCAAAGTTTCATCTTTTTTGTATGAAAAGAAGCAAAAACTGAAACATTGTCATAACTGATTCACATTATATTAAAGAGGAAGAACATTGTCAATTAGTTAAAATTGCAGACTAGAGAGAAAGAGATTTTCCTTTTATTACTGCTAATTCTTACTATTGTGATTTCAGACGTTGACAATAATACATGGAATGGACTGAGATTATCCATCACCAAAGAACTTGCCAGCAATCGGCGAATTAAAAGGTGAAACCCATCACGTTCGCCACCCGCTACTTACAAAGAAGACACGGATCCATTGCAAAATACGCAGCAGTCGGACAGTATGTGCGCAATGATGCTTCCCTTCTCAACCTGTATCTTCCTGCTCTGCCTGTTCCAAAGGTGAACAGCAAAGCTACCCTCCTGAATCCTCCTCAGCTTTTCAGACAACCACCTCAGATTCGTCTCCGACCGCGGGCCACGAAACAAACCCCTTATCCTACTCCAATCCACCGGATAGAACGCCGAAGGCGGCAGCACCGTGAACTCAAACCCAGGCCTTCCAGTCACCCGCTCCACCACCCTCGAAACAAGGTAAGGGCCGTTGTGCGGGGGAGGGGAGCAGGCCGGTGACGGAGGGGGAAGGGAGAGAGAGAGAGAGAGAGAGAGAGAGAGAGAGAGAGAGAGAGGTACCTGCGGAGGGCGACGACGGCAGGGCGAGCGGCGACGGCGACTCGACGCGAGCGGCGCGGTGACGGGCTCCGGCGGAGGGGGGCTCGGGCGGGAGGCAGCACGGGGAGGGGGGCTCCGGCGGAGGAGGGGGGCTCGGGCGGGAGGGCTCGGGCGGAGGGGGGGCTCCGGCGGAGGGGGCTCGGGCGGGAGCGGGGAGGGGGGCTAGGGCGGAGAGGGGGCCGCAGGGGAAGGGGGCTCGGGAGGGGGGGCTCGGGCGGGAGGGGGGGGGCTCGGGCGGGAGGGCTCGGGCGGGCGGGGGTCGTAGTAGGAAGTATAACGGCATCAGCGACCGACTGGAGACCGAAGTTATTTCGGTCGCAATAATAGCGACCGATTGGCGACCGATATACATGCGGTCGCTGAAACGGTCTCTGTTATGCGACCGATTATTTCGGTCTCCGAATTGGTCTCTATTTGGGACCGACTAGCGACCGATACATGCGGTCGCTATAGCCACTTTTTCTTGTAGTGGTCCTTGTCACGTGTTTATGTCCCACCGTGTTGTCCCACACATGTTACTTTGTCCCTCACCACGTATTGTTAGTAGTCTTACACATGTTGTTAGTCGTCCCTCTAGGTTCCATGTTCTTGTCCCAACCGTGTGGTTATTCGTCATGTTCTTGTCCCAACCGTGTGGTTATCCGTCATGTTCTTATCCCAACCGTGTGGTTATCCGTCATGTTCTTGTCCCAACCGTGTGTTGTCCCACCGCATTGTTATCTTGTCACACTGTGTACATGCATGCATATTATTTTGTTCATGCCATTGCATATGTGCTCATTTGCCGTTGTTATGTTATGTTGCATTATCTCACATTTCATTTTTGGTATGTTATGTTGTTGATCATTATGTTATCTACGCTATGTTTTTCTTGTTTATCATATGTGTCTTATACATGAAAATCCATAAAAATCTGAAAATGAAAATCCAAGAAATATGATGTCTCACCTGCACAGGTAAGTCAGGTATGGCCTTCTGTCCTTGTGTCTCTTATTGCATTACTATATGGTATTATGCTATATTATCTCGAGAACCAGTTGATTATCTACGTGTTCCAAGATCTGATGTTCCCCTTTAACAAAAATGATGATGATCCAGGTTCACGTGTTTAATCTCCGGATAGGCCGTTGGGTTGGGAAAGCCTGGGGAGGATGGTTCTATCCTACACGATGTGGTTGCAGATAGTGTCTTGACTCTGATTCTCCCAGCTTAGCAATATTATTCTCGAGTATTTTATATTTTATCCTTTCTTTGCATGCGTTTTAATATTTTCATTTATTTTAGTCCAGCATGCATCATGCGCATCTTTTGAGCATTCATAACCCATAGTTTGCCTGCAAAATGTCCCATTAGTGATGGATGGATGTGCGTTCAATGTTTGAGTAAGAGGAACAATTCCACTCTAAGTTGGAAGATTCACTTTGGTCGATTCGCTTGGTTTTGTTGATTAAGAGGTCCCCGTCTGGAGTTTTGTCTATTTCTTCACCTTTTCACTTCTTATTCTGGTCTCCTCATTGGTCCGAGGGATTGTGTCCCCCATGAGGTTGATCTTGTGTTTCCTTTCATTTAGTTTAGTTCCTCCAGACTGGTGTCGCTTTTGGTTTAATCATTCCTTATGAACGGTTCAGGGTTTTCCGGAAGATTCTTATCGCTTGTTGGTGAAAATGGGTGTCTTTTGCCTTAACGCCCAATTTTCAGTCCGCTTCGCTTCATTTCCACTTCATCTCCATGTTCCATTTCGCTTCCGCTTCACCTGTACTCGCTCCCCTGCAAAGCGCACGTTAAGGAGGGGCATCTGTTGACACCCATTTTTTGTCGACAAGTTGAGTCATTTCTCTTACTCCCATTTATTGATGCCTCGAGTTATCCGTTACTCGTTGCGTTATTTTCTAGGCAACATCTTTGGGCTTACTTTATGGGTAGCCTCCATCCCTGGCCGGGTCTGTTCAATTCAGGGCTTAGTGGGCCTTTTTCACTTTTTTAGGAATTCTAAGCGTCCAGTCTTGCACGGTCAGTCTCCAGCCGCTCATCACACAGATGGTTGAATTTAGGCCATTCATATATTTTTGGGATATTTAGCTAATTTTTTGAATTTCCACCAACGAGCTGTAATACGGTCTGGATATCGCCGTTCAACTTCATTGTGCGGTCGGATCTTAGCCATTCTTCTCCCAAAGTCCTAACATCGTTGGCTTTCAGATAATTATCTAATTATCTAATCTATTTTGATTTTCCACTGACAAGGTATGAGCGGTTGCCTCTTGGCCGCTCTTGTAGATGAAAGTTCTACTATCAGCCATTCATCTTGTGAGTCCAACGGTGATAATTTCGGGCAGTTCGATGGGTATTTGGATAATATTTTCTATTTATTGAGTTTCCACCGACAGGGTTGGGCGGCTTACAGGTAGCCGCCCAACATGATGAGTGGTCTATCGTGCGACCGTTCATATGCCCGATTTCTGAAGGTTTACAGATTATCTCTCTCTATCCGTGGTTTTATCCCCAACTTCCTCGAACTGTTTCTCCGCGAATATTGAGTCAAATTTGGTGCCATTTCTTCCAGATGAAAGATAATTCAATTATCTTCAACTTTTCTTTCATTATCTTGACCTAAAAATGCTTAGAAACCCTAAGTTCGGGGTTAGCATTTGGGTGCTCTACAAATAGACCCTAAAGGCTACCTTTGATGGGGGGGGGGGATTTTTGGTCGACGGCAAAGCTCTGCCGAATCTTTGAGTGACCTACCACCGGGGAGGGAGGCCTTCTACGTCCATACAGGCCTCCAGTTCAGGGAGTAGTCGTATTTTGAGTCATCATTTCATTTAGTCCCATCGTTCTCTTTTATCTGCATGCATTACTTCTTCTATATTTCTTCCACGTTTTCTTACTCTCATGCATCATTTACACACACCCACCTATGTTTTTGACGCCCTTAGGGGTTTAAAAACCTCCAGGTACCCTCCATTCCATTTGGTTATGTTTATCTCTATTCGTTCTTACGTTTACTACACTTTATAGTTCTAATCTGGGGCTCGTTTCTGTGTTCTATACGTGATTTTGCAGGCCAGCAACACACTAGCACGAGGCCCATCCTTTCTGGCTGGCCGGAAAGGGTGGAGGTTGGACCTTTGCATCTTAGGGCGTGGTGACGTTGGGCAGTTCCATACTGTCCGTTCTAAGGGAAGTGCGGCCGATATTGCATCGTTCATCTCCATCCCACGGCCGATCCGGAACCGTTCTTCCTCCCTCGTTCTTCATCCCGCATTCCACCCTGCACTGACGGGTGGTCTGTCGAGCGGCTGTGCCATCCTTAAAGCGGTTCTTCACAAGCCGCGCATCCCTCCAGTGCTGGTTCATAGGCGAGTACCTCCCCCTCTTTCTAAGGCACGGCGTGTCCATCACGTTCGGCATCTTGGTGGCGATCACACAGGTTTACACCCTTCCGTCCCCTTCTACTTTCCATTTATCTCTCATATTGATTTAGTAAAAAGGGATAGATAGGAAGAGATCTTTTTAAGCCGTGGTAAGGAAGGAAGGAAAAACAAGTCAACATTCCCATTTAATAATCTTGACTGGCTTTTGCTCATATGTCAAGTCCTTTATAATCTCCAGATTGTCATAAGTGATGACATGGAAGGGATCAGGAACATATTTCTTAAGCATTGAGACGTGGAATACATCATGAACTCCTGCTAATTTTGGAGGCAAAGTAATACGATATGCGACTTCACCAACCCTTTCAAGAATTTCAATGGGGCCAATGAATCTTGGAGTAAGCTTTCCCTTAATTTCAAATCTTCGAATACCTCGACGTGGAGAAACCTTAAAAAATACATGATCTCCTACTTGAAACTCCAAGTCGCGCCTTCGGTTGTCAGCATATGATTTCTGTCTGTCCTGTGCCATCTGAAGTCTTTCTCGAATGAGTTTTATCTTCTCGGTAGTATCCCTAATAATGTCGGGACCGAGAAATTACCTTTCTCCTACTTCATTCCAACAAATAGGCGAACGACAGCTTTTTCCATATAAAGCTTAAAATGGTGCCATTTGAATACTAGCTTGGTAGCTATTGTTATATGCAATTTCTACTAGAGGCAAGTGATCATGCCAACTTCCTCCAAAGTCAATAGCACAAACCCTGAGCATATCTTTCACCACTTGATTTATCCATCTGTTTGACCATCAGTTTGCGGATGGAATGTCGTGCTAAAGTTCAGTCGGGTGCCTAAAGAATGGTGTAGACCCTTCCAGAACTGTGATGTAAATCGAGGATCTCGATCAGATATAATGCTGACGGGGACATCCACAGACCATCAACTTTTGATCGGTAGAAAATGTGCAGACTTAGTCAATCGGTCTATGATCACCCATATACCTTCGTGTCCACCTCTTGTATTAAATAAACCCATGATGAAATCCATCCCTATACTTTTCCACTTCCATTCGGGAATATTTAAGGGGTGTAATTTACCTGTGGATTTTAAATGTTCTGCCTTGACCTGTTGACAAGTGAGACAGCGAGACACAAAATCTGCTACCTCTCTCTTCATGTTGGGCCACCAAAAGTTTCTTTTCAAATCTTAATACATCTTGGTAGCACCAAGATGAATAGAATATCTTGACTTATGTGCCTCTTCCATCATTAACTTCTTAGTATCATTATGATTCGGCACACAGATTCTATTCTTAAATAGTAGCCTTTCATCATTTGAGATAGAAAAATCTGATCTTTGATCAATATTGTCCTTGATCTCCATTAATGTAGGGTCATTCTCTTGTAATTTGACTATGTCCTCAATCAATGTAGGTTGAGACCTTATATTGGCAATTATACATACATCTCTTTCCCTGTCAATATCAAGATTTAAGTGAGAGAAATCTTTGATAAGACAAGTCATACCTTTCCTGAGGCTTGATAGAGTAGCCATCGGTCTTCTGCTAAGAGCATCAGATACAGCATTTGCTTTCCCTGGATGATATTGAATTGTAAAGTCGAAGTCCTTGAGATACTCCAACCATATGTGTTGTCGCATATTTAATTCCTTCTGGGTGAAAAGATACTTCAGACTTTTATGATCTGAGAATATAGTGAATTTCTCCCCATAAAGGTAATGTCGTCAAATCTTCAAAGCGAAAATAACCACAACTAATTCCAGATCATGCACAGGGTAATTCTCTTCATGACGCTTCAACTGTCTTGAGGAATAACAAATCACCTTCCCATTTTGCATGAGAACATATCCTAAGCCAATGCCAAATGCATCTGTGTAGACTTCAAATCCACCACTCTCAACGGGCAATGTCAAAATAGGGGCTATGGTGAGGTGATCCTTAAGGGTTAGAAAACTCTCCTCGCAGTCCTTCGACCATATAAAATGATTTTTTTTTCTTGTAAGTCTACTCAAAGGAACGGTGATCTTCTAGAAATTCTTAATAAATCTCCTGTAATAGCCAACTAGCCCTAAAAAGCTTCTTACTTCTGACACAGTCGTTGGCCGGCTCCAATTCTTAACAGCTTCCACCTTAGAAGGATCGACAGCGATACCTTCCTTTGAAATAATATGGCCGAGGAATGAGACTTCCTTTAACCAGAACTCGCACTTACTAAGTTTCGCATAGAGTTTGTGTTCTCTTAGTGTTTGCAAGGCTATCCTTAAGTGCTCTTCATGTTCTTCCCTTGTTTTGGAGTATATAAGGGTGTCATCAATAAACACGATCACAAACCGATCGAGATAAGGCCTGAAGACGTTGTTCATAAGTTGCATGAATGCTACCGGGGGATTAGTTAACCCGAACGACATTACAACAAATTCATAGTGGCCATACCGGCTCCGGAAAGCCGTCTTGTGTATGTCTTCATCCTTGATCTTAAGTTGATGATAACCCGACATGAGGTCTATCTTGGAGAAATATTCTGTTCCTGAAATTTGATCAAAGAGCTCATCGATACGCGGCAACGAATACTTGTTCTTTATAGTAAGCTGATTCAGTCGCCGGTAATCGATACGTAACCTGAGAGATCTATCTTTCTTTTTGACAAATAGAACTGGCGCACCCCAAGGGGATGTGCTAGGTCTAATAAAACCCTTGTCTAGTAACTCCTGAAGTTATCTCTTCAATTCTTTGAGTTCTATGGGGGACATCCCGCAGGGAGCTATTGAAACAGGTGCTGCTCCGGGAACGAGTTCAATGGAGAAGTTTACTTCCCTTTCGGGTGGTAAACCGGGTAGATCTGATGGAAATACATCAGGAAACTCATTTACGATAGGAATATCTTCTAAGATAATCTCCTTGGATTCAGTGATAATTACAGAGTTGAAAGGCTCCGCACCCTTGCGAGATAAGTTTGCAAGCGTGAAGAGATGAAATAATGGCAGGGTGCTTCCTATATTTGATGCCAAGGAAGGAAAACCTTGGAAGATTAGGTTTTTGAAAAGAGATAATCCTATTCCGGCAATTTATGTAGGCATCATGGTCTACATGCCAATCCACCCCTAAAATAGCATCATAGCCCTCCATGTCAAGGCATACGAGATTTGTTGGAAGATTGTGACATTCTACCCTTATCTCACTATTGGGGTAATAAGTTGTAAGTTTTGTTCCGGGACCTAAGGGTGTAGTAATGGCAAGGTCTGAAGGTAAAGGAACCGATGAAATGGGTAATATTTTTGCAAAGGAAGTAGATATAAAGGAATGAGAAGCACCGGTATCGAATAATACGAATGCAGGGTGTTAATAGATCTGAATGGTACCTTCCATTAACCCATCATTCGGGAGCGTTTCTTCTTCTAAAATAGCATTGAGACGAGCCTGTCTCTTACGTCCACTTCCAGAAGTTAGCTCCTTTATAAGGGGGCAATCCGGCATGCGGTGCTCCCGGCTGCCACATCGTAGATAAGCGCCGAGGCGCTTCCAGCACTCTTCGGCCGAATGACCGAACTTCTCACAGAAAGCACAGGCCGTGGCAACCTGCTTGTCTTCCTCTTTGACTTTCTTATTTTTATGGTAACTACTACTACTCCCGTTCCGGGATCTCTTCTTGCTATCACGAGATTTATAGGGTTCCGTGATGCTGAACTTGCTTTTCTTATCACGCCGATCTGATCTTCGGTTTGGTTCTTTGCCTTTTCCTTTTAGTTTTTTGACCTTCTCTAAGGTCCTTTCGCACATATATGCACGTTAGACCATCTCCACATAAGTATGAATATTTTGAGTCCCGAGCTACTGAATAAAATCGGGTCTTAAACTATCCATGAACCGATTAGCCTTTAGTAAATCGGTACTGACCAGATGAGGAGCATACGTCGCCAGCTTGGAAAACTGAAGCTCATATTCTACCACCGATGACATGCCCTGGCGTAAAGAAGCGAATTCCATAGCCTTCCGCTCCTTGACGTGTTTAGAAAAATATTTGGCACGGAATAGCGTAAGAAAACCTTCCCATGTATGGGATGCATCTGCTGGCGGTGTCGGAACTGACTTCCACCATGTACGTGCATCCTTGATAAGTTGAAAAGCGGCTAGACGTACTTTCTCTTGGCCAGCACATTGCATGACCTCAAATATACGGTTCATCTCATCAATCCAGTTCTCAGCTTCGTCTGGATTAGAAGAACCATAGAATCGTGGAGGGTTTATTCTCCGAAAGTTGCGATGCAAATCTCCAACTCTTGCTCCGACGCCAGCTTGCGCCATAGTTTGTAGTGCTTGAGTCAGACCAGCAAATGTCTCTTGCATACCGTTCCAGTCTACGCGATGAGCCATTGAGATAATATTGTACCAGAGAGAAATAACAAATCATTAACTCTCATGGAATTTTAAAAGGGTTAATCTAGAGCTAATTTACTATCTCATCCCGAGCTCTACCCAATTCTCACATAGGTGGGGAATTTCCTCCTTAGTTTATAGGTGTGGGTCCTTAAACCTTGGACTTAACCTATGACATGACTTTTCTCTAGAACTTATAGTCCTAGTGCTCTGATACCAACTTAACTGTCACGCCCCGAAATTATGCAGCGAAAATAATCGAGAACGCGAACAGCCGGCATGGTAAGCCTCTTGCAAGCAAGAATAACCAGAGCGCAACAACAATCACATAAAGTAGATGCATAATAATTTACTCAAAACTTCACCTTTATTTCATATCAAATAATCATAATTCAAATACACAATATTCCATTTTCTCTCTAGACTCAATAAAATGAAATTACATATAATGACTCAATCTAGACATATTTCGACAATTCTAGGTCTTCACTCGACTCCATATTCCTTCATTCACTCTCGGACCCATCACTGGAATGACCTGAATCTGAATCTGACCCACTAGTACTTTCTAAAAAGATTGGAACATAGGTAATGAGCACACTTGCCCAGTAGGTATCTTCGCATCAACATGTAGGCAATGTTAAAGTAATTAATATCTTTAGCTCTAAAGAGAAAGATAAAATCATGCAAATATGATCAAACCATGCGATTAAAGTCAAGTAACAAGATATGATCAAGCTTGAGATATGAGAATATGATTTGAGTAAGTATAATACAGAAAGAGTGTAACAATGACCTTTCACGAACAAGAATGCAACAAGAATGTACTAGCAAGTCATGTAACAAGCAAGAATGTACTCTTCACTTAGTAACAAGTACTTCGTGAATTCCTGTGGATAATTCACTTCACGAGCCATGGATATTTTCACTTATTTATAAAGAAAGTACTCCCAGCATAATGCGACGCCAATAGCATCATACCCCATGATTTATAATAGTATGTTTCTGACAATCAGCCGAGGGGACTAGCATAGAGCCCTTGAACACAATCAGTGCTCGAACTGCATCTTCAAGTATAAATCAAACTACTTCCATGTTAAATAATAATGTGGCCAAGAACGTATAATTCCAAGGATAAAGTAACTAAAAATACGAATGCTTCTATTGAGAATAAGATTCTAATAAACACATTGATAACTAGGCTATGCCGTGGAAATAAATCGGCAGCATAACGGTACATTTCTTAACTTTCACAATTTACTTAGGTATCTTTGGAACAGTGTGACAGGTTCTAGATAATCAATTGGACTATCTAGGATCATAGGAATATTAACCCTTAAGTCAAACCACAGGTTAACTGTACTCAAGAAAATAGCGGTCGTATACTGGGCCCTTTCTTCAAGAAAGTGGTCTAGTTCTGGACCGTTAAGTACAAGACTATTTGATATTGAAAATAGACTATCTGGAGTCTTTAGTGGTCAAAGAAAGAACCGTCAAGGATCCGATAGTAGTCTAATGAAGGCCCGCTAGCAGACTATGGCGGTCAACCATAAATCCGCTAAGTTCCAGAAATATAAAACACAGGTATAAGTGCTTTCTAGACAATGGGATTTAATGTTACAACCAACTCGGCATCCTAGTGGGAATCTCAGGCTCGCGAAGAATTACGGAGGCCTTGAAACAAGATTTCCTAATCCGTTGGAAGGAATATCCAAAGGAGAGGTTATCAAGTCCAAGATTGTGTGCCTAATGTGCATAGGTGTAACTAATGTCATATACCGCAATATATGTCATGTACTTATGAAATTGACTCTTTAGTTCAAAAAAGAATCATTAAAACAGTGATCAAGGTAAACCATGAATCATCTAATTTTAGAAACATGTATTTATTTACAAAAGTATATGATTTTGGCATAAATTAACTTATGTTTAAAAATAATCCCAAGCACAATAAAGAACATGAAATCTATTATGTGACAGTAATAAAACCCATAGTAAGAAACAATACTTAAAACAGGCTTGGAACATAAATAAGTAGGCATATTATAAGTTTAATGGGCTACTCTTTATTCTGTCTCGGGTTGACATAATTTCAAAGAGTTAGCGGTCTATTATGGCACCGTTTACAGACGGTTAGCGATTTATCGTAAGGCCGCCTGAGGTTCTATAACAGTGAAATCGCAAGAGTAACTAATGGTCTATATATTGGCCGCTAATTATCTTTTAGCGGTTTAGTAGGGCCGCTAACCAAATATGGCGGTCCATGTTTAGGCCGTTTGACTTGACAGAAACTAAACAATTGAACTAAATGATAATCCAAGACACATCATGCCTGGAAATCAACATATATAAAACTTCTACCATGATAGAACGAAAGATAGGCTAACAATATGCATAGGATTCATGTACTATGATAAGAGAATTAATTTAGTTCATTTAAGGTTAAGAAATATGCATGTATGCTACACTAGTTGCATTGATCCAATTAAAACCTGAAATTTTCCGTATATAATGCATGCATTCAAGTGAAACAAGAGGGATTTTAATCCTAGAATGATGTTTTAGCCGTTCATGAGATGGCCTACCTCTGTCCTTGACCCTTAACTTCAAATTTAAGGCTGGATGTTACCCCTAGTTCCCTACACTTCATGTGACAAATTAGAAACTTCACGTTACTCTAACTCCTTACTCTCTTGACCTATGGACGTGAAATTTGGAGGGTAAGAAGAAGATACTAAGGGGAACGAAAAGTTCTAAAGGTTCCAATTCTAAATACCTCGTTTTGAATCCAAAATTCCTTGATCTTCAACACCCCGTTGCACAGTCTTCTGGGTCGTTATTGTGAAACCAGCAACTTTGGGTGCCTCTAACTCCCTGTGTGCTTGACCTCCTAGCATGAAATTTTGAGAGATGTTAGTCCTATGTATTAGAAATAAAAACTTCTAAAGAACTTATCCAAAATAATGTATCCTTACCTTAGTTCCACACGAGCCAAACGTAAGGGTCGCGCATATGAAATCTAGGGTCTATTTAAAGGGTTTGGCTAGGGTTTCGTGGATTAGATCAATTCTAGAGTCCCTAGTTGGCACTATCCCGACTTCTGAGAGTCCTTAAGATGCTTACTAGTCTTCCCATCTCGATCTCTAGGAGATAAAACATTAAAAATCTAATCTTTTTGCTCTTTCTTCAACTCACGGAACTGACAGTAGTTAGCGGTCTTAGACTGGTCCGCCAAATGTCCCTTAGCGGTTTTACGATAGACCGCTATTATATTTGGGCGTCGAATTTGAATGTAATTCAAACTCTATTTCCGGTTTATCCACTTAATTATCTAAATAATTAGTATTTATCCTTATATTCCATGAATAAAGTAATTAACCTTCTAGAATATAGGCCAAACTTCATGGGCTTGGTCCTTAAGTCCTTTGAGCTTTACTTAAATAGGCTAGGTTAATTGGTTATCACACTTGGGCCTTAATAATGATTTATTTCTTGTTCTAAGATGTGCATCTTATCGGAACAATCATCAACAACTTCCTTACATGTTTCAAAGGTAGCCAGCTTTTCACACAACACATTATTTTGTTCTTTCTAATCTTTATTCTCTACAATCGGCCTCTCATTTTCATCAACCAGATTTTTATCTTTGATTAGTTCATCAATTAGTAATTGATCATTGGACATAGCTTCCAATTTGTCCTTGAGCACTTTTTCACTTTCATTGAATTGACTTATCTTTTGAAGCAGGTTCTCATTTTCTTTTCATAAGGAACCAACTTGTTCCTTACACATATCAACATCAAATAGAAGAGACTCATTCACTTCTTTGAACGAAGAACATTTTTCACAAGAGGAGTCATTATGAAAACTATTTTCAAGTTTCTTTTTCAACTTCTTATTATCCGACTTTAGCTTTTTGTATTGTTTCACTAATTCATCATATGCCTGGTTCCTAAGGTTAAAAATCCCACTACTTTTATGGATTTTAGGCCGATCAGTTTATGCAACTTTACCTGCAAGGTGGTCTCAAAAGTCATTAGTGATAGATTGAGGAGCATTCTTCTTGTTATTATTTCTGACCACCAAAGTGGCTTTGTTAGTGGTAGAAGTATTACAGATAATGTTCTGCTAGCCAGAAAACTTCTCATGGACATTGACAGGCCTGTTAGAGGTCATAACATGCTTATGAAACTAGATATGGACAAGGCTTATGATCGTATTGAATGGGACTTCATTCTCATTGTCTTACAAAATTTTGGGTTCTCCAATAGATTCAACTCTTATATTGCTCAGCTCTTGATGAACTGTTGGTTTTCAATTTCATTTAATGGTCAAACACATGGCTACTTTAAATCTTCAAGGGGGGTAAGACAAGGAGACCCTCTTGCTCCTGCTCTTTTTATTTTGGCTGAGGAGGTTCTAAGTAGAGGTCTTAATCAATTATTTCAAGCTGGACAATGTCAATATTATCATTTGCCTCGCAATGCCATGCCTATTTCTCACATACTTTTTGCGGATGATACCATCATATTCTTAAATGGTGGTTTATCTTCCATCAAAGCCTTGATGAATTTGCTGAAGATATGTGAAGATTCCTCTGGGCAGCGTATCAATGCATGCAAGAGCTCTTTTATGGTTTCTAAACACATGCCCAATTGTGCTATTGAGAGGATTAGCCAATTGACTGGATTTCAGCAAAAAATTGATAGCATTGTCTATCTTGGGATTCTCTTTTCAAAGGGAGAACTAAAGTCCCACACTTCAAATATTTGATTGAGAAAGTTAATGCTAAGCTTGTAGGCTGGCAGAGTAAATTTCTCTCTCAAGCTGGAATAATTATTCTCATCAAATCTGTGCTTACAGCTATTCCAATTTTTACTGCCAGTTCTGCTAACATTCCATATACAATTATTAAACAAGTGGAAAGCATATGTGCTAATTTTGTATGGCAAGGCCTGGAGTCTATGCACAGGAAGCATTGGGTGGCTTGGAACAAATTATGATGTCCTCAATCTGAAGGTGGTTTAGGCATAAGAGGTCTTAGGGACTTACAGCTGTGTTTTCAAGTTAAACAACTGTGGTCTGCTCTTTACAGTAAGTCACTATGGGCTCAATTTATCAGGATGAACTATATTGAAGGACAGCACATCACCGACTGTAAGATCCCTTTTCTAGCAGGAATTAAAGCCAGAGATTTTGAAAAAGCTCATGACATCCTCTTGGCTGGTATGAGAAAAATTGTCTTCAATGGTGCTACTACCAATTTCTTTAAAGATTCTTGGTTCAAGGGAACTATCCTGCTAGACTATGTTCCTCAGCAGCACACTTCTCTGACTGAGAATTATTCAGTGCAAGATGTTCTGGCTAATCATCTACATCATGCTTGGCAAATGATTCCTGATCTTGAGTTAAAATCTGAAATCTATACTTTTGTTACTCAAGATGGTGATGATATTCCCACATGGTCGTTTACTAACTCGGGCAGATTTGAGATTAAGTCCACATATAATTATATCAAGGGTCAAAATTCAGGTGCCCATACAGCCAAGCTCTGGTATCAGAAATTTCCACCTAGAGCCTCTTTATTCTATTGGAAAATGTTGAACCATGATGTTCCTGTTGATGACCAATTTCAGAAATGTGGTATTCAGTTAGCTTCCCGTTGTAACTGTTGTAATGCTTTGCCTTCTATTGAAAGTCTAGATCATCTTTTTGTAAACAGTGATTTAGCCTCTTCTCTGTGGAGCAATTTTAGTTCTATTATTGACAGCTCCTACATGAGAAATACCTCTATTATCAGCAGGCTCCAGTTGATAATCAGTGAATCTGTTATATCCAACCTGAAGGGATTCATTAATATGCTAATGACTATGCTGATCATATGGGAAATCTGGAAATAGAGATGCAGAAACAGATTTGAGGGAGTCAAATCTAATTCTTCTCGGATAGCTTTACATATTCAAGAAGAAGCCAATCAAATAATTAAGCAGATCTCATTCAAGCAAGGCATCACTCGTCCCTTCATGCAAAACCTACTAGATATGGGTTTTACCATCAAGCATAAGATACTTCAAATACAACCTGTATGTTGGCAGGCCCCTAAAGTGGCTTTCTCACTGAATGTAGATGGATCTTGCAAAGGCAATCCTGGGATTTCTGGAGGAGGAGGTTGCTTTAGAGACTCTCGAGGAAAACTACTATTGGGTTTTTCTTATTACTATGGCTATGGCTCTTGTATGGTGGCAGAAGGGAGAGCTCTATTGGATGGGCTACGATTGGCACGTCTTCATAGCATTCCCCTTTCAGTCATCTATACGGATTCTTTAGCACTGACCGAATTGCTAAAAGGCAAAAGAAGACCTCCGTGGTCTCTTCTCCCATGGTGGAGACATATTCAAGTTCTCTATTCCATGGTTCAATGCCCGCTCGTCCACACATTCAGGGAAGCTAACCAGCTAGCAGATTCTCTAGCAAAGCATGCAACTGTCACTGGCCATAACACAGAGTTTCGATCAATAAGGGAATTGCCTCTACTATCCAAAGGATATGTCATGGCTGATGCCACCTGTCTTCCGAATATTCGTATTCGGCGAGTGTAGATTTTTCTTCTTTGGTTTCTCCTCTATTGACTTAGGGGTTTGGTCCCCCATGTATTCATCCTTAATTCCGTAATCAATAAAATTCGTCTAGTGATGAAGATGGTGGAGTGGGAACATTCCTTTCCTCTGGAAAGGGGTGCACTCTCCCTTCTCTCTCATTAGATGCTTTTTGCCTTAAAAAAAAAATCATCATATGCATCCATGAGTTCATCAAAGGTAAAGTCCTCAGGATCAGAGCTTACCTGAGAGGATAGTTTATCATGTTGATCACTGCTGTGATCACTTCTATTGGCCATCAAACATCTGGCCTCTTGTTCTTCACGGATGCTGACCAAGCCATCCAAGATTTCTTTGGCTGAGCTGCAACTTAAGACAAATGGAAATATGTTGAAGTCTACTATAGCTTTCAACAAGTTTAAGGCCGTGAGATTGTGAGAATGTATGGAGTTGTGATGGTTAGTCCATTTGGCTTTGTCCTTGGGCAACCTCGAAGGACCATTTGCAATGATCCTCCAGAGCTTAGGATCATGTCAGTTTACAAACTTACAAAGTCTTCCCAACCAGTCATTGAAGTTAGAACCATTAAAAATCGGAGGGGAAAACATAAAAATCTGATCAACGAAAGAATTCATGATACTCAAAAGCACTGGCATCCTTCTCTGCAGATCGTTGGATCTGGGTGTGACAGAGCTTAGCTCTGATACCAACTGTTATGTCCCTTGGGTGCAACAGGATCTAGAAGGGGGGGTTGAATATATCCTTTCATAAGACTATGACCAATTAAAAACTTAGCTTATTAAAGCACGACCAGTAGCTATAATGCACATGAGACACTTAGACACAATGCACAGCGGATTTGATAGGAATAGCTCAAAAGAAAATGGCAAAAGCACAGTGCACAGGCTGCTGAGATCGACGCACTAGTTTGATGAGGTCGATGCACCTTCAAAGAGTCACGGCTAAAGAGTGGCTAAGGTCAATGTAAATGTGTAGTGAGGTCGATGCAGTCTCACTATGAGTTTGGCCGTTGGACAGACCTGCTGCTCATCAAACTGTGGTGTGTGTATGGACAGTTGGGTAGAGTGTGCGGTGGAAAAATAGTTAAGATTGCATCCGTTGAAGCTAACACACGAACCTGTGAATGGGGATAGAGAATATGGATCAAATGCACAAATCACAATCCATTACACAAGGATTTTTAAGGTGGTTCAGTCTGCAAACCCGCATACCTACGTCCAACCCTCACCGAACCGGTGAGACTTTTCCACACGAGGATGAAGTCCTCAACACACACACGGGAATGAAATCCCATACACACATGGGGCCGAACCCCCCCCCCCCCCACACACACACAAACAAAGGAAAACCAAGCTGCAAGTGCAGCGAAAACACTGGGACGGACTCCCAAGAATACACAAGGCTGAACACAACCAAGGACCCACTTCCGGTCTCTAAGCAGAGCACCGGACACACATTGAAATGCAGATCAGAAATTGCAAACGAAAAGCATAGAGACTGCTGGAAAAACACATGTAGCTTTAGATACATATCTGGAAGCTAGTGGCTGCAACTTCAGACATAGATCCGAAGATCTTCTTCTTCAAACTTAGATTGCCTGCAGGGCTGCTCTCTTTCAAGGCCTCTCTCTTTTCTCTTACATCATTAGACTGGTATGGCCAAAGTGTTGGGCTGCTCACCTTCCCTTCTATTCTTACTCACATATTTGATTGAATGCTCAAGGGGCGTGGCTTTCTTCAAGGGCTGTAGCGGCCTTCCTTCATGCAGGAGGCCAGTATTTATAGAAGAACTGGTGAGGGACTTCCCTCCAAGAGATCTGCAGCTGATTGGTTGGATTAAACAATGGTTCTATTGAAAATAACCTCCTCTCTGATTGGTCCAGCATGTGTTTGGCAGAATAGAGCCACAGCTATTTTCCCTCTGAGGATTGGCTGGAGTAAACAAATGAATTTTGACCAAGAGCACCTGCAGCATCTTTATCTTCATTGACTTGCAGCAGAAATGGCATCCTTTGGTCCTTGCAGATCTGCAGACTCATTTTTGATTGGCTGGAAGCAAAAGGAAGATTGCCTTGATAGGTGACCTTTTCCACATTTGTAAACTGGTAGCTCTTCTGTCCAAAAGGGACTGATCTAGAAACTCATGATGACAAGGACAGTTGACTGTCCTAGGAACCTTTTTAGACCTCAAAAATCATGTTTTTGGATTTTATGGTTGCTATTTTTGGTTCCTGGATCGGTTCTCGCACGTGCAAGATGAGCAGAGGAGCATGGCTTGAAGTTGCTTCAAGTGCGTCGACGCACTAGGCATCCTGTGTCGGCACATCCTTCATGAGATCCAGCTTGCACGTGTTCTAGAAGAGGCCCTGCATCGACGCTATGTGGAGTGCGCATTGACGCACCCTTGAGGGATAAACCCATGTAACGGGTTCTGTTTGGAACCAGTGCGTTGACGCGCTGTGACCACTGCGTTGGCGCATCCAACTGTTCTTCACTGTTTGATTGCTGCTGGAGCTTTGATGGCGTCGACGCGTTGTGCAGGTGGCGTCGACGCAGCTAAGGCCGCTTGTTGGCCATATCAGCCATTTGTCTCCCTTGTAATCTATTTGTCGCCCTTAGCCGCATGAGCCGTCGCCATTGATGTTTTCTTTATTGCCTTGAGCCATCACCTTTGTTCATTTTTCCGCCTTGTGACCTATTTGTCACCCTTATGTATCTATTTGTCACCTGTGTATGGCCATTTGTCACCCTTAACTCAACTATTTATCTGCCTTGATTTTTCACTAGTTTGAGCAAGGGGGCGGGCTCCATTTTTCTTTCTCTTTTTAATTTCTTTCTTTTTGCATCATCTACCTTGGTTTCTGTGCAACCAACAATATGTTAGCTTTTCATCACTTGCCTTGATTTCTATGCAACCGACAATCTTAGCTTCTAGGAGCATATTTCATGGTATTTGTTCTGCCAAGGTCCTTACTTAACTCTCACTTTGCCTTTCTTGATTTCTTTCAATCTTTGCTGGCACATATTGCGAGTCTTAGATTCATTTTAGCCTTTTGCTTGATCTGCTTGAAGGTTGGCTCGCTGCGTTGACGTGGTGAGGCTTGTGCGTCGACGTAGTTAGCTGGGTCTACTGAAGGCTTGTCTGGCTGCATTGACGCGAGGTGCAAGTTGCGTTGATGCCACATGCCAAATCCGTTGAAGGCACACTGTGAGAGGCTTCGCTGCTTCGACGCCAAGGTGCCATTGCGTCGACGTCATGAGTGTTGCAGACGCCAGATAGAACCTTGATACAAAGGTGTCGACACCTAGTGTCGACACTCTTCCTCTGGATTGTAGAAGTCTGTTGAGCTTGTTGCTTTGTTTTCAAGGAATTTGTTTGCACAAATCATGAGAGATTTAAGGCACATTGAAATGGTCATGATTGTTTGACTAATTCTCAATTAGGCTTGTATAAATCATGACTCTTTTTATGAAAGACATTGCATGTAAGCATCAAAGACATAGTTGAGTCATTACAAGAGAACAATAATGACTTATAGTTGGACATCATCAAAACATTAGAATTAACGTATGTTCCACACATGCACAACATAAGGTAGAATTAGAAAGACTAGAAGTTGGAAGGTTAGAGCCCAAGTCTTTTCAACTTCAAAAGTTATGTTAAGCCTTCATTAATACCATTAAATGATAATGTCAAAAGATTAAATTAAAATTAAAACTTAAACTAATGATAAAAAATTAAAAATAAACAATATGTCTCTGACCTGCCTGGGTCACACTGGTTTTATCGGGTTGGGCCTAGTTAGCCGAGTTGGGCCGGGTTAACTAGGTTTGAATGGGTTTTAGGTCTTGGGCGGTCTAAGCATGGCTTTAACCCGATTTTGAGACGGGGTGGCGGTGATGCGGGACGGAAGTGGGGGGTCTTCTTCTTTCTGCCCATAGTCGCGCTATATCCTCCTAGCATCTTCTTGAAGAACGCGCTATATCGTCCTAGCGCATTCTCAGACAGCAGGCATAACGACGAACCTTGACGTTGGGGCGCCCGTGGATGTCTTCAGGGGAATGAATCACAAGGGGAGAACACATAGGAGGGTGGGTAATACACGAGGGGTCCTAAACAAACACATGGGGAACCCTAAACTGAGATTAAACTAACCTAATACTAGCTAGGATAACTTGGTGAAGGTGGATGTGGGGTGAGCGGTGAGGGAAGGAAGGTGGATGTAGATGATGTTAGGGCCGTGTGGAAGCTTGATTGGGGCCTCTCGCCCGGACCCATCACATGACCGGTGCAACCGAGCTCCATCCTGACCTTAGCAGCATCTTTGGTGGTGGTGGAGGGCGATGAAAGTCGGTGGAGGAAGAACGAAGCTCCGAATGGAGCCTCACACTCGACCCCGTCTCAGAGCTGGTGCATCCGGGGCTTCGATCGTCCTCCATTGAACGGGAAAAGAGAGAGGATCAGTAGAAGATGAATGGGCATCGCACGCGAAGAGGGGAGGAGGAAGGAAGTTTCCAAAGATTGAGGGAGATAGCCATGGCTACACTCATAAAACTTTCATAGATTCATTGCTTCATTTTCTAATCAAATGAGATGGGATACATATATAGGGGAAGGGGAAGACAAAACGACACTAAAACATCGATTACAACCATGGAAAATAGTGCACATTGAAGACTTTTGGAGTTCCAAGCGCCGAAAAGTTGGACCGTCAGCAACTGCGTTGCTGGCTGAGATCGCGCTAGGGATACCTAGCGCCTTCTTCCAGGTCGCGCTACCCAAAGGTAGCGCGTTCATCTTCGGCCCGCAGCTTCCATGATCAGCTTTGGCCTGGCAGCTTGCTTGATTCCCATCAAACCCCTCCACTTTGGAAGGTTCATCCTCGAACCTTGTAGCTCAAGATCCCAGTCTGTGAGAACAGTCTGGTTCCTTAAGCTCTGATACCATTTGATGCGGGATGGAAGTGGGGGGTCTTCTTCTTTCTGCCCATAGTCACGCTATATCCTCCTAGCGCCTTCTTGAAGAACGTGCTATATCGTCCTAGCGCGTTCTCAGACAGCAGGCAGAATGACGAACTTTGACGTTGGGGTGCCCGTGGATGTCTTCGGGGGAATGAATCACAAGGGGAGAACACATAGGATGGTGGGTAATACACGAGGGGTCCTAAACAAACACATGGGGGACCCTAAACCAGGATTAAACTAACCTAATACTAGCTAGGGTAACTTGGTGAAGGTGGATGTGGGGTGAGCGGTGAGGGAAGGAAGGTGGATGTAGATGATGTTAGGGCCGTGAAGAAGTTTGACTGGGGCCTCTCGCCCGGACCCATCGCAGAACCGGTGCAACCGAGCTCCATCCTGACCTTAGCAGCATCTTTGGCGGTGGTGGAGGGTGGCAAACGTCAGTGGAGGAAGAACGAAGCTCCGAATGGAGCCTCACACTCGACCCCGTCTCAGAGCCGGTGCATCCAGGGCTTCGATCATCCTCCATTGAAGGGGAAAAGAGAGAGGATCATTAGAAGATGAATGGGCATCGCACCCGAAGAGGGGAGGAGGAAGTAAGTTTCCAAAGATTGGGGGAGATAGCCATGGCTACACTCATAAAACTTTCATAGATTCAGTGCTTCATTTTCTAATCAAACGAGATGGGATACATATATAGGGGAAGGGGAAGACAAAACGACGCTAAAACATCGATTACAACCATGGAAAACAGTGCACATTGAAGACTTTTGGAGTTCCAAGCGTCGAAAAGTTGGACCGTCAGCAACTGCGTTTCTGGCTGAGATCGCGCTAGGGATACCTAGCGCCTTCTTCCAGGTCGCGCTACCCAAAGGTAGCACGTTCATCTTCAACCCCGCAGCTTCCATGATCAGCTTTGGCCTGGCAGCTTGCTTGATTCCCATCAGGCGGGTTGACCGGCCGGGTCGGGCTAGGTTTTAAAACACTAGATTAAGCAATGGCATCATTCACAGAGTGGAGTTTTGTCGGATCGTGGGATCGTGCGCTGTCTACTCATCCGTGCCGGGTCTCCTCTGAATTGATGAGCAGCTGTTGTAGCGGCAGGAAAATGGTTCGTAGGCCACGTACCACCTTCTCTATTTATTTATTGGGAGAACTCATCTCGCGCCCGTGGATGCCTGCACACACCAAGAAACCAGAAGGGCGTCAGAAGGAGTCCCGGGTGTTATCCTAGGGGACAACCCTCCGATGCTTAAGTCAGCAAGGGATTTAATGAGCGATAGAGAGGAGCAGAGTGAGAGAGAAGTAGGGGCCGTAGTAGTTGTTCCAGGAGGCGTGTAGGTCCTCTGTACGCGTGCTCGCCGATCCCAGTGGGCTCTCGCAGAGCGCTCGCTGGGTGGCAAGGCCGCTCAGGAGGAAGAAGCTCTCTGGATGTAGATGACCCTCTCGTTGTCGTTGCTAGTCGGGGCTGCTCTCTTCTCAGTAAGAAGCTCTAGGGCAGGAGTATCCTCTTGCATAGTAGCGTGAAGTCTAGTATAATAATCTACCATGCTCCTCTCTCTCGTTGGTGTCCCTTTTATATGGGTTGTCCTAGAGTGAGGGCCTCATCCCTTGATAGGGAAGGGTCCGTTTAGTTGGAGTAACGTTCCTCGCTATGTTGGCGGGAGTTTCCCGTTGGGGGGCGATAGCCCCAGCGTCGGCCGATCCCTGGGCGAGTCTTGCGGCACTCATAGGGCATCCTCGCCCGTTATGGGGTCAAGGCCGACGTCGCGGGGGGCAACGTTCAGTCGTCGGAGTGTCCTCCGGTGAGAACCGCGCTTGGGCCGGTCTTATCGGCGTCGTGGAATCCGATGCTCTGTTGGGCCGGCCTCATCCTTATTGGGCTGAGCATGTGTGCTCTCCCCTTGTCTGGGCTTGGCACGTCCGAACCTTAATGGGCCGCGCGTACGTGGGCCGCATCTGGGCTAAACCAGATTTACCCTCCTCACTTCCCCCCCTGCTCTTAGTTGCCGAGCACTCGTAGGGAACTGAGAGTAGCCCAAGAGAGGGTCCTTCCGGAGGGTGTGATCCGACAATGATCTCCTCGTACGGCGGGAGTTGGTAGCTTCGGGAACCTGCTTGGCGCGCAAGGCGCCTCTGGGGGTGGCAGAGGCCACGCTGGTAATGATGACTCCGAGTCTTGTCTTGTTCTGGGGATGTGAGCTCAGAACGGTCGCCTGGCCTCGGCAGTCGTACTGCCGTAGTAGCCAACGTCCTTTCACATGACCGTCAGGGGTGCAACCGTCAAACTTGTCATGGGCGGTTTATAAGAAGTGTCGAGGGATTCCCGCAAACCCGACCCACGTCTCGCTGGTCGCCGTGCTCTGTCGTAGGCTTCCGCTTCCTTTTGCCTGGTGAGGATCCTTCTCCCTCGGTTCTTCTTTCTTCCCGTAGCGATGCGTCCACGTAGAAGAATCCTTACTGTCGAGTCTTCCTCCTTGGAGGATATGCCCCAAGGCCGGGGCGGAGTGCCGAGCACCTCGGGTGCGGGCAGCAGTCAACCCGATTCCCATCCCTTAGTGGCCTACCGGGTGTTCCAAGGGTTGTGGGAGACCTTCCAGATCCCCCCCAAGTATGACATCATCTTTCCTGCTGTGGGAGACGACATAATGAGTCACCCCCCCGGCGGGATCATGATCCCAGTAGATTCCTTCCAGGCGGGTCTCCGTATTCCTGTCCACCCCTTCATCGCGGACGTCCTCACCCATTACGGGCGGAACCCTGGGGGATTATCCCCCAATTCATACTGTATTCTCTGCAGGTTCATCTACGCGTGCCGCAGAGTGTCGGTGGCACCGAGCGTCGATCTGTTCTGGCAGTTCTTCCACCTTCAGAGTTGTCCGTCGGACACTTTCTTCGCCTACTTCAAGGCCCGTGCCAACGATCACTTTATCTCTGTCTCTCGTACCGCGTCTAACCGCAAGGGGTGGGCGGAGTGGTACATATACTTGATCAAGTCGAAGGACTGGGAGAGGGTCTTCGATGACTGGATGTGGAGTGGCTACCCTCGCCCTTGGCGCGACTCGAAGCCCCCTCTGAATGTTGAAGGTCGCCAAAATCTGAGGGCAGTTTCTCGGTACCCCCTCGTCGATGCGGACCACGTTCTGACCCCGGCGCTACTTCGAGAGCAAGGGTTATGTCCCCCGTTGCCGCAGGGTACTGGCTGTGCTTTCCCGTAGGGTTGTGGTGGTAGTTGCTGATGCTTGACCAACCTCTTCTTTGTTGCCAGGGGCGGTTGAAGCGCGAGGTTGGACTCCTGAGATCGTCCGGCTGCTGAGGCTTGTTCCTCGGCCTGTGGACCACGTTGCTCTGGGAACTGGCCGGCTGTCGGTCGTCGCTCCCCCAGTCCAGGTTGCTTTCACTCCAGGGAGGTTGCAGTACCCGGCCCCGGTCATCATCCCCTTGGCGCACTCGCCCGAGGCGTCGGCGGCCAGTGGAGGGCCCAGTCTTCGACGGGGCTCCCCCGAAGCCACTCTCAGCGCGCCCGGTGAAGAGTTTGTCATGGCTGGCGGTGGTAGGGCTTGCCCGACCGAGGATGAGTTGGCGGAGATGGACACCCGCCGCCGATCTAGGAAGAGGGGGAGGGACTCGACTCCGGGCCGGAGCCGGGCTCCTCCTCCGTCTGGGGCGCCTCCCCCCAGTGTTCGCCTATCGTCATCACCGGTGGTGCCGGCGGCTGCCACTCTGTCATCCGTCTCCGGAGGACGGGGGCGTGAAAGGGGCAAGGCCCCTACTGCTGTTGAGGCTGATCCTCCTCCTCCACATAGGGTCCTTGCGGGCGGTCAGCCCTCACGACCCGAGGACTCGCCGGCGGGGGTGCCTGGTGTACCAGGCATCGTTGACCTCATGGTGCGGAGTGCTCGCTGGCACGAGCACGTTGGGGAGTTGGGTCCCAGTATCATGGATGAGTTGACGGCCGTCACCCCGAAGAGCGTGTGCCTGGGGGTCAGCGCCTTCAGTCTGTGGAGGCATCGCTTCCTTGACGTCCTCCAAGAGCTATCGGTCAGCCATGCCCTTCATGCGGGGGCCGAGGGCGGCTAGCAGGAGTCTGAGGCGGCGAATGCAGGGCTCCGAGAGCGATTGTCCCAGCTAGAGCTGGCATTGTCCGGGATGGAGCGCTATCGGGAGGCCTTCCGGGCGCGGGCTAACGCTGTCGGGGAGCGTGCGGCCAAGTTGGAGGCGGAGGCTCGGGCCATGAGAGCTCGCGGCCAGGAGATCGAGGCGGAGCTCGATAAGTTGCGCGCTTCTCTGTCCTCGATTGGCGAGGAGGCTGTAGAAGCCTTCCGCTCCTATTCTATTTATCGGGCCGAACTGACGGAGGCAGCTTTGGAGTACTATGGGCCGGCCCGTGACCGCGGCTTTTGTGAGGGTTGGGGTGCTGCTGTGAAGGCCACAACGGAGCACCTTGACCTCGAGGCTCCGGTCCTGCCTCCTCCTTCCAACCTGTACCGCTCGGAGGCCGGTGACGAGGAAGAGGGGCCGGACCCCGTGGAGGAGGGCGTTGAGCGACCGGTGCCGAGTGTGGGCAGACCCATGGAGGCTACTGTGGTCGAAGTGAGCGACGAGCCACCTCCTACTGATGCTGCTGCTGCGCGTGCGCCTGTTGAACCCAGGGCACGCGATGATGTAACCGGGGCGGATCCTTGAAAGGATGCCCCTAGCTGTCTTTCCATTTTTCCCATACTTACTGAGGCGGTAGCCTCTTTTTGTAATTTCTCTTTTTGGGGAATGAAAGGCTTTCCTTCTTTTCCTTGCAAATCTTCGAGATTTCTTCCATGTATTTCCTCCCTCTGAGCCGTCGCGAGATCCTCTAGGGATACGAAATGGCACCCTTAATGAGGGCTTCTGAAGGAGCGCACTTTCAGGATCCATCACTTTGACTTCCACAGATTTGATCGAGGCGGTAGGAGTCCTCACACTTCCGGGGACTTATTTTCTCACTATAAATAGTGGCCTTCCGCAGCGTTCTAGCGGTCATCTTGTGCCGACGAATCGTAGTAGGTAGGCTCCATCGAGAATGTTCTCAGGAGAGTCTAGTACTTCGTCAGATGATGAATCTCTGTCGACTTGCCGTCAACCTCTGGTCCTCTGGAGGAACCCTGCGCCAGCACCCGGGCGACCGTGGCTCGAGCCTGGAGAGGGTGGCCCGGCCGCTGAGCAGTATAGGCTTGGGTACCTGGACGGCTGGCGGGAGGCCCTGGAGAAGGTTAACCGCTTGTACGCTGGCAAGGGAGTCCTGCTTCTTGAGTCGGATAGGATCCGTCCTTGATGGGACGAGAAGAGTCAGGGTAGAGTCATCTTTCCGACTGCCGCTATCTCCTTCTTGCTCGTCTTCGCGGTGCATGACCGATGTTTACTCCTTGCAGGTGCTTGGTGAGATGCTCCTCATTGCTGGAACATCTTCCTACTTTCTGGTAGGAAGGATCTGTAGATATATATTTCTCTCCCCTCTCTCCCTTTCACTACGGGTCAAAGTGCGTCAAGTGCATGAGACAAGTGAGAGAAAGAAGAGAAGATAGGGAATGAAGCAAAGTACCGTGATCGCCACCAAGATGCCGTACGCGATAGGCACGCCGTACCTTGGAAAATGGGGAAACACTCACCTTAGTGCAGCGTTGAGGAATGAACGGTTCCCTTAGGACCGCCTTATGTTGAGCGGTCTTACGATAGACCGCCCCAGGACGCTGCGAGGGACGCGGGAGGAACTGCTGCAGTGAGATGGACAGCGCTAGAGGGACCGCGTTCCAGGGAAGGACGGTCGTTGATGCACCGCGCGTACCGTTGAACGGCCGGAGGATAGCCGCTCGGCACCTTCACTCAGCAAGTTGAGAAGGGCTAGACCTCCACCCTCTCCGGCCGGCCAGAGGGGATGGGCCTCGTGCTGATTAAGTGCTGACCTGCGAAACAACGTAGAGACACAGAAGAGACACCTAGATTAGACCTAAACAATGTAGTATGCGTTCAAACGAGAAGAATTAAGCATAAACAAATGAAAAGGGGAATACATGGGGGGTTTTAAACCCCTAGGGTGACAAAAAATGGGATGGTTGTGTGCATGATAATGAGAAGGAGGGGGTACGCGGGTGAGAAACAATGCATGCAATGAAGGAAAACGACAAAGCTACGGAACGAAAGACTACGAAGACTGGGCTACTCCCTTGACCGGAGGCTCATGAGGACGTGGAGAGCCTCCCTCCTTGGTGCTAGGTCGCTCAAAAATGCGGCAGGGCTTCGCCGTCGACCAAAATCTCCCCCCCTTTCGACGTCCGGCCACAAGGGTCTATTTATAGAGCCTAGAAAGCCAGCCTCGAAGTCGGGGTTTTTAGATATTCTCGGGTCGAACTCACAAAAGATAATTCGTAGATAATATCATAATCTTCCATCCACATGAAACGGCATCGAAAATGGTTGATTATCCATAGAGAAATCGTCAAAATAAGTTGAGGATAAAACCATGAGATAAATGGGATAAAATCGGTTGAAAATCAACAGCCGACGGCTTGAACGGTCTTACGATAGACCGCACAAGGTGTGGGCGGTCTAATTAGGACCATCCATCCTGTCGGTGAAAATTCGAATAATCAGAATATTATCCCAACTATCTCTCGAACTGGCCGAAACGTCCGCTGTGGGACCCTGAACATATGAACGGTTGTATGGAGACCATTTTAGTTTAGGGCGGCACAAACACGACCGTTTAACCCTGTCAGTGATAATTCGAATCATTTGGATAATTCTCTGAGAAAGTGGGCGCGTGTAGGACTCTGAGATATAGGCGGTTGGAAGAGGCCCGTCCATAATATTGAACGGTCCTAATCATACCGCACAAAAGCCTATCGGTGAATATTCAGAAAATCCTCAGAAATTAGCCAAAATATATGAACGGCCCATCTTCAACCGCCCATCTGATGAACGGCTGATGTGAAGCCGTTCATGCCCTTAGGCACTTGATTCTCATAAAATACGTTCAATTGACCAAAGCCAAGGCCCATTAAGCCCCGAATCACCACGAATTGCACCAAGGAGGGAGACGACCCATAAAACGAGCCCGAGTCATGCCACAAAATGGCCCAGTGAATGATGAACAACTCGAGGCATCAACTAATGGGAGTAAGAGAAACGGCTCGAATTATCGGTATAAAACGGGTGTCAACAGATGCCCCTCCTTAACACCCTCTTTGCAGGGGAGCGAGCGGAGGTGAAGCGGAGGTGCTATGGAACATGGAGGTGGATCAGAAATGCAGCGGAGTGGAGCGAAAAAGCAGGCGTTAAGGTAAAACGACACCCGTTTCTACCAACAAGCAGTGAGAATCTTTCGGAAAATCTTGGACCGAACGTTAGGAGTAATTGACCAAAAGGCGACGCCAATCTGGAGGGACTAAACTAAACGAAATCAACCGACAAGACCAACCTCATGGGGGACACAATCCCGCGGTCCAATGAGGGGGCCACAAAAGAAAAAGATGCTAAAGCTCCAGACGGGGATCTTTTAGTCAACCGACCCCAACGAACTGACCAAAGAAAACCTTCGAATTCGGAATGGAATTAGTTCACCTTACTCGAGCATTGGGACACACAGCTGACCATCACTTGACGGGACATTTTCTAAGCAGACTATGGGGCGTGAAAGCTCAAAAGGATGCGCATGATGTGTAGCAACCCTGACAAATGAATATTTGAAATGAATTAAAACATATATATTACAGAAGTAATACAGATAATAAGAATAGGGTTAATTAGACGAAATAAAACATATTACAAATAACGCCTCTTAGTAAGGCGTTAATTTAAAAAGAAACGCCTCTATATACGGCGTGACTAAAGAAAGGACGCCCTCACATGACGACGTCAAATTCCAATGCCAAAGACGGTAAGCCAATAAACGCCCCAATCTTGGGCGTGTTTTAGAAACATGAAACGCCCTTTCTCAAGGCGCTTCTTAAGACACGACCTGCAAAGGTCGTCAATTAAAGAATCGACGACCTGACCAAAGGCGTTAATTCCATTCGGGAACCGTTCGACCCAGAGCTTATCCCGGGAAAGATTAACCTAATCTAGTAAGTGTCTATTAGAGTAAGGACTCTATTAGGGATATGTTACCCTCAATCAAACACTACTTTTGTTAGGACTCCAAAATCCTATAAATAGTCTTGATCGAACAACCCTAAACCTATTTGGACGATCGAACTGCATAGGTACGTGAAGAACATATGTTCTTCTATTTTCTTCTTATGTTCCTTTCTTATGAACGTAGCATGAGAAGAATTAATATTCTTCGTTTCTTCTATTCTTGCAGGATAAGAAGACTAACGGGTAAGTCTTCTTTCTTTCTCCTCCTTTACCTCTGTTAAGTTATTACAAAGCATAATACCTTCGTATTCTATCCTCTGTAGGTCGTTCATCTTCATCCAACGTCTGCAGCATCTTTGATTCTTACAGACCCTTCACGGTTATCTCCAAATCAACCCTTTAAAGTAGGTTTTCTCAAGTTATTGTAGCCCAAATGAAAATAACGCAAGATATATGTATAAGCATGGCATGCATACAGTTTTATTTTTCGTTTCTGGAATATTATTGAAAGAAACGCCCCTGTCAAGGGCGCTAATTTACAAGAAACGACCATGTCCAGGTCGTCAATTTCATATTTGACGCCCTACACGTAGGCGTTACTTTCATGAAAATCGCATGTAATTAATAATTGATCCTGTTTAAAAATTCATTAAATATGAGATATCGATTCTAATATCTTGCATGACTCTACCTATAAATTTCTGCTAATTTTCCTGTCATGACCATGTATCATGTCTCTTGAAATTTTATTTCCTGAAATATTGTAAATTCCCCGAATTCACGACCTTGACAAAGTCGTGATCCACGTGTTAACGCCCCACCACAGGGCGTAAATTTAAAAGAAACGCCCCTTTCTAGGGCACTTTTTCTGTAAATTCCTGAAATATATATACTCTGAAAAAAATAGAATTAAACAGTAACGCCCCTTACAAGGGCGTGTTTTAGATAAATCTTGAAAGTTATTGATATTCTGTCAAAAATGTAAATAATGAGACGCCTGCTACTGTAGTCGTCAACTCTTGAAGAAACGCCCCTGCCCAGGGCGCGTTTTAGATAAATTATTGAATTATTAAAAATTCTGTAAAACGGAACATATGTAAACGCCCTTCTGTTAGACGTTAATTACTTGAGAAACGACTTGACATAAGTCGTTATTTTACTGTAAAATTGATTTTTCCCTGTTTTTGTTAACCGATGGTTTCATATGTTATATAATATATATATCGGCACTATTCTCCACTCCGTGAGTATAGTCCCACGTTTCATGTGGATTTATCGATCACACTCAACTCTCATTGACATACAAGCTCTCCATTGGACATTCCGTTCCTTTGGACTAGCGAGTTAGTCATAGAGACCTCCGTAAGACTCCTCGTAGCCTTGGATTCTCTCAAGGTCGACTGAGCTGGTTGTACCCTAAAAATCCATTACACGATCTTTGCCATGTCAATCTAAAGAAACATGGTATACTGGCCCTTATGTTTATACAAAGAGTATATCATAAGAAAATTCTTAATGGGATGATGATATCATGCCATATCATGTCGTTCTTGTAAACCTCAATTCTATGATAAGAATGAGGGTATCTTACTTTGATATACTGTTCATGTGGACCTCAATTCTATATAAAGAATGTCCATACTGATTTGTCATGGTACCTAAGTTAAGGGAACCATATTCTACCTAGTTTTATCGATATCGTGATTATACCGTTATTATCGTCAATCTATGTCCTTTGTCATATTTTGGACTCTATTCTATCCAAGTTGTCATACATGTCTACAAGCTTGATTATTGAAATTCTATATTGGCTATATAAACAAGAGTGGATGTCAAAAATACATGATAAATGCCTGCGCATATAGGGCCCGATCTGGTCCTGGGAGGAGCACCCGAAAGTACTTGTGCCCATGGGAGTTAAAATGATAAGGTATCTGGCATTATACCGAGTACTTGACTTGCTTGATTGGACATTCCACACCCATCTTGTACTGGAATCGTACTTGACTTGACATGAAATGCGTGGCCCGAAAAATGGTACTTTACTTGCTTGATACATGATAGCCAAAGTTCTTGACATGACTTGTTAAACGTACTTGCTTAAATATCTTGAATACCCTTGTTATCTTGTTGAAAGATCATGATTAGTCCATCTTATTTCCTTGATATTACATTCTCTCTATCTTGTTGTTTTATGCGAGCATGCATAGCTTTATTGCATTCATGAAAGATGTAATTACTTAAACCCCTTGCTAGTACTTGAGATATAATTTCCTACTGAGCGTTCGCTCATTCCGTTTGTCCCTTTGTACGTTTCAGGTAAGTCCGACGACGATGGAAGTCAATCGGATGGGAATGGTCAAGAGTGAAGTGATAGAGATTCTACAAGTGTCGTCTAGTCTTCTCTATAATTTTCTTGAGTCAACTATGTATTCTTTTCCTCTTTTTATTAACAGAGTATTGGATTTGTAATAGTCTATCCATTATGAAATAAAGGATTGGGTTATCTTGCTATTTTGCGCATCTCTGTCTTTGTGTCGAATACACGACCACTCTGATTGACATGATTGATATAGACATGTCGCGCATCTCCGGGTACCTTCCGCGCTCGGGGCGTGACAGTTTTTGTGGTATCAGAGCCTAAGGTATTTAATTCCTAGGAAAAACCCAAGTCCAAGGATAAGTTGAACCTTTAAACCAGTGAGATTGGGTAGAACCAAGGGATAGATTTAACATAATGTACGAGTCTTTAAATACGATCACGCACTAATATAGTTATTGTAATTGTAGGATAATGGCTGCCGAACGTGCTCAATGGCGCAACATGCAGCGTACCCTCCAAGGGATGACCCAAGTGCTACAACAGGTAGCACAAGGTGGTGCTCCACGAGCTGGAAGCTTACACCAAGCCTTTAAGAACATGAATCCCCCGAAGTTTATGGGATCGACCGATCCGGACGATGCCGAGCATTGGGTTCGGGAGACTGAACGCATATTCCGTGTCATGCAATGCACGGATCAGGACAAAGTTCTATTAGCTACATTTCAATTAGAGAAAGATGCTAGATGCTGGTGGGAGTCTATTGAAGCAACCATAGATCCGACTCAAGTAACATGGGATGAATTTGTGGAATACTTTAATACTAAATATTTCTCAGACCGAGTCCAAGAAAAGAAGGCTGCAGAATTCGCTGCATTAAAGCAACGATCTTTATCATTAGCAGATTATGAAGCTCAGTTCTCCAGGTTGTCTAGATATGCTAAACATCTTATTAGCACGGAGAAGATGAAAGCCCGAAGATTTCTTAATGGGCTTAGGCCCCACTATATTACTCAACTGGCGCCTATGGACATCCAAGTTTATTCTGAAATAGTGCATCGAGCTCAACTACTTGAAGATGCCACGGAACTATCTGATAGGATCCGAGGGGAAGACAAGAAGGAACAAGTCACTGGTTCGGGTTCTTTCAAACCCAATTTCAAGAAGAGGCCCAATACTGGAGGCTCATCCTCTCAAGATCATAAATTCAAAAAGACCAAGCCTTTCTCTATCACAACTACCCCTTCTAATACAGTATGCAAGTATTGTGACAAGGCTGGTCACAAGACAGAAGAATGCTGGAGGAAATTAGGAGCTTGTCTCCGTTGTGGAAGCCGTGAGCATCGGATTCCCGAGTGTCCATTAATGAATGACCAAGCCGGCGATGGTAAACGCCCGGTGACAAAGAATGCTCGTCTTCATGCAATCCAGGAGACCGAACCTGAAGAAGAAGGCGGATTAGTGGAAGGTACATTGAAAATTTGTTCCAGAAGTGCTTATGTTTTATTTGATACGGGTGCATCACATTCCTTTATTTCTAAGAAGTTTGCCGACCCGTTACCGTTAGAACCAGAATGGATAAAAATAGTTCTAACTACTCCTCTGGGAAGTGAAAATGATATTACTCATCACTACCAAAACTGTGAGGTAATGGTTCAAGGTAGGAATTTACCTATAGATCTCATATGCCTCGATCTAAAGGAGTATGATGTTATACTGGGAGCGGACTGGTTATCCAAATACCAGGCAACGGTTGATTGCCGCAATAGCCGAATTGCTTTCAAAGATTTTCCAGAATTAGTCTTTACTCGCCCCAAGAGTCGGAGCAAATCCCCTCTTATTTCGGCTCTTCGAGCAAGCAAGCTCGTCAGGAAAGGATGTGTATCCTTCCTTGCTTTTGTCACTGTTAAAGAAGCTAAGGAAACCAAGATAGAAGACATTCAGGTAGTGCGAGAATTTCCAGACGTATTTTCGGAAGATTTGCCGGGATTACCCCCTCAAAGAGAAGTGGCCTTCACCATTGACTTAGTCCCTGGTGCTGGTCCTATTTCAAAGGCACCATATAGAATGTCCCCTGCTGAACTCAAGGAGTTGAAGGAGCAGTTGATGGAACTAATCCGAAAAGGGTTTATTAGACCAAGTACTTCCCCGTGGGGAGCACCAGTCTTGTTTGTAAAGAAGAAGGATGGATCCATGAGATTGTGTATCGACTATCGACAGTTAAATCATCTTACTATCAAGAACAAGTATCCACTGCCGAGAATCGATGAATTATTTGATCAGATTTCAGGATCCAGATATTTTTCCAAGATTGATCTCAGGTCAGGTTATCATCAATTAAGAATCAAGGATGAAGATATTCATAAGACTGCGTTCAGAAGCAGGTATGGCCATTACGAATTTGTTGTTATGCCTTTTGGACTAACAAATGCCCCTGCTGCCTTTATGCAGTTAATGAATAGCATATTCAGGCCCTACTTAGATCAATTCATAGTAGTCTTCATTGATGATATATTGATATATTCCAAGACTAAGGAGAACATGAAGAGCATTTGAAGATTGCATTACAAATCTTGAGGACAAATCAACTATATGCTAAACTCAGCAAATGCGAGTTCTGGCTTGAAGAAGTGGCTTTTCTCGGACATGTCATATCAAAGGATGGATTATCTGTAGATCCGTCAAAGGTTGAAGCTGTAAGAAGCTGGGAAAGACCCACTAATGCAAGCGAGATCAGAAGTTTCTTAGGTCTCGCAGGCTATTATCGGTGATTCATCAAAGATTTCTCTAAGATCGCCGTACCACTTACAAGATTAACTCGTAAGGAGATCCGATATGAATGGAGTGAGGAATGTGAAAGAAGTTTCCAAACTCTCAAGGATCATCTCACTACAGCTCCAGTGTTAGCTCTACCAATAGAAGGAGAGAAATTCGAGGTCTACACTGATGCTTCTGGCATTGGCCTTGGATGTGTCCTAATGCAACAAGGAAAGGTCATAGCATACTCTTCACGTCAACTAAAGAAGCATGAGGAGAATTACCCCGTCCATGACTTAGAACTGGCCGCGGTGATATTTGCCCTAAAGATATGGAGACACTACTTATATGGAGTGCAGTTTACTGTATACTCCGATCACAAAAGTCTCAAATATCTATTTTCACAAAAGGAGCTAAACATGAGATAAAGACGCTGGCTAGAATATCTCAAGGACTTCGACTTCAATATTCAATACCATCCCGGAAAGGGTAATCATGTTACTGATGCCCTTAGTCGAAAGCCGAGAGCAATGATAGCCAATTGTATGATACAAGAATGGTGGTTACTTGAACAATTCTCTGAGCTCAATATAAGCTTGGACACGGAATCCAAATTTGTTACATTATCTCATGTAAGCATACAGTCAGACTTATTATCTGAGATACAGACACTTCAGGATGATGATCCTATATTAGTGGAAATCAAGGGCAGATTAGAAGGACAATCTGATTTCCAACTAACTTCTGATGGAAGATTATTATTCAAAGGTAGAACTTGTATACCTGATTGTCCGGAATTAAAGAAGAAGATCTTAGATGAAGCTCACATGTCAAGGTACACTATTCATCCTGGATCAACTAAAATGTACCAAGATGTAAAGAGGAACTTTTGGTGGCCCAATATGAAAAGAGAAATAGCGGACTATGTATCACGCTGTCTCACATGCCAATAGGTCAAGGCGGAACACCAAAAGCCTGCTGGAAAACTACACCCTCTAGATATTCCTAAGTGGAAGTGGGAGGATATTGGTATGGACTTCATCATGGGTTTGTCTAAATCTAAAGGAGAACATGATAGAATCTAGGTTATCATTGACCGATTAACTAAATCGGCACATTTCTTGCCAATAAAAAGTCGATGGTCAATTGATGTGCTAGTTGCACTGTACATCAAGGAAATAGTCAGGTTACATGGAATTCCTGTCTCAATCGTGTCTGATAGAGATCCCCGTTTCACTTCTCATTTCTGGAAGGGATTACAACATTCGTTGGGAACAAGGCTCAATATTAGTACTGCTTTTCACCCACAAACGGATGGTCAGACCGAGAGAACTAATCAAGTTGTTGAAGATATGCTAAGAGCTTGCATCATTGACTTTGGTGGAAGCTGGCATGAACATTTGCCACTAGTGGAATTTGCATATAATAATAGCTACCAAGCTAGTCTCCAAATGGCACCTTTCGAAGCCTTATACGGAAGGAGTTGCCGATCACCCATATGCTGGAACGAAGTTGGAGAAAAACAACTGTTAGGTCCAGACATGGTAAGGGATACAACTGAGAAGATACAAGTAATCAGAGAAAGATTACAGGTTGCTCAGACAAGACAAAAGGCTTATGCTGATACAAGGAGGAGAGATCTTGAATTCCAAATCGGAGATCATATATTTCTCAAGATATCGTCTGGACGTGGCATACGAAGATTTGGTGTTAAGGGCAAGCTTACGCCAAGATTCATCGGACCATTTGAGGTACTTGAAAGAGTTGGCGAGGTTGCTTATCGCATTGCGTTACCTCCTCAATTATCCGACGTACATAATGTGTCTCACATATCTATGTTGAAGAAGTATGTGCACGATCCATCTCATATTATTGAACATGGAGATCTGGTGATCTAGAAAGATCTCACCTATGAACAGAAGCCTATGAAGATCTTGGATCGAGAAATACGAGCTCTAAGGAATAAGGTTATTCCCATGCTCAAGGTGCAACGGAATAAGAATCCTGAACACGAAGCGACATGGGAGACCGAAGAATCTATGAAGAAACGATTTCCCGACTTGTTTTAAGAGGTATATACTCTACACTCTCCGCGTGTATACAGAATATGCAATTGAATTTGGGGACCAAATTCTTTTTAAGTGGGGGAGGGTGTAGCAACCCTGACAAATGAATATTTGAAATGAATTAAAACATATATATTACAGAAGTAATACAGATAATAAGAATAGGGTTAATTAGACGAAATAAAACATATTACAAATAACGCCTCTTAGTAAGGCGTTAATTTAAAAAGAAACGCCTCTATATACGGCGTGACTAAAGAAAGGACGCCCTCACATGACGGCGTCAAATTCCAACGCCAAAGACGGTAAGCCAATAAACGCCCCAATCTTGGGCGTGTTTTAGAAACATGAAACGCCCTTTCTCAAGGCGCTTCTTAAGACACGACCTGCAAAGGTCGTCAATTAAAGAATCGACGACCTGACCAAAGGCATTAATTCCATTCGGGAACCGTTCGACCTAGAGCTTATCCCGGGAAAGATTAACCTAATCTAGTAAGTGTCTATTAGAGTAAGGACTCTACTAGGGATATGTTACCCTCAATCAAACACTACTTTTGTTAGGACTCCAAAATCCTATAAATAGTCTTGATCGAACAACCCTAAACCTATTTGGACGATCGAACTGCACAGGTACGTGAAGAACATATGTTCTTCTATTTTCTTCTTCTATTCCTTTCTTATGAACGTAGCATGAGAAGAATTAATATTCTTCGTTTCTTCTATTCTTGCAGGATAAGAAGACTAACGGGTAAGTCTTCTTTCTTTCTCCTCCTTTACCTCTGTTAAGTTATTACGAAGCATAATACCTTCGTATTCTATCCTCTGTAGGTCGTTCATCTTCATCCAACGTCTGCAGCATCTTTGATTCTTACAGAACCTTCACGGTTATCTCCAAATCAACCCTTTAAAGTAGGTTTTCTCAAGTTATTGTAGCCCAAATGAAAATAACGTAAGATATATGTATAAGCATGGCATGCATACAGTTTTATTTTTCGTTTCTGGAATATTATTGAAAGAAACGCCCCTGTCAAGGGCGCTAATTTACAAGAAACGACCATGTCCAGGTCGTCAATTTCATATTTGACGCCCTACACGCAGGCGTTACTTTCATGAAAATCGCATGTAATTAATAATTGATCCTGTTTAAAAATTCATTAAATATGAGATATCGATTCTAATATCTTGCATGACTCTACCTATAAATTTCTGCTAATTTTTCTGTCATGACCATGTATCATGTCTCTTGAAATTTTATTTCCTGAAATATTATAAATTCCTTGAATTCACGACCTTGACAAAGTCGTGATCCACGTGTTAACGCCCCACCACAGGGCATAAATTTAAAAGAAACGCCCCTTTCTAGGGCACTTTTTCTGTAAATTCCTGAAATATATATACTCTGAAAAAAATAGAATTAAACAGTAACGCCCCTTACAAGGGCGTGTTTTAGATAAATCGTGAAAGTTATTGATATTCTGTCAAAAATGTAAATAATGAGACGCCTGCTACTGTAGTCGTCAACTCTTGAAGAAACGCCCCTGCCCAGGGCGCGTTTTAGATAAATTATTGAATTATTAAAAATTCTGCAAAACGGAACATATGTAAACGCCCTTCTGTTAGGCGTTAATTACTTGAGAAACGACTTGACATAAGTCGTTATTTTACTGTAAAACTGATTTTTCCCTGTTTTTGTTAACCGATGGTTTCATATGTTATATAATATATATATCGGCACTATTCTCCACTCCGTGAGTATAGTCCCACGTTTCATGTGGATTTATCGATCACACTCAACTCTCATTGACATACAAGCTCTCCATTGGACATTCCGTTCCTTTGGACTAGCGAGTTAGTCATAGAGACCTCCGTAAGACTCCTCGTAGCCTTGGATTCCCTCAAGGCCGACTGAGCTGGTTGTACCCTAAAAACCCATTACACGATCTTTGCCATGTCAATCTAAAGAAACATGGTATACCGGCCCTTATGTTTATACAAAGAGTATATCATAAGAAAATTCTTAATGGGATGATGATATCATGCCATATCATGTCGTTCTTGTAAACCTCAATTCTATGATAAGAATGAGGGTATCTTACTTTGATATACTGTTCATGTGGACCTCAATTCTATATAAAGAATGTCTATACTGATTTGTCATGGTACCTAAGTTAAGGGAACCATATTCTACCTAGTTTTATCGATATCGTGATTATACCGTTATTATCGTCAATCTATGTCCTTTGTCATATTTTGGACTCTATTCTATCCAAGTTGTCATACATGTCTACAAGCTTGATTATTGAAATTCTATATTGGCTATATAAACAAGAGTGGATGTCAAAAATACATGATAAATGCCTGCGCATATAGGGCCCGATCTGGTCCTGGGAGGAGCACCCGAAAGTACTTGTGCCCATGGGAGTTAAAATGATAAGGTATCTGGCATTATATCGAGTACTTGACTTGCTTGATTGGACATTCCACACCCATCTTGTACTGGAATCGTACTTGACTTGACATGAAATGCGTGGCCCGAAAAATGGTACTTTACTTGCTTGATACATGATAGCCAAAGTTCTTGACATGACTTGTTAAACGTACTTGCTTAAATATCTTGAATACCCTTGTTATCTTGTTGAAAGATCATGATTAGTCCATCTTATTTCCTTGATATTACATTCTCTCTATCTTGTCGTTTTATGCGAGCATGCATAACTTTATTGCATTCATGAAAGATGTAATTACTTAAACCCCTTGCTAGTACTTGAGATATAATTTCCTACTGAGCGTTCGCTCATTCCGTTTGTCCCTTTGTACTTTTCAGGTAAGTCCGACGACGATGGAAGTCAATCGGATGGGAATGGTCAAGAGTGAAGTGATAGAGATTCTACAAGTGTCGTCTAGTCTTCTCTATAATTTTCTTGAGTCAACTATGTATTCTTTTCCTCTTTTTATTAACAGAGTATTGGATTTGTAATAGTCTATCCATTATGAAATAAAGGATTGGGTTATCTTGCTATTTTGCGCATCTCTGTCTTTGTGTCGAATACACGACCACTCTGATTGACATGATTGATATAGACACGTCGCGCATCTCCGGGTACCTTCCGCGCTCGGGGCGTGACATGATGCATGCTGGGCTAAAAATAAAAGAAATCGTTAAAACGAATGCAAAGAAAGATTAAAATATAAAATATTCGAGAGTAGTATTATTAAGCTGGGAATATCAGAGTCAAGATACCGTCCGCAACCACAGCGTGCGGATAGAACCGTCCTCCTCGTGATATCCCAACTTAACGGCCTATCCGAAGGTTAGGTACATGAGCCTAGATCATCATTGTTTTTGTTGAAGGGGAACATCAGATCCTGGGACACATAAGAAATCTGCCGGCTCTCGAAATAGTATAATATAATACCATATAATAATGCAATAAGGGATTTAGGGATAGAAGGCCATACCTGACTTACCTGTGCAGGCGAAAAAGCTGAAGTGATGCTGCATAAGATGGTTAAGATATGTATTTCCAGAGAAAATATTCAATATTCATGATTTAAATAGACCAACCAGATATACGGCCTCACCTCAACCGTGCAATATTCCAAACGGCTCTATGTTAGCCGTTCTTACCTGACCTTCGAACAAATCTTACAGGGCCGGTTGCCAGTGACGAACGGCTGGTACGGCACCGTTTATAATAAGAACGGCTCCAAGAGAACCGCTCGAGCATAGAATTCCAACCGACTTGAAATTAACGGTCAAGAGATACATACGGTTGTATACAAACCGTTCACACAATGAACGGTCTAACGATAGACCGTTCTTCTCTGCAACCTCGAAAAAAAAGGAACCCCCTCGTCTCCCTCCACCGTAACCGACGGTGGAAGGAACGAAGGGGCAAAAACGCCCTCACTCTCCCTCTCTCAATCTCACAGCACCCCCCCCCCATGACGAGGAGCTCGTCTCACACCGCCCGGTCACCCATCACCGGCGAGGATTCACCCCCGTCGTCGCCACCGCCACTGCCACCACCGCGACCGTCCGAGGAGGAGGGCACGCCCGGGGTGACAATGGAGGACTTAGCCATCGTTGTCGCCGAGGAGGACGCTGCGGCCGGAGATGACGCCGTCGCCGGAGCCGAGGAAGGAGGCACGCCGACGGGGAGGGAGAAGAAACCTCGTGATGCCGAGGTAGGCCTCCCCGGCCCTCATTTCCTTTAATTTCGTTTAATGCATGCTAGCTTAGGGGCTTTTTAGGGGGAGGGATGCTTAGAGGCCGGTTTAGGGGGCCATGGAGGTCTCCCAGCCGTCCGGGGAGGTGTTCACCGTCGTCGGAGCGGCGACGGTGAAACGGTTCAACAGAAACCGCACGGCGAAACAATGCGGTCCCCATAGGACCGCCCCAAATAAACACGGCGTAGGGAGCGCCGTTCACACACACACAACCAACGGGGCACCAAAACCCCAGTACGGTGAGGCTATCACCGTTCAAAAGGTAGACGGACCATATAGGTCCGTTCAATCATGTAACCAAGCAAAACAATACGGTCCTTACAGGACCGTCATTAAAACAATACGGCCAAAGGTGGGCTGTTACTCCTTAGGAAGAAGGGCAAACAGACGGTTCCGGGTAATCCGTCCAAGATAGAAACGGCTAGGGATAGCCCGTTCAAACGGGGGAACCTGAGAAACAGAACGGTTTGAGGCAGGCCGCTCATCTATAGAGCGGTTCGTGAATAACTGTTCTTCAAATCAATAATTGGACTTTGAGCGTTTTTAAAATGTGAAACTAAATGACTAATGTAATTGAGATGGGTGAATGCAGGGGAAGCGTAGGACCCGTACCTCCTGGCTACAGGTTCGGGCAGTGTACCTCGCACTGCCGGACTTCCAGAGGGAGCGGTTGACTGCCATGGGGTTCGCCCCCTTCCTGAGTATCGAGGTGTGTCGCTTTGATGCAGCTCTGCTCTATGCCCTACACGACCACTGGGATCCAGTGAGTCGGACGTTCTTATTCCCGTGGGGGCACATGGTCCCTACATTGGAGGACGTGGCCAGGCTTACTGGCCTACGCGTGCACGGGTCGCCGGTCAGCGGGACTACTTTTCCTGACTACCGGGGGATGGCTCTGGAGCTGCTCGGCCTACAGCTGCGGCGCCCCGAGAGGCAGTCGACCCTCCTTCCCCGGGCTGCTCTCCAGGACAGCCTGGGTCTTCGATGAGCCGACGTTGCAGTGGGCGAGCGACCAGAGGAGCACTTGGAGCGGCTCGTGGGGCTGGCGAGACCGAGGGTCGCAGCGGTGCCGGGACCTGAGGCGGACAGAGTGCTGAGACGATTTCTGATGCTGATGTTCGGGTGGCTTCTCTTCTCCACTCGGGCAGACGTGATGAGCTGTCGCTTCCTCCCTTTCCTCCAGGAGCTCGAGCATGTTGGTGACTATGCTTGGGGAGCGGCGGTCCTCGCCTTCCTCTTTGACACTCTCAGTTCGACGGCGCGTCGAACGATGCTTGGGGGCTTCTCCCCCTTACTCCAGGTGCGACTCTTTTCTCTAGTCTTAATTATGCAACTCTATATGCTTACTAAATGCTGACACGACTTGTGGTACAGGTGTGGGCCTACGTGCGCCTACGTGGGTTGGGGAGAGGCGAGGAGACCCGCCCTGGGCTCCTGCCGATCGCGCGGAGGTGGACAGCACCCCGGGAAATGATGGCCTTGAGGAGGCAGGTCCGGGTGCTGCAGGACAACCTGGACACTCTACCGTACACCTCGGTATGCTTCTAGACTCAGACTCTTTAATTACATGTTATTCTTTCACGATTATGATGCTGATGTAGTTTCCTATTCCTTGCAGGTACGGTGGACTCCTTACACGGAGGAGAGCCCGGAGGGCCAGCCGTGGGTGACCGAGGCCTTGGCCTTCTCTGGCTGGGACGTGTGGCTTCACTGCATGAATGTGGTGGAGCCACTGCACTTCAGATTGGTGATGAGGACCATCAGGGTCCATCAGCCGGCCGTAGAGTTCCCTGCGCCTGAGAAGGCGGGGGAACGGGTGACGAGGACGACCCGGGGACTCCGCGAGGCGTACGATTGGACAGCGAGGAACGCCGAGCATGTTGCTGACTGGGCCGCGCGAGGGCGAGTGGTGACCGCCCGGGCAGGGAGCGACAGCGCGTACTACACTGCGTACGCTCGGCACTACCGGGACCAGGTGTTCCGAGGCGCCCACCGACCGGTACGACTTCTAAACTTGAACCTTGTCTATTATGCTTATGATTCTTATATGATGATGCACTAACACATGGACTTCTAAAATGTAGGTTGACCCCGCAGGACGAGTGGCAGAGTTGCAGGGACTCCTACACTCCACCATCAGGGAGAGAGACGAGGCCCGACAGGCCCTGGCCCTACTGGTGAGTGCTCTAAACCCTAGGCTCTTTAAATTATGCAGTCCTATATGATTATGATTATGTCTATGACTGACCTGGAGTATTTGGATGCAGCGCGCCGAGGGTGCTCAGAGGGAAGGACCAGACGCTCCTTCTTCTTCTTCTGCCCAGACCCTAGCAGACTGGGCCGATCGAGATGCTGACTTTACTCGGATGGTGGAGTGGGCCAAGGCGGCCGAGGTGGCTCTTACAGAGAGGGTGCGCAGTTCTAAACTTCCTCTTGCTCATTATGCTTATAAATGATATGCTTATGTAACTGACTGACAAGTGATGTGTGGATGCAGACATCTGAGTTGACCCGCCTTCGGGTCGAGTTGGAGCAGAGTCGAGCAGCGGCTCGAGAGGAGGTAGCTCGCGCGCGGGCGGAGGCCGCACTGAGCCGACCGGCAGACACAGTGGAGACCGCACTCCTCCAGGCCGAGCTAGAGCGACTCTGGGCTGGTGCGGCCGAGGCTGTGCGGTATCGGACAGAGGCGGCGGAGTTACGCGGGGAGCTGCGAGCGTTTAAGGACATCAGTCGGCGCTCGCGCAGCGGGACCCCTAGCGTCAGCCATGGTACACATGGTTCTGTTAGGAGCTACTTCACAAGTTCCTCTGGCCAGCGGAGGAACGAGGAGGATGAGCAGCGCCGGCGATGCCGTCGTGACGAGGCGACCTCAGCGATGCCTCCTCCAAAGAGGCATGAGGGTGAGGGGGACAGCGACGGGGGCCAGGGAGAGGGAACCGCTTGACTTGTTGTACTGGGCCCGTCTTTTGTACATGGTGTGACATGATATTGATGTGTCTATTCTTTTTGCTTGCTTTGTGGATGAATATATGTATGCATGCATGAGTGGATGCAATGAGTTTGAGGAGTGTGCCTAGCCCGAGAGAGATGAGTGACGCACACGCCAACTTGAGTGAGATGAGTGACGCACACGCCGACTTGAGTGAGATGAGAGACGCACACGCCAACTTGAGTGAGATGAGAGACGCACACGCCGACTTGAGTGAGATGAGAGACGCACACGCCGACTGGAGTGAGATGAGAGACGCACACGCCGACTTGAGTGAGGTGAGAGCGCACACACCAACTTGAGTGAGGTGAGAGCGCTAAATGATCGAGACTTGAGTGCAGCAGGTTAATTGGGGGGCAGAGCATATGGACGATTCTCCCTTGGCCGTTCGTAGATAAGAGCGGTTCTCTAAGGGCCGCTTAAATTGTTTGGAACGGTTCCATGTAAACCGTAGGAATTCTTAAACGGCGGATCTCGGGCCGCACAAGTCACCGGACTCGGGCTTCCTTGGGAGAAGAACGGTTGATGATGGGCCGTATATGGTATGGACGGTCTATCGTAAGACCGTCCAATCCAACATCCTATTTGCCCGAAAAGGGGACTCCCTGGAGAGTCCCCAGCCCGAGGGCAAGGCGCTTTGTACTTATCAGAACCCTATCTAAACCCGTCCTAGGCTTATCTAGGCCTAATCCTAAGATGCTTAGGCTCCCTAATGAATCCTATAAGTAGTAGGGAGGTCTGAACCCTCAACTCGCACATTCTCCCTTTCCTGAGGCCTAAAACCTTTGATTCTCGTCACCTCATCATGAAGAGGGCCTTCGATGGAAGTCCTGCGGAGGGTGCGTCGCTTGAAGGACCGCACCCGGCTAGAAAGGAGCGAGAAGCGATTCAACGGCTAAGCTTGATTCCTCGACATCTCAACGCCACCCCTATGAGAGAGGTAAGTTTGATCAGAATATGCTTAGAGTCCATCTTTCAATCTTCCTCTTATATCTCCTTACACCCCTTTGCCTTCTCCTTCTTTTCAGCTTCTTCCCGGCCCGAGACGCTTTTCTAGTTTAAAGTGGGTGGCTCCCATGGTCCGTGCATTGCCCCTCGGGGTGACTCATCTTCTCAAATCCTGGCACCTACACTCCCTCCTAGTACTAGGTCAGAATTACCCCAAACTTTCTTTAGACTGGCATAGTATCTCCGCTCTGATGGAGATTTGGCACCCTCAGACTCACACTTTTTTCTTCCCATCTTTTGAGGCCACTATCTTGCTAGAGGAGGTAGAGACATACTTCGGGCTCCCTAGGTCCAAGGTGGGGGAGGAAGACTTGATATGTCACACCGTTTCCCCTATAGACCCAAAACTTGTCCTAGGGGGGTTCATACCTGATAGCGGGGATGTTCGTACCTTTATAGGCCCTCGCCACATCCACCTCCTTCCTCTGAGCCAGTGGGTAGTGGAGCATTGCCAGAATAAGTGCGGGTGGGTTGAAGCCATAGCCAAAGCTGCGTCCATCTGCTTATGCGGGGCCATCCTTTTCCCTTCAGCCGATCATGTCCTAGAGACTCCTTTACTCAGCACCATCAGCGGCCTTTGGCAGGGGTTTTCCATCTCTCAGGCTGTCTTAGCTTATCTGTACGAGGGTCTTACTTCAGCAGCCTTAGGAGGTCCTCTCTTTGGTTCGATGATCCTATTGGAGTGCTGGATGGGAGTGCTGGATGGGAGTTAGGATGAAGTTCACCCCGAGGGAGGATATCACTTCAGTCAGCCGGATTTTTGGGAGCCATCCCCTTTACTTCGTAGGAGGCGCTTTCAGGTTTTCTCCATAGGTTGAGTGCAGGACGGCTGAGCTGAAGACCGGGGACGAGTGGCGCCCGTACATCAACAGGCTGCCCCTGGATAGGTTTGTGATGCGCCCGGACTTCCTCCATGATACCACCATCAGACTACCGAGGAGAGCTGGCTTGGACTTGAGGCTCGTGAGCGACACTACCTTAGCGATGTACAGCCCACACAGATGCTACCTGCAGATTGGACTACCCCGGACGGTGCTACCTATGCTACCCCACCTTCCCATGCTACAGGCATGGAGGATCGGGACAGAGGAGGACGAGCAGGCGGTCAGGAGTGCGCTGATTATGTGGGAGGTGAGTAGGGTGCGTATCCTACCAGCAGATGTTGAGGAGGTTCCAGAGACTCGACAGGCTTACCTTAGGGAGCTGAGAGAGATACGTCCTCGCGGGGATGCCCAGCGGCAGACTGAGTGATTTTCCTTTTGTTTTTATGATGATGTGGGATAGGATTTTATATCTGGACAGCTTGATATATGACATGAATAAGATTTGATGAGATTGAGTTTTGAGCTTAGTGATTCGATTATGATGTGATGTAATCGCATAGGCCAACGCGAGGATTGAATATTCATGTGGTCCCGAGCCAACTGCCCTTCCAACCTGCCCCTGCACACATGCAAACACGAAACAGATTAAATCTATTTTAGGCTCAGCCCCTTGCCTACAGCAAGTTAGGAGATGACCCTTTCTTGACTTTTGGTCAAGGGGGGTGAGCCTTATTAAATAGGCAAGTATCAAAGTGCGAGGAATGCAGATGAATGCAAGAGGGAAACATGTAAGATTTTGTTGGATTTTGAAATGTTCGATCTTTTTGGGTTGTGGAGTATTTGATTTTTTTTGGTTTCGAAATATTTGATCTCTTTTTTTTGGGGGGGGTTTTGAAATATTTGATTTTTTGGGTTTTGAAATATTTGATTTTTTGGGTTTTGAAATATTTGATTTTTTTGGGTTTTGAAATATTTGATTTTTTGGGTTTTGAAATATTTAATTTTTTTGTGGGTTTTGAAATATTTGATTTTTTGTGGGTTTTGAAGTATTTGATTTTTTTGGGTTTTGAAACCAGCTCGGGTCTCAATAACAGGGACCTTCTCGTCATGCTACGGAATCCCCAAGGCCCAGCATGTGCGGGAAGGGGGGACCGCCCGTGATCGGAGTCAACTTTGCTCGACGGTGCTTCTGCTGAGGCCATATCCGGGGTGGGATTCATTCCTTGGGAAAGTAAAAAAAAGATTGAGTAGAGAAGCCGACGATAGGTGTAGGGGTTTTTAGGGCTTGAGTTCTTTCCCGGGACACCCTCTTTTCAAGGAATCTGGTCTGTTGCGCCGGGGCTTTGTATCCGTTATCGAACCTTCACCCGCTCTAGGCACGCATGCGACCGGGCTCATAACGTCCCGCGGGGAAACTGTACTGCCACTCTTGCCATGCCTAGTTGTATCCTTTGGGGATTCGGAGAGCTTTGAGCTTTGTGCTTTCGGCTTTATCTTTTGATTTTGCCCCTGTTCTTTTCTCCTTTTTTCTTTTCTTTTTTTTTCTTTTGCAGAGTGAGGTCTTAACGGATTGCCCCTATTTGAGACCTCTTTTAACAGGGAATCTGGGTCAGTTCTCGCCCCCTTATTCACCACTTGCCCCTATCTTCAACCGAGAGAGAGGAAATACAAGGATTTCCACCTTCCCCGAGCATGGCCAAAGGAGAAACGGTGTCGGGTAGCATGAGAGACTACCGCACCACGGGGTCGTGTAGTGTGTGAGATGCTGGACCTGGACCTTCCTTTCGCAATTTGGTGGGGTATGCCCTGCCATCGAGCCGTTCACTGGTTTTATTTTTATGGAAAAAAATGCTTTAAATACAGCCCATTCCACGGGTTTGGCAATTCCTCCCCCTCCGAGTTAATTAGACGATACGCATTACCTGGATAAGCTTCTTTGATTACGAAGGGCCCTTCCCAGTTGGGTTGCAGCTTAGACCTGGGGCCTGCTGACCTGATGAATTTACGTTTCAAAACCATATTACCCACTTGAAATTTCCTTTCAATGACCTTCTTTTGAAAATATCGTGAGACACGCTTTTGATATACTGAAACATGATTGGCCGCATTCAACCTCTTCTCGTCTAAGAGTTCCAGTTGGACTAGCAACGCCTCTCGACGTTCGTCAAGATTAAGTTCCTTATCCAGCTGCACCCTTAGGGAAGGGATCAGAATTTCATACGGGAGCACCGCTTCCATTCCATAGGTGAGGGCAAAGGGAGTCTGCCCTGTGGGAGTGCGGACGGAGGTGCGGTAAGCCCATAGAGCTTCTATCAATTTGTCGGCCCAATCAGCAAATTTATGTGATTCGCATGTTTTCTTGATAATTTTGAGAAGAGTCTTATTCGTGGCCTCAGCCTGGCCATTACCTTGGGGGTAGTATGGTGATGAATGATGCAAAACTATATTGAATTTCTTACAGAGGTCCTGGAGTTCTTGTGAGATGAATTGAGGACCGTTGTCGGTGACGATGCTGCTTGGTACTCCGAACCACGAGATAATGTTCTTCATGATGAAGCGGCACACTGTGGTGGCTTTGATTTCTGCATAAGCTTCAGCTTCGGCCCACTTGGTAAAGTACTCCGTAGCCGTCAGAATGAAGGATTTCTGTTTAACAGCAGAGTTCGGATCACCGAGGGGTCCGATGATGTCAAATGCCCACATAGAAAATGGCCAAGTGGCCGTAACAGGATGAAGAGAAGAGTCCGGGGCGTGGATTTTGTCGACATGGATTTGGCACTGAAGGCACCTACGGACATAGGTGGAGTAATCTTCTTCTAGGGTTGGCCAGTAATAGCCCTGCCTAAGAATCTTCTTTGCCAAGGCCTGTCCGTTTACATGCCCTCCACACTCGCTGGAGTGGGCTGCTTCCACGACTTTCCAAGCTTCTTCGTCATCTAGGCACCTCATTAGAACTCCATTCAGAGCCCGCCTATACAATCCACCGGCGATGATCGTGTATCTGGCAGTGACTCTTCTAATGGCTCTTCGCTGCTCAGCATTGGCTGTTTCCGGAAATGTACCATCCTTGCAGTATTGCTCGATCTCATAAAACCACGGCAATTCTTCCTCTTCAATGATCTCCTCGAGCTCAGTCAATGAAACCTCTTTTATTTCCTCCCTTTCTATTTTCTTCTCTACGGACATCCTAAGATTGTTGAACCAGGGATCCTACAGGGAAGGAATGTCTAGCCTTTGGACCTCAATGGTCTCAGTGGCGCGACTTAGGGGGAGTGATAGAGAAGAGGCGAGCGACGCAAGGGCGTCGGCCAAGATATTCTGGGAGCGAGGAGTGTGATTATAGATGAGTTTCCTGAATTGCCTGGCCAAGAGCGTGACCAGATCCTGGTAGGGTTTGAGCTTAGGATCGCGGGTGCGGTAGGCTGACAAAACTTGACGCAACACCAGCTGGGAGTCTCCTATGATGTTTAGGTATCGTGCGCCCAAGATGTAGGCATGCTTCAGACCGGCAAGGAGAGCCTCATACTCGGCTATATTGTTGGTGGCGGGGAATGAGAGTTGATATGCTACGGGGATGGTTACCCCTTCTGGAGTAAGGAGAACGGCGCCGACTCCACTGCCCTGGGAATTAAGGGCACCATCGAAGTGAAGGGACCAAAAAGGAAGATGAGTGATCACCGCCAGGTGTTCATCGGGGAATTCATCCTGAATGGAATCAGTGCGAGGGATAGGAGAATGAGCCAGGTGCTCGGCAATAGCATATCCCTTGATTGCTTTCTGCACGATGAAGGTGATGTCGAACTGGGAGAGAAAACTTCGCCAGCGAGCTAGCCGATTAGAAAGGACCGGCTTTTCCAACAGATAACGAATGGGGTCCATTCTAGAGATGAGCCTAACCTCGTGGGCAAGAAAATAGTGTTTAAGCTTCTGCGCTACCCACACTAGTGCTGCACAGGTTTTCTCCATAGTAGTGTACTTGGATTCAGCGGGATTAAATAACCTTGAGAGATAGTACGCCGCCCTTTCTCTTCCTTCATCGTCTACCTGTGCCAAAACAGCTCCCAGGGAGTCCTCAATTACAGAAATGTACAGGATCAGGGGTTTCCCGGGGACGGGTGGTTGTAGAACCGGGGGATTAGAGAGGTAAACCTTGAGTTCCTCATAGGCCTTCTGACATTGTTCATTCCATTCAAATTTCGCGCCTGCCTTTAGTAGTTCATAAAACGGGCGGCATCTTTGTGAATGCTGAGATATGAATCTCCTGATAAATTGCAAACGCCCGATCAAACCTCGAAGCTCAGTGATGTTCTTCGGCGGTGGCATTTCCAGGACGGCCTTTGCCTTGTTTGGATCGATCTGAATTCCCCTCTTACTTACTATAAACCCGAGCAATTTCCCTGATGCTACTCCGAACACACACTTCTTTGGATTCATCTTTAACTTGTATTCCCTAGCCCTTTGCAATACCTTGGCTAGAATGGCGGGGTGCTCTTCTTGTGACCTCGATTTGACTAAAATATCATCCACATAAGCTTCTAAATAAATGTGCATCATATCGTGGAAGATAGCCATCATCGCTCTTTGGTAGGTGGCACCTGCATTCTTCAACCCAAATGGCATAACGACGTAGCAGTATGTGCCCCAAGGTGTGGTGAACGGGGTCTTTTCTTGATCCTCCGGAGCCAAAAGGATTTGGTTATACTCCGAGTAGCCGTCCATGAAGGAGAGGGCTTCGTACCCAGCTGTATTATCGACCAAGACGTCGATGTGAGGAAGTGGAAAATCATCTTTCGGACATGCCTTGTTTAAGTCCCTGAAGTCAATACAGATTCGAATTTTACCATCCTTCTTCATCACCGGGACTATGTTTGCCACCCATTGTGGGTACAGCACCACTCTAATGAACCTGGCCTTATGCAATTTATCGACTTCTTCCTTAATCCTCAAGGCCATCTGCGGGTGAAATCTCCTTGCCTTCTGTTTAACGGGCGTTGCCCCTGGTTTGAGAATCAGCCTGTGTTCGACCAATGCGGGGTCAAGGCCCGGCATGTCTTCGTAGGACCAGGCGAAAGAATCGCTGTACTCCCTCAAGACTTTGACAAGTTCCTCTTCGACTGGAGGAGGGAGATTGGCGGAAATAAGTATGGGCCTGGGGTCCTCTACTGTTCCGAGGTTAATTTCTTTAGTGGATTCATCCACTGCTACTGAAGGCTCGTCGAACTTCTTCAAGCCTTGGGCATATAGGTCGGCAGTGTCATCCATTTCATCTTCCTCATCATCAGCTGGGTCTTTCTCATTCACAATTTCATATACTCCTAGTCCATCCTTGCTCCATGCCTCATCAATTCCCTCATCATCTTCCAGGATAATTGCGGTCTCCACAAATTCTGGACACTTCAACAGAGCATGACATCTCCCAGCCAAATCTTGTAGAAACCTATCGGGGATGGTTCTGGGAGGACGCGTTACGGCCGGTGCCGCAGACGTGGACGGGCTGACAAAACTCGAACTAGACTCTACCCTGACTGACTCGACCATCCTAGAAGACTCTGTACATTGTACATCTAATCTAGGGGAGAAGAAATTTACCGGAAAAGAAACAGGGGTCTCGCGCCCCTGGGGATCTGGGCAGAACATAGCGTAATCTTCCATGGAGACCTCCGTTTTAAAATTGGCATTTTTTTTTTGGAGGTCGGAGGTGATCACACAACAGGAGGAAGAAGGCGGAGGAGGAAGCTGCATGGGGAACAATTCTGGGAAGATGCCGTCAAAGAAAGGGTCAGAAGACTTAAACCACATTTCATGGAGCTGAGCTCCTGGAGGAGGAGGAGTGAATAGGGTTGATAGATCAATAGGCGGGCAGTGCCCGCAAGCACATGGAACGAATAGAATTTCAGGTCTCTCCGTAAAGTACGGGTCGACCAGGAGTGGAGGGGAACGGGGAACAGAATCCAACCGTTGAAACCAGGAAGCGAGACGGGATGGGGACATAGAATAAGTAGTGGCGGAGCTCCCCGTCTTCCGGGGCCCCTGGCGGGCCAATGGCATCGGAGGGCGCTTTACCAGTTGCGTCTCCTTCTTCTTTGGGTCACCCTCTTTTTCACAAAACATCCTTGTAAAACAATTAGCAAAGTCTTCCAAGTCACCGGCTAGCTCTTGCGGTGGTGGTGGCGGATCGGCAACAGCACAAGCTTCATCTATCTTTTCTTCAAGGCTGGATGGCGAGGTCTTCAAGGTGCCGGGCTGCAACGGACCCTTCACAAAATGTTGCCGGTAATCCCAGGTCAACGGCCCAGAGTCCCCAAGCATTGACATGGAGGATTCATGGTAGCCGAGGCCCCGGCGGCCCATCTTCCTCCCCTTGGGAACGGGGTTGGTTCTGCCCTGCAGTTGTGCGCCGAGTCCTCGGCCTGGCTGATAGCCCAATTTTAGAATTAGGTGCCACCCTTTGGAGTCTCTCATCTTGGGCTTAACCTTCACATTGACTGGTGCAGCGGTGGGCTTGCGCGACGTATATGCCCACGAATAGTTTAAGTCCATGACAGATAGAACAGGCCTGTTACTCGGCCACAGTGTGGGCAGAATCTTGGCCGCTATGGCGTCAACGTTTTGAACTGTGGAAACACTTTTCACCTTGACCACTCGCCCTTGGAATGGGAACTTCAGACACTGGTGGGCTGTCGAGGGGACGGCGTTCAAACTATTCAACCATGGACGACCCAGAATGGCTTTGAACATTGGGTCTATGTCCAACACATAAAATTCTACATCCATTACTAAGGGCCCTAGCTCGGCCTGCACAGTTACCACCCCGTGACAAGCACGTCTGGAGTTATCATATGCGGCTATCGTGGTTGGTGTCGGCTTGAGCATGTCCTCTGATATATTACAAGCACGAAGGGTACTCAATGGGTAGACATTTATCGATGCCCCTGTGTCCACAAGGGCAGATTCCACGGCCGTTTTGTTCAGAGAGATGGTGATACATAACGGCATCTGCCGTGCCTCAGGAGGAGCTAGCTCTGACTCAGCAAATGCAATAGAGGGCCCCTTTGTGATCGTGGCCAAAATCGCGGGTAGGCTATCCACTGCCACATCTTCACTCACCATAACTTTCTGTAGGAAAATTTTCAGGGCGTCTTGGTGGAGCGGCGACCTCTTGATTAGTTCTAACACTGAGATTTTAGCCGGCAGCCGGTCTAAGTGCTGTAATAAGTCATATCTTGTGCCCGGCACCGGGTCCATCTCTTCTGGTTCAACTGTAGGGGAGGAAACTGTAGGGTTTGGTAGAGATGCACCTGGGGAAGGAAAAATTCTTTGGAAAGGACGCCCGCTCCGAAGGGCGCATTGCGAAGCTTGCACGGCCTGGACTGGACCCCCGCTTGGCCTGGTGGGGCAGGTGAATGGCGTGGAGGTGGGGGCGAGGATGACTGAAGTGGGTTTAATGGGCCCTGGTGGAGGGGAAATGGGTGAAGGGTTAAGCTTAGGGGAATTGATGGGAGGCGTGGCGGGTGGTGGTGAAAGGACGGACGGAGTAGAGGGGAATGTAGCGGGCCTAAGAGGCGACGTGGGGGAAGTGACGGGCGGTGTAGCGGCGGATCTAAGGATGGAGGGGATGGCAGGTGTGGGAGAGTAGTGGTGGTGTAAGGCTAAGAGATGGGCGGGGGTCTCATCATCAAACGTCCATCCAGCATTGGGGGCTGGGCGCTGGACCAAATTCACTTGTGCTGGAGCCGGTGCCGGCGGTTGCTATTGTTGCGGAGGAGCGGGCTGATGCACTGGCATGGGATTTTGATGTATCCCAAGGTCTTGCTGCTGCGGTTGAGGTTGCGGTTGCTGCTTGGGCTGTTGCTGCTGCTGCTGCTGGGGCGCCGCCTGTTGCGGCCTGGCCTGTCTCTGTCTCTGCTTGATATCCTCAATTAGTTGGCGCATCTGGGCCCAATCAATCCTCTGGCCCTCATGCAAATCATACACAAGGTCTCTGAACTGATAGCATCGCTCTATCGTGTGCCCGGGTTACCGATGGAATATACAATATCAGGATTGGTCGGCAGCCGGATTCCAGTTCGGGCGTTCAGGAGGCAACTGGAGGTCACCAGTATACATTAGAGCAGAGAAAATATCTGGCAAGGTCTCCGGAAGAGGGGGGTAATGAGCCCTTTTTGGAGCTGGTCGAGCAGAGCTGTAGGTGGGGGGTGGAGGAACACTATTGTATTGCGGGGGCCGCTGAGGCTGTTGAGGTGGCGGAGGTGCCTGTTGAGGGTATTGCGGGACTTGGAAGGCAGGCTGGGGAACTGGCGGAGCGGCGAACTGGGGATTACGCTGAGGCGGTGGGAAGCGGGGTGGAGCGGCTTGTTGGGGGAACTGCACGGCCTGGACTTGCTCGTTAATTTGTACCCCCTCAGTGACGGGGCCTTGGGTTTTCTTGGTGGCTTTGGGTTTCTGGGCCTCGAATAAAGAATGGATGGGGGAGTCTTTAAATTGGGTCTGAATAAACCTAGCTCTGTTGTATAGTTGGTGCATGTTTGAAATGTCATTCATTGCCAGAATGTTTCTGAAAGTTGGCGTAGCATTGGAAATCAACAACTTCACTTTTTCCTCTTCCGGAATCTGCCCGGGCACCCGTGAGGCCATCTGCCTCCAGCGGTCCACATAGGTTGCGAAGTCTTCCTCCGGCTTCATCCTCTCCGCCACCAGGTCAGTGAAAGAGTACTCGGGTCCGACCCGATCATGAAACCTCTGCATAAACCTCTCCTTGACGGTCTTGAAATTTTTTGCCTCCTCCATAGGCAAGGTGTAGAACCATTCCAACGCGACCCCCTCCAGAGACCGATAGAACAAATAGGCCATCAAACGATCATCCTGCTGGAACTGCGCAGACTCGTACAAGAACTCTCGGACATGGATGAATGGGTTGCCGTTCCCATCGTATTTACGGTACACGGGGAGCTCCGACTGGGAAGGAAGACGTAGGTCCCTGAAGTTAGGGATAGGGACATCGGCTAGAGATTGCGGGCCGACCCGCTTGTGGAGGAGATCAATTTGTTGCTGCATAGAAGCCCACTTGTCAAGAATTTCCCGTTCCCGGGAAGGAGGGGGAGGAGCAAGAGGAGCAGCACCTGGATAGGCGACCAAAGGATAAACTGACGAAGGAGGCGGCCCGTAAGAGGGATAATGGGCTGAGGAAGGGCCCATATCCATATGAGCCACCTGGGCCGCCCCTGACTGTGACCTAGCGAAGTCCGCCGGGGCCATGAGGGCCTGAGGCGATGGAGAAATTGTAGGGTACGACTCAAGATAAGGAATAGAGGGGATCGGGGATTTTCCTTTATCAAGTTGTTGATGGACCGATGTGGACGCCTGGCCCATTTCTATATTGGGATAGCGAAGGTTCTGAGGGCGGACCGGAGTAAGGTCAATGGGAGCCACAGAGGTGGTCCCGACCACAGGAGATGAAGTGGCGACACTGGCCGTGGCATGAGCCGGAACTGAGGCCGGGGCATCGCCCCCTTGCAAAGCTTGTCTGATGAGATGGAGTTGGGTGGGGTCCAACTGGGCCATCATATTGAGGATCATACTGGCTGAATTCTGATTGGGCGGATTTCAAAAAGAGGGTCGGAGACCCTCGCCCAGAGAGGTCGGGGGTGAAGGGGCCATCCCCTCTCCCCCTTGCAAGTGGGTGACCCTAGGTGGGTCCTCAAGGAGACCACGAGGAAGGGAATCCTCGTGGGCCTGAGAGAAGTCATACGATGACATGGAAGAAGAAGAATCGAACAAGGGGTTGGAGTAGGAATGGAAATAAGAGTCAACCCCAGGAGATGATCGTGGGGGCAGAAGGCAGCCCCACATACACCAAGACACTTGCTACTAGAACAAGCAACACTAAATCAATCAAATCTACCAATCAAGTAATAAGCATATAATGGAGCGAGATGAGAGCAGAATCACTCAGTAATGCAATCAAGTTCTTAAAATGATGCTCGTCAGTTCCTTATATCTTTGGGTTTGAACCTTAGTGGATTAATGAAAATATCAATTCTCTCGACCACTAGGTGCCTGATTGGGATGAGAAACGAGGAACTGTGTGACCCGATCGGGACCTCTCACTCGCGAATGCAACCCTAGACTGGGATGGATACGGTACAACCTGCCCGGCGTCCGTGTGGGAATCCACGGCTCACGGGGGCTTACGGAGGTCCTCAGCAAGGTCCCTAGTCGGCTCCAAGGAATATGGAGACGAGAGGAAACCCTACCTCGGTAGGAATGCAACTAATATGGGAAGATGTCGATGCTCCTATGCACACCGGAGTGCATGCACAAACTAGCCTAGCAGCTATCAATCAATGAGCGAGTATACACATGAGTAGTAAAAACATGGTGATGCAATGATAATAAGATGGCAGGGGGGAGCCAATGAACAGCACCAGGAGCAATATATATATCAGCCGAAAAAACTAAGCAAGATGAAATAAATGCACTGCAATAGGAGATGTGCGGTCCTCCTCTGACCGCTCTAAGTACACAAGCGGTTAATATCCAACCGTAGTTGATGGGAGGAAAGCAAGGGAAATACCAGATAGACGGCCGACAGTCAACCGCTCACGTACTTGAACCGCCGCCTCACAGCCGTGTATCTGCCACCCAAAAAGTACAGCGTACCTGTGCCTGAGCGCGGGACGGCTGTGTGAAAGCCGCTCAAATGGATGGACGGCGTCCAGGGAGCCGTCTGCAACAGGAAAGGTCGGGGTAGATAAACCTGATGGCAGAGTATATGAGCGGTGGAGTATCAACCGTGCGTATTGGTAGACGGCCCTGGACGAACCGCGTGTGCGCCAGAGGACAGGAACCGCATCCAACCTGTAAATCACTCCAAGAAGGAAACCTTGACAATGACTAAGAAGGGTCAGCAACTCAAAAGCACGATGGGCATTAGATGTCCCACCGTGATCGCCACAAAAGGGGTGTAGATATATATTTCTCTCCCCTCTCTCCCTTTCACTACGGGTCAAAGTGCGTCAAGTGCATGAGACAAGTGAGAGAAAGAAGAGAAGATAGGGAATGAAGCAAAGTACCGTGATCGCCACCAAGATGCCGTACGCGATAGGCACGCCGTACCTTGGAAAATGGGGAAACACTCGCCTTAGTGCAGCGTTGAGGAATGAACGGCTCCCTTAGGACCGCCTTATGTTGAGCGGTCTTACGATAGACCGCCCCAGGACGCTGCGAGGGACGCGGGAGGAACTGCTGCAGTGAGATGGACGGCGCTAGAGGGACCGCGTTCCAGGGAAGGACAGTCGTTGATGCACCGCGCGTACCGTTGAACGGCCGGAGGATAGCCGCTCGGCACCTTCACTCAGCAAGTTGAGAAGGGCTCGACCTCCACCCTCTCCGGCCGGCCAGAGGGGATGGGCCTCGTGCTGATTAAGTGCTGACCTGCGAAACAACGTAGAGACACAGAAGAGACACCTAGATTAGACCTAAACAATGTAGTATGCGTTCAAACGAGAAGAATTAAGCATAAACAAATGAAAAGGGGAATACCTGGGGGGTTTTAAACCCCTAGGGTGACAAAAAATGGGATGGTTGTGTGCATGATAATGAGAAGGAGGGGGTACGCGGGTGAGAAACAATGCATGCAATGAAGGAAAATGACAAAGCTACGGAACGAAAGACTACAAAGACTGGGCTACTCCCTTGACCGGAGGCTTGTGAGGACGTGGAGAGCCTCCCTCCTTGGTGCTAGGTCGCTCAAAAATGCGGCAGGGCTTCGCCGTCGACCAAAATCTCCCCCCCTTTCGACGTCCGGCCACTAGAGTCTTTTTATAGAGCCTAGAAAGCCAGCCTCGAAGTCGGGGTTTTTAGATATTCTCGGGTCGAACTCACAAAAGATAATTCGTAGATAATATCATAATCTTCCATCCACACGAAACGGCATCGAAAATGGTTGATTATCCATAGAGAAATCGTCAAAATAAGTTGAGGATAAAACCATGAGATAAATGGGATAAAATCGGTTGAAAATCAACAGCCGACGGCTTGAACGGTCTTACGATAGACCGCACAAGGTGTGGGTGGTCTAATTAGGACCGTCCATCCTGTCGGTGGAAATTTGAATAATCAGAATATTATCCCAACTATCTATCAAACTGGCCGAAATGTCCGCTGTGGGACCCTGAACATATGAACGGTTGTATGGAGACCGTTTTAGTTTAGGGCGGCACAAACACGACCGTTTAACCCTGTCGGTGATAATTCGAATCATTTGGATAATTCTCTGAGAAAGTGGGCGCGCGTAGGACTCTGAGATATAGGCGGTTGGAAGAGGCCCGTCCATAATATTGAACGGTCCTAATCATACCGCACAAAAGCCTGTCGGTGAATATTCAGAAAATCCTCAGAAATTAGCCAAAATATATGAACGGCCCATCTTCAACCGCCCATCTGATGAACGGCTGATGTGAAGCCGTTCATGCCCTTAGGCACTTGATTCTCATAAAATACATTCAATTGACCAAAGCCAAGGCCCATTAAGCCCCGAATCACCACGAATTGCACCAAGGAGGGAGACGACCCATAAAACGAGCCCGAGTCATGCCACAAAATGGCCCAGTGAATGATGAACAACTCGAGGCATCAACTAATGGGAGTAAGAGAAACGGCTCAAATTATCGGTATAAAACGGGTGTCAACAGGATCGTAAGGAAGGGTGGAATCTGTTTTCTATTCTTCCACTCGGTGGGCCTGGCCGTGCGGCTTGGACGACGACGGTGGGCTCCTCAGTTTTGAAGGCATGGCCAGTACACCGAGGTGGCCATCCTAATGTGTTGGCCTCGCGGTACTACTGCCTTCCGCTGGCTTGTGTGGGCCTACTGGTTCCCTGTAATGGGTGGAGCTTGCCGGTCTTCTTCCGAGCGCGGGTGGCCGGAGCTACTGGCCAAGTTTTCCTCGTGCAGGCCTTCTACCAGTGAAGCCCTTTGTTGGGCTGGGGATCTTGTCCCTCTTCTCTGGCATAGGAGGCTTCTCCGTGGGTACCCTTCCACGGAACAAAAATGGGTACCTACGCTTGCTTGAAGACTCTGCATGATCGTCAACAGAGGATGGTGCCTGGGAAGCGAGTTGTTGGAGTCATATGTCGCCATCGTCGAGCACTTTTGTTTCTCCATGTACTTATATCTGGCCCGCGTGGGGGTACTTTGCCGATTTTCTAGTAGCTTGTAATTTGACTAAAGAAATACAAATTCTTTTATTCTGAGCCAATATTGGTGTGTACCTTTTGTTGGAGTTTTTCTACGTGCTTTTCTTGGTGATCTTCCGTACTCATCTTCCACGGTGCTCGTGTCCTCTGTAGGGACCCTTAGGTCACCACTTCATTTTTGAGGGGAGCCGTGCTCGCCTCTAGGGAACCCATAGGTTACCTCCTTGTTTTCAACTTTTCAAGGGGAGCGGTGCTCGCCTCTGGGGAGCTCTTAGACTGCCTTCTCATTTTCAAGGGGAGTAGTGCTCACCTCTAGGGGGCCCGTAGGCTACCTTGTTGTTTTCAAGGTGAGCGATGCTCGCCTCTAGGAAACCCATAGGCTACCTTGTTATTTTCAAGGGGAGCTGTGCTCGCCTCTAGGAAACCCATCGGCTACCTTGTTGTTTTCAAGGGGAGTCGTGCTCGCCTCTAAGAAACCCGTAGGCTACCTTCTTATTTTCAAGGGGAGTCGTGCTTGCCTCTAGGAAACCCGTAGGTTACCTTTCTATTTTCAAGGGGAGCGGTGCTCACCTCTAGGGAACCCTTAGGTTACCTTCTTTTATTTTCAAGGGGAGTCGTGCTCGCCTCTAGGAAACCCGTAGGCTACCTTCTTATTTTCAAGGGGAGTGGTGCTCGCCTCTAGGAAACCCATAGGTCACCTTCTTTCATTTTCAAGGGGAGCGATGCTCGCCTCTAGGGAACCCGTAGGTTACCTTCTCGCTGTTTGCGGGCAACTTACCCTAGTGGAGCACGGCTGGTGACATTTTACTAAAAGTATTTCCTGAGGTTGACAGAGTTCCACGTTCTGGGTACCTCTCTCCCCCCAAGCGTCACTAGCATGTACACTCCTTTTCCGAGTGCTTCTGCTACCCGGTATGGGCCTTCCCAGTTGGGTGTGAGTTTTCCCGTGGCTCTTGACGGATCAGCCACGCTTGCTCTTCATAGAACTAGATCTCCGGGGAAGAAGTGTCGCTCTTTAACTCGGGCGTTGTAATATTGTGCCAGCTTCTGCTGGTACGCCGCAAGCTTTATCTGGGCACTGGTTCTTCTTTCATCGAGCAAGTCCATATTTTCTCGCATCGCCTGGTTGTTTCTGGCCTCATCAAAGTGTCCCACTCATAACGAGGGGTTGGATATTTCCATAAAGACTACTGCCTCAGCTCCGTACGCGAGATGGAAGGGTGTCTCTCTGGTGGTGGCTCTAGCGGTGGTCCGATGAGCCCACAGGATGCTGGGGATCGAATCAATCCACATGTCTCCTGCTTGATCCAAGCGAGTCTTGATGCCGTGGAGTAGAGTTCGGTTGGCGTTTTCTACCAATCCGTTGGCTTGGTGATGTCCCATCGAGGTATAGTGGTTCCCGATCCCCAACTCTGAGCACTTCTCCTGAAAGGCGGTGCTCGCGAACTATCTGTCGTTGTCGGTAGTGAGAACTCTGGGGATTCCAAACCGGTAAATGATGCTCCGTAGTATGAATTTCCAAGCTGCTTCGCTTGTTATCTTTCTCAAAGGTTCAGCTTCGATCCATTTGGTAAAGTAGTCTATGGTGACTATGAGGAATTTCTTCCACCCTTGTACTTCAGGGAAAGGCCCCAGTATGTCGATCCCTCACCGCACGAATGGGCGAGGCTCCGTCGAGGCGTGGAGCTGCGTCACAGGTTGGTGGTGCAGGTGGGAGTATTTTTGACATTGGGGGCACCTCTGAACGTAGTTGAGGCAGTCCTACTGTAAGGTGGGCCACCAGTACCCTTGTCGGATCAGTGTCCTCGCGAGTGCTCACCCTCCCACATGACTTCCGCAGAGTCCTTCATGGACTTCTTGGATGGCCTGGCCGGCTTCCATGGGGAAGAGGCACTTGAGTAGAGGAGCTGAGAGGGACCGGTGATACAGCCAGCCATCCACCATAGTGAAATGGGCCGCTCTCGCCCACGTGCACCATGCTTCGGCGTGATCGCTGGGGAGCTGTTGCTGAAGGAGGAAATCGAGCAGGGGATCCATCCAGGAGGGTTCGTAGTCGATGGCGTTTACCTGGAGCACTAGATCATCTACGCTCGGTGCTGACAATTCCTCTATCAGGATCGATCTTGAGTTGGAGACCGTAGTGGCTGATGCCACACGGGAGAGGGCGTCTACTCGGACGTTCTCTTCACGCGGGATATGGACCACTTCGAACGGGCGAACTCGCTCGCCGCGGCCTTGGCCTTCTCCAAATATTTCATCATAGAGGGGTCTCGGGCCTCGAACTCCCCCCTGACTTGGTTGGCAATGAGCATGGAGTCACTGTATGCTCGCACGCTCGATGCCCCCAAGTGTTTCGCCATGCGCATCCCGGAAAGGAGCGCCTCATAGTCGGCCACATTGTTCATGGTCGGGAAGTTGAAGCGCAAGGCGTACTGTAGCTCTACGCCCTCTAGTGAGAGTAAGACCAGCCCCGCGCCGCTGCCCGCGGCGCAGAGGACCCGTCGACGTATAGCTCCCAGGCGGCGCCCGAGGTCTGCTCGGGTGAATCCTCGGTGGGTAGGGTGTATTCGACGATGAAATCCGCGAGTGCCTGGGCCTTGATCACTGTCCTCGGTCTGAACTTGATGCTGAATTCTCCCAACTCGATGGCCCACTTGACTAGTCTTCCGGATGCGTCCGAGTTCTGCAGAATTTACCGGAGGGGCTGGTCGGTGAGGACGGCGATCGGGTGGGCCAAGAAGTATGGCCATAGCTTGCGAGCGGCCGTAATCAAAGCGAGGGTGAACTTTTCAGTCCGCGAGTACCGAAATTACAGTCCTTGCAATGCTCAGCTGACGTAGTAAACGGGCTTCATGACTCTTACTTCCTCCCGTGTGAGCAAAGCACTCATGGTGTTGGGAGTCACAAACAAGTATAGGAGCAGCAGTTCCCCCCCTTGGGGTTTGGAGAGGACAGGAGGCACTGTCAGGTACCGCTTCAATTCCTCGAATGCCTGCTCGCACCCTTGGTCCCAGTCGATCCATCCTTTCTTCTCTGGCACCAGGTTGGCTTGCTTGACCAGCCGGAAGAAGGGTAGATGTAACACCCTGGTTTTTAAAATCTGAAATTTAATTGAAATAGTGAATTTTTAATTTAGATAAATGAATTTCGGAAATTAATATTATATTTCTCAGTGAATAGTGCTAGCGTAATTTTGACTTTCTCAAAAAAATCTAGAAAAATAGTAAATTGATAGGTAATGATTTATACAACAACTTTGCCTTGTTGAATTTTATCAGTAAAAATCTGTAGTTAGATCTATTTATCGTTTAAGTGAGTTTCATTAAATAATATTTTATTCCTTGGAATAGTACTATCGAAAATTCTTCTACTTGATAAAAATCTATAAAAATGGTAATTTGGTTTCTGACAATGTATGTAACAAATTTGTCTTCTGGGATTAACCCAGTGAAAATCCGTAGCAAGATCTATTTAATGTTTTAAGTGAAAAATCCACACTTTTCAACCTTTACCTAACCTTGACTTCAAACACAAAATTCGACCTTAATATTCAACCATTTGATCTGAAATTGGTGTCAAATTAAAGGCCATGATCTTAACTTCAATAGCCCTCTAAAAATTGCTCGAAACCCTAACCCTAATTCAGGCGGCTGGTCGAGTTTGACTTGGTCCTTGATTTCAGCGCCTTGTTTAACACGCCTCTTGTGGCATCGATTCCTCTCTCCACAGACCATCCCAGAACGTGTATAAACTATCTTTCTTCCTCCTTTGTTCTTCCTTGTTCTTCATCAAATTGAGGTAGGTTCTCTCGGGCTCAAACATCAAATCATATATCAAAATGTTCAGCATGAAGTCCTCTTTCTTTTGATATATAAAGCCCCAGATATCATGTAGTATCCTGCGAGTATTTCGAGGTTTAGTAGAAGCATGTTAGAAGCATGTTAGATTAGGGTTAACATTGTTCCTTCTTCGATTTAGTTCTGATTTCAGGACGTAAATATGAAATTGATCCATGTATCTTGTAGAGTTTTTCGTGCTCTTTCCATTGATTATAAAAGCCATAAATTCCATCCAGCATGTTTAGAGAATTTCTGTTCGTAGTAACAGCATGTTTAGACCTAGTTTTGATGTGTTCTTCCAAGTTGATTTCTGATTTCGACTGATTTCGAAGTGTTAATCCTGATCCATATGAACCATTTCATATATGGTTGGATTTAGCATCGTAGTGGCTTTCTTTTGACATAAGAAGCCCCAATTTTTGTTCTGTATGTTGAGAGAATTTTACGTTTTAGCCACAGCATGTCAGAATTAGGGTTCCCGTGTTCTTGCCTTAATAAACCTTGATTCCGGAAAGATAATTTGAAATTGGCCTTACTGTTAGATAGTATTCTCTGTTAGCTTTCCAACGGTACCAAAAGCCCCTTATTTGGAGTCCATTTCCATGAGTTATAAGAGTTTTAGTGCAACCCTATCAAACCTTGGCTTCCCGGCGTTCACCGGACGCAGCAGGGATGACCGGAATTGACCCAGGGATGGACGGTCTTACGATAGACCGCACATCTCTGTTGACCACTTTTGACCTTGGCATGGCCTGAGATAAACGGTTGTTCAGGAACCACACATCCCAGGATGAATGGTTCCAAACCAACCACATATCTAGATATAAGGTCCCGGAGCAACCACATAACTTGGACGGTCCTACGATAGACCACACATCCTGGATGGACGGTTCTCGAAGAACCACACATCCCAGGATGAACGGTTCCAAACTGACCACATATCTAGATGAACGGTCCCAAACTGACCACATATCTAGATAAACGGTCCATAAGTAACCACATATCCCCCTGGCAGGATAAAAGGTCCCCAGAGGATCACACAACTGGCAGGGTCAGGGATGGGCGGCCCATACCTGACCGCCCAACCCTTTGGGCTGCCCAGACAGAATCGCCCAAGCACTTGGGCGGCCCAACAGGAACCGCCCAACTCCCTGCTTCAGCCTTTGACCCCCGTTCAGCCCTGTTTAAGCCCAGGGGATATAAGGTCCAGTCCGAACCGTTTATCCCCTCAGAGAGTGACTTAATACTGGTTCTAATGCATTCTTTTTCATGTCATTAATGGTAATTAGTGAAATAGAAACCCACTTAATAAATGTCTAATTATGCAACTAAGTTCTTGTTAATTGCTTGTTATTCGTGCCTACGCGACTTACGCGATCTTGTTCATTAGCTTATCATCTTGAATCATTCTTTTTGGCATCTTGGCTTAACGTAAAACTTAATTATTATTAATTTGGCTTGTTATTAGGATTAATATGCCCATTAGCTTGCTGTTTAACTGATGTACTACAGTAGCGCAACACGATTAACTCTTATTGTGACTTGGTTATCGATCTTCTTGATGATTGTGCTTACCTTGAAATTCTGAAATGAATCTCCTTCCTACTTGAAATTGTTATTGCTACAAAGTCTAAACCTTGGAATTCTGGCCATAAATTGTGGAAGTCTAGATTCGTGGGATCTTTGATCCAAAGAAATCAATGCCTGGCAAACAATTAAGGGCTCGGTCTAGTCCTGGGAGGAGCGCCCGAACACTACGTGTACCCCCGGGGAGGTGATTGACTAGGTGTGGCATTTGGCACCAGTACTATGACATGAGTTAAATCTAGGACTGTCCACTACTCTTCACTACTCTCCACTACTCTCTACTACGTTGCACTTTCCACTCTTCGATGTTCTATACTCTACTTGTTGTTACTTTACTTGTTGTTACTTGGACGTGGAAATGAAATTACATACGTGCTTGACATGACTTGAATCGTCTTGATATGGCCAACTCTTTATCGTAATCTTCTGTAGTAAATTCTTATCTTTGTTATTCCTCTTAAGTATTACCATTCTGTTCCTTTATATTTCTTGACCTTGCAAGATCTGTTTTATTATCGTTGTTTCTTTATATCGTCATTTATTTCTCTTATTAGCATGGCATATGAAACTGTAATTTACTTGCTAATCACTTAAACTATGCCTGATGATAGAGTATAATTCCTACTGAGCTTTTTGCTCATCCCTACTTCCAACCCTTTTCAGGTTATGCGGGTATCGGTACGTGCATTGGGAAATGGATCAGTGTGATCGAGTGGAACCTGGAATCTAGAGTTGGAGTCTGCTCTTTCATTTTTTTGAGTCTAGCTAGTCTAGTTATTTCTTATTGTTATTTATTTTGAATCTTTTATTGTAAGTTGTTTCAAAATATATCTTTTTAAATTAATAAGAGTTCGTATTTTCTCAAAATGTGTGTCTGGCCTCTTTGTATTTTATTTTGATTATTTATCTTCCGCTCTTGTTATCGTGACTTATCTCTTGCCACGTTCCGAGCATCGCTTTCCGTTGCTATCGGTTCGGGGCGTGACAGTTTTGGTATCAGAGCCTCCTTGCCTGAGTCGCTTGGATTTTGTCCAAGTGTTGTCTCCTTGCCTGAGTCCCTTGGATTTTGTCCAAGAGTATAGGTTTTCCTAAGTTCTAGGCTTCCTAAGTTTTGCCTTGCATCCCAATGACCCGGTATATCAAAAGATGTTGTCCGGACGTTAGGCTACGCCTCTCGGGAAGATCGCATACTTGCGCGAGTGGTCTTCGGATCGATTATCTCCGCCAGGTACCGAGTTTTGGTCATGTCTAGGTGCATAGTACCCCTAACCTTGTTAAAGTCTTAGAACCCGACCTGGTGAGATTGGGTAGTATCGTGGGGTAAGTAATAAAATATATGCAAGATTGTGTTGCGTTACGCGTAAGGGTAATGAAAGGTTAACCATATAACTATCTTGCAAGTTTTTAAGCCAATTCTTAAAATGAAACCGAGTGGTTCCGGTAAGCTAAGTTTCGGTTCCGCGAAAGGCTGCCGACTCCGTCGTAAGGAAACCCGACGTAATAAGAAGAAGAAGCGTAGTATTAGTATATGGTATCGTTATCTATTACCCCTAGCTATAGTTAATTCTTTTAATTGTATAGTTAACATGCTATTTTTAATGAATAAGATCATCTTAGTTAGCTAATTCCTTTCGTCATCAATTGTATAGTTAACATTATTTTAATGAGTAAGATCATCTTAGTTCGAACATTCACATAACTGATAATAGTCGGTGAATTTGGCGACCAAATTCCTTTAAGTGGGGGAGGGTGTAACACCCTGGTTTTTTAAATCTGAAATTTAATTGAAATAGTGAATTTTTAATTTAGATAAATGAATTTCAGAAATTAATATTATATTCCTCAGTGAATAGTGCTAGCGTAATTTCGACTTTCTCAAAAAAATCTAGAAAAATAGTAAATTGATAGGTAATGATTTATACAACAACTTTGCCTTGTTGAATTTTATCAGTAAAAATCTGTAGTTAGATCTATTTATCGTTTAAGTGAGTTTCATTAAATAATATTTTATTCCTTGGAATAGTACTATCGAAAATTCTTCTACTTGATAAAAATCTATAAAAATGGTAATTTGGTTTCTGACAATGTATGTAACAAATTTGTCTTCTGAGATTAACCCAGTGAAAATCCGTAGCAAGATATATTTAATGTTTTAAGTGAAAAATCCACACTTTTCAACCTTTACCTAACCTTGACTTCAAACACAAAATTCGACCTTAATACTCAACCATTTGATCTGAAATTGGTGTCAAATTAAAGGCCATGATCTTAACTTCAATAGCCCTCTAAAAATTGCTCGAAACCCTAACCCTAATTCAGGCGACTGGTCGAGTTTGACTTGGTCCTTGATTTCAGTGCCTTGTTTAACACGCCTCTTGTGACATCGATTACTCTCTCCACAGACCATCCCAGAACGTGTATAAACTATCAAAATGAAGCCCTTCCAGTCTATTTTCGTTTGGTAGCAGCGGCAGTCGCTGAAGTTTTCAGATCTGGGAGATATCTCGCGTTGAGTGCGTGGGTGTCAGCTTCCTTCTTTCTTTCTTCCTCCTTTGTTCTTCCTTGTTCTTCATCAAATTGAGGTAGGTTCTCTCGGGCTCAAACATCAAATCATATATCAAAATGTTCAGCATGAAGTCCTCTTTCTTTTGATATATAAAGCTCCAGATATTATGTAGTATCCTGCGAGTATTTCGAGGTTTAGTAGAAGCATGTTAGAAGCATGTTAGATTAGGGTTAACATTGTTCCTTCTTCGATTTAGTTCTGATTTCATGACGTAAATATGAAATTGATCCATACATCTTGTAGAGTTTTTTGTGCTCTTTCCATTAATTATAAAAGCCCTAAATTCCATCCAGCATGTTTAGAGAATTTCTGTTCGTAGTAACAGCATGTTTAGACCTAGTTTTGATGTGTTCTTTCAAGTTGATTTCTGATTTCGACTGATTTCGAAGTGTTAATCCTGATCCATATGAACCATATCATATATGGTTGGATTCAGCATCGTAGTGGCTTTCTTTTGACATAAGAAGCTCCAATTTTCGTTCTGTATGTTGAGAGAATTTTACGTTTTAGTCACAGCATGTCAGAATTAGGGTTCCCATGTTCTTGCCTTAATAAACCTTGATTTCGGCAAGATAATTTGAAATTGGCCTTACTGTTAGATAGTATTCTCTGTTATCTTTCCAACGGTACCAAAAGCCCCTTATTTGGAGTCCATTTCCATGAGTTATAAGAGTTTTAGTGCAACCCTATCAAACCTTGGCTTCCCGGCGTTCACCGGACGCGGCAGGGATGACCGGAATTGACCCAGGGATGGACGGTCTTACGATAGACCACACATCTCTGTTGACCACTTTTGACCCTGGCATGGCCTGAGATAAACGGTTGTTCAGGAACCACACATCCCAGGATGAATGGTTCCAAACCAACCACATATCTAGATATAAGGTCCCGGAGCAACCACATAACTTGGACGGTCCTACGATAGACCACACATCCTGGATGGACGGTTCTTGAAGAACCACACATCCCAGGATGAACGGTTCCAAACTGAACACATATCTAGATGAACGGTCCCAAACTGACCACATATCTAGATAAACGGTCCATAAGTAACCACATATCCCCCTGGCAGGATAAAAGGTCCCCAGAGGATCACACAACTGGCAGGGCCAGGGATGGGCGGCCCATACCTGACCGCCCAACCCTTTGGGCAGCCCAGACAGAACCGCCCAAGCACTTGGGCGGCCCAACAGGAACCGCCCAACTCCCTGCTTCAGCCTTTGACCCCCGTTCAGCCCTGTTTAAGCCCAGGGGATATAAGGTCCAGTCCGAACCGTTTATCCCCTCAGAGAGTGACTTAATACTGGTTCTAATGCATTCTTTTTCATGTCATTAATGGTAATTAGTGAAATAGAAACCCACTTAATAAATGTCTAATTATGCAACTAAATTCTTATTAATTGCTTGTTATTCGTGCCTACGCGACTTACGCGATCTTGTTCATTAGCTTATCATCTTGAATCATTCTTTTTGGCATCTTGGCTTAACGTAAAACTTAATTCTTGTTAATTTGGTTTGTAATTAGTATTAATATGCCCATTAGCTTGCTGTTTAACTGCTGTACTACAGTAGCGCAACACGATTAACTCTTATTGTGACTTGGTTATCGATCTTCTTGATGATTGTGCTTACCTTGAAATTCTGAAATGAATCTCCTTCCTACTTGAAATTGTTATTGCTACAAAGTTTAAACCTTAGAATTCTGGCCATAAATTATGGAAGTCTAGATTCGTGGGATCTTTGATCCAAAGAAATCAATGCCTGGCAAACAATTAAGGGCTCGGTCTAGTCCTGGGAGGAGCGCCCGAACACTACGTGTACCCCCGGGGAGGTGATTGACTAGGTGTGGCATTTGGCACCAGTACTATGACATGAGTTAAATCTAGGACTGTCCACTACTCTTCACTACTCTCCACTACTCTCTACTACATTGCACTTTCCACTCTTCACTGTTCTGTACTCTACTTGTTGTTACTTTACTTGTTGTTACTTGGACGTGGAAATGAAATTACATACGTGCTTGACATGACTTGAATCGTCTTGATATGGCCAACTCTTTATCGTAATCTCCTGTAGTAAATTCTTGTCTTTGTTATTCCTCTTAAGTATTACCATTCTGTTCCTTTATATTTCTTGACCTTTCAAGATCTGTTTTATTATCGTTGTTTCTTTATATCGTCATTTATTTCTCTTATTAGCATGGCATATGAAACTGTAATTTACTTGCTAATCACATAAACTATGCCTGATGATAGAGTATAATTCCTACTGAGCTTTTTGCTCACCCCTACTTCCAACCCTTTTCAGGTTATGCGGGTATCGGTACGTGCATTGGGAAATGGATCAGTGTGATCGAGTGGAACCTGGAACCTAGAGTTGGAGTCTGCTCTTTCATGTTTTGAGTCTAGCTAGTCTAGTTATTTCTTTTTGTTATTTATTTTGAATCTTTTATTGTAAGTGGTTTCAAAATATATCTTTTTAAATTAATAAGAGTTCGTATTTTCTCAAAATGTGTGTCTGGCCTCTTTGTATTTTATTGTGATTATTTATCTTCCGCTCTTGTTATCGTGACTTGTCTCTTGCCACGTTCCGAGCATCGCTTTCCGCTGCTATCGGTTCGGGGCGTGACAGTAGACATCGTTCGGCGGCTCGGGATAAGAACCGGGCCAGAGCGGCGACGCGCCCGATGAGACATTGTACGTCCCTCACTCGTCGTGGTTGCTCCATCTCCAACACCGCTTTGATCTGGTCGGGGTTGGCTTCGATCCCTCGGTGGGTTACGAGGAACCCTAAGAACTTGCCTGACCGAACCCCGAACGCACACTTAGCAGGGTTAAGTTTCATGTTGTACCTTCTGAGCGTAGCGAAGGTCTCAGCCAAGTCGCGCAAGTGCTCGGCTGCTCGGAGGCTTTTCATGAGCTTGTCATCGATGTAGAGCTCCATGTTACGGCTGATCTACGTGTCAAACATATGGTTGACTAGGCATTGGTAAGTAGCTCCCGCATTTTTTAGTCCGAATGGCATACGCGTGTAGCAGTAGAGGCCATGGTCGGTGATGAACGCGGTCTTGTCTTGGTCGGGCTGATGCATGCTGATCTGATGGTATCCTGAATAGGCGTCAAGGAAGCTCAGCATCTCGTGCCCGGCCGTGGCGTCGACTAGCTGGTCGATCCGTGGCATGGGGAAGCTATCTTTGGGCGTGGCTTTATTGAGGTCGGTGTAGTCCACGCACATTCGCCTCATCCCGTTGTTTTTGGGTACTAGGACAACATTTGCTACCCAATCTGGGTACGGCATAGGCCGGAGTAGTCGTGATCGCAATTTCTCGCCTACTTATTGCCTGATGATGGCCTGTCGCTCGGGGTTGCATCATCTTCGGCGCTGCTGCACCTGGCGGCAGTTGGGGTCCAACCTTAGTTGGTGCGTAATGACCTCTGGGGGAATCCCGTGGAGCTCATCCTCGGACCAGGCGAACACGTCTTGATTGGCCACGAGGAAGCTCGCATACGCTAGTTTGTCGTGCTCGGGCAAGGTAGCGCCGATCTTTAATGACCTAATCGGGTCATCCCTGACCTGGATGAGGTACAAGTCCTCGGCCGGAGCCCTCGTGCTCAGACTCGGGTCTTCGACCCTTGCCTTCTTCTCTGGAGGCGCTTCTTCAGGGCGTCGGTCGCGGGTGGAGATGAGGTAGAATCTCCTCGATTCCTGTTGATCACCCCGGACTTCCCCTACCCCATGGGGGTGGGAAATTTTAGCTTCTGGTGGTAGGAGGAAGGGACGCCTCGAAGCGTACCGAGGATTCCTCGGTCGATGATAGCGTTGTATCCCGTCATTGCACGGACCACAGCAAAGTCGGCGAGGAAAGTTACCTCTCTCGGTGTCGTCCCGAACGTGATCAGGAGCGTAATACGCCCTTCTAGGCGAACAGTCGTGCCGGAGAATCCGTATAGCGGTGTGTGCAATGGCGCGAGTTGTGATACATCCACTCCCATGAGTACTAGACAGTCGTATGTAATAACATCATGTCTGCTTCCATTATCCACCAGAATGCATCGCACAGTACATTGATTGATGGTGGCGGACACCACCAGATCATCGGAGTGGGGCATCGTGACGCCTTCAAGGTCATCCTTGGAGAAGACTATGGGGTCTCCCGGGTGGCCTGGGGGATAACCCCCTCGGGGTCCCTTCACCCTGGTCCACCGTTTTGAGGGCCGTCGCATACCGACGCCTCTACTCGCGCTATCTCTCCCGGCCGCGGGCCCCCCAGAGATCATCATGATCTCCTTTCCGTTGGGCCGGTTGTCGATCGGGGCAACCGTCTTCTGTCATCTCTCGGCGGCCTTGGCGAGGAACTTATCGAGGAACCCTCTGCGTACGAGGTCCTCGATGGCATCCTTCAGGTTGATGCAATCGGCGGTGTCGTGGCCATGGTCCCGGTGGAACCGGTAGTACTTCTTCTTATCCCGTGAGTTAGGATCTGACTTCATCTGCGAGGGCCATTTGAGGAACGGCTCCTCATGAATTTTTATCAGGATCTGATCGGGCGGGGCCGTCAGGGGCGTGTAGTGGCGATATCCACCCTTTCCTTCTCGGAGCGGTCGCGGTGGTCTCCATCGCGCCGCTCTCACTTGCTCCGACCCTCGCACGGTGGGTCGGCGGTTCTTTTGCGGTCGGGCTGGTCGGTCCCGGCCGCGCAGTGCAGGGCCGCAGAGTTCTCCTCGCAGTTCGCGTGCTTCTCGGCCAGCGCGAGAAGGTCTGGAAGGGTCGTCAGGGTTTTGACTCCGAGCACGCGCTGGAGGATGTGATCTCACGTCCCCTGAGTGAGTGCCGTGGTGGCGATGCCAACGTCGAGGTGGGGGATCCGGAGTGCCTCCGCGCGAAAATGAGAGACGAAGTCCCATAGCGCCTCTTCCTTCCCCTGCCTGAGGGCGAGCAGGGTTACTGCTGATTTGGCTACCTTTCGGCAGCCTACAAAGTTCTCCTTGAACAGCCTCTTGAGTTGTTGGAAGGAGGAGATTGTCCCGGCCGGTAGGCACTCGAATCACGCCCGGGCGTTCTCTCGAAGAGTGGTGACGAACGCTAGGCACTTTACGGTGTCCGAGGCCCGGTGGAAGACCAGGTGGGACTCGAAGCCGTGCAGGTGGTCGGCCGGGTCGGTGGTGCCATCGTAATAGGTGAACGACGGTAACTGAAGCTTCGGCGGGATGGGGGCTTCCATGATCTCCCTAGAAAAGGGGGCGTGGACGTCTTGGTCATCGTCGATGAGGCCGCGATTCTTAGTGGCCAGGAGGACGTCATCCAGGTATCGGACCTTGTCCTCTATCTCATCGAACCGCTAGAGCCGACGGTCCATCTCCGGATTAGAGTGGAGGGGGTTCCGTCCCCTAGATGTGGGTACGCTGCGCGATCGCCAGTTTCTTGTGACGGAGGCACGGGACGCTTCTCGTACCTATCGGAAATTTTCTCCGACTTGGCCTTCTCTACCCTCCCGTCGCTCGGGCGGGGGGTGCTGAGGCCTCTGGTCTCGGAGCTCCCGACAGAATTCTGCCAGGACTCGTATTTCCTGGCGGAGCTCATCTAGGTCACCTCGGGTGACCTCTTGTCGGTGGTGCGTGGAAGAAGCTTCTTGCAACTCCCGACGGGAGTTGGGTCCCTGGTGGGATCCTCATCCCCGGTTGCTGGCATTGCGAAGGCTTCCACGGGGCGCCATAGCTTTTCGCTCGTAGTTCTCACAGACGGCGCCAAGAAGTGTAGTGGCAGGAAAATGGTTCCTAGGCCACGTACCACCTTCTCTATTTATTTGTTGGGGGAAGTCATCTCGCGCCCGTGGATGCCTGCACACACCAAGAAACCGGAAGGGTGTCAGAAGGAGTCCCGGGTGTTACCCCAGGGGACAACCCTCCGATGTTTAAGTCAGCATGGGATTTAATGAGCGATAGAGAGGAGCAGAGTGAGACAGAAGTAGGGGCCGTAGTAGTTGTTCCAAGAGGCGTGTAGATCCTTTATACGCGTGCTCACCGGTCCCAGTGGGCTCTCAGAGAGTGCTCGCTGGGTGGCAAGGCCGCTCAGAAGGAAGAAGCTCTCTGGATGTAGATGACCCTCTCGTTGTCGTTGCTAGTCGGGGCTACTCTCTTCTCAGTAAGAAGCTCTGGGGCAGGAGTATCCTCTTGCATAGTAGCGTGGAGTCTAGTAGAATAATCTATCGTGCTCCTCTCTCTCGTCGGTGTCCCTTTTATATGGGTTGTCCTGGAGCGAAGGCCTCATCCCTTGATAGGGAAGGATCCGTTTAGTTGGAGTAACGTTCCCCGCTATGTTGGCGGGAGTTTCGCGTTGGGGGGCGATAGCCCCGGCATCGGCCGGTTCCTAGGCGAGTCTTGTGGCACTCATAGGGCATGCTCACCCGTTATGGGGTCAAGGCCGACGTCGCGGGGGGCAACGGTCGGTCGTCGGAGTTTCCTCCAGCGAGAACCGCGCTTGGGCCGGCCTTATCGGCATCGTGGAATCCGATGCTCTGTTGGGCCGGCCTCTTTCTTATTGGGCTGAGCATGTGTGCTCTCCCCTTGTCTGGGCTTGGCACGTCCGAACCTTAATGGGCCGCGCGTGCGTGGGCCGCATCTGGGCTAAACCAGATTTACCCTCCTCAGCTGTGTACTGATGTGTGCTAAATTGTTTTGAATGATTGGCAACAGTTCTGTTTGACTTCGTTGACTAAAGAGTTGACTTTGTCTACTTTGTCTTGATATGATGATGTGTGTATTTTGATGAATTTCATTTGTCAGATTATCATATAAATGTTGTCTACATCTTCATACTTAATATGTGCATAGAATAGAGTCGGTGCTACAATAAATTCACTATGTATTGAGTCCGTGCATATGCTGCATTTCAACTGAATAAGGTCTGTGCATGCATACATCAAGTCGGTGCCATTCCATATTCATAACAGATTGTGTCCGCGCATATGTTGCACTTCAAGCAAATAAAGTCTGTGCATGCTTACATCAAGTCGGTGCAACCTTCGTTGCTGCACGCGACTAAGTCTGTGCATATGTGCGTCTCATGCAAACACAGTCTGTGCATGCTTGCATCCAAGGGACATCAAGTCGGTGCAATCTTTATTGCTGCACGCGACCAAGTCGGTGCATGCGAGATCTAGGGTCACGTAGTCAGTGCAACAGCTATCGTTACATGCGATCAAGTCGATGCAAATCTCGCACCGTGCACATAAAGTCTATGCATTTATCTTAGGTAAGTCTCGCATGGTCATAACTAAGTCTGTGCAACTCTCATCTTTTGCACGCACAAAGTCTGTGCAAGGTTGCTCACGGGACATTGGGTCAGTGCAACGTTCACTCTTTGATTATACATACTCAGTGCATTCCTTGCTAGTAAACACCATGTCAGTGCAATGTTTGCATCTCGTATATATAATGTCTGTGCACTTGTTAGTCTTATAGAAAAATCAAGTCTGTGCATTTCCATTCTGATAATATATCAACTCTATGCAATCTCTACATTATGTTTAACCGTCATAAGCTGCCATTGAGTCTGGCACTTTGACAGGATGCCTGTTCGTGGAAGTTAAGAAAGGCACGTGATCCAAGAATGGAGGACGAACCCTGATAGTGACACGTGGAAACCAGCCAAGCCCGGATGCTGCCACGTGGCTGCACAACTCCAGATCTGGATAAGGCGATTGGACGGGAAATGTGGTTTCCATGCGCCCATCTCTCAGAAGCCTCCATATATGGAGATGTAGAAGATTGATGAAAGAAGAGCCTTCGTAGAGAGATACAAGTAGAGAGAGGAAGAGCAAGCACGATCAAGCCAGATAGAGATAGAAGATCTGTGAGAGAACCTTGAGAGAAGTGTTTCGTGAAAGTTTTTGTTATTAGTCTCCTGGTTTAGAACCGGAGCTGACCTGCTCATTGTTGAGCTACATTTCGTTTGCTTTTTGAGTTTCAGTTTTCCTCTTTTGTTTTAAAAACTCCTGTTACTTAAGCTGTGTGTCAGCGTTGCAGAGAAGGATTTCTCTTGACAGGTTAAGCTGTAAACCTCAGCGGTAGAGGTGGATTCCTCTGGATAGCGAAACTGTAATGCTCAGTGAATTATAGGGAAGGAATTCCTCGAAGCTGTGTATCAGCGGCCAAGCTATTTGTTAGCAGTGAAGCCACACTCGGTTGAGTGTGGGGTGGACGTAGATCTCTGCAGGAGATCGAACCACCTAAAAACATATTGTCTTGTGTGGTTGCATTCTGATCTGTGTCCATTTCCATCTCCACGCTACTTCCCGTTAGATGGATGTTTAGGAACGATCGCTTAAGTTGCTTCTCTCAGACTATGGTTAAGTGTTTTTCAACTATCCTACAGTAGTTCGATTTAATTCCGCACCAGTAGCTGCTGTAGAAATTTTATTAGGCGATTGATCTATTCACCCCCCTCTAGATCCCACATCAATTGGTATCAGAGCCTAACTCTTCTGTAGGGACTAACGTCCTGAGGAGCTCACTATCATGGATTCTAAGGGGATGACAGTAGAGGGACACTCCACCACCAAGCCTCCGTACTTTGATGGATCCAACTATGCATACTGGAAGAATCGTATGCAAGTGTTTTTGAGGGCGAAGGATTACGAGATCTGGAAAGTCGTGAGCAAGGGACCATTCGAGCTACATGAGAATGAGGATGTATGGACAAGGGAAGATATCCGCAAGTCAACACTGAACTGGAGTGTGATCAATGCCATCCAGTGCGCCCTTCACCCCACAGAATTCTCCCGGGTATCATCCTGCTCTACAGCGAAGGAGATGTGGGATAAGTTAGAAGTAATATATGAAGGGACTTCTCAAGTCAGAGAGACCAAGGTGAACTTGCTGGTATCAGAGTATGAGGCGTTTAGAATGAAGCCGAATGAGACTATTATTGATATGTATGCTCGCCTCACAATCATAGCAAATGGTCTCAGAAGTCTTGGAAAGACTTACTCCGATTATGAGATAGTAAGGAAGATTATGCGCTCCCTAACTCCAATTTGGCACACCAAGGCTACAGTGATCAAGGAGTCTTGGGATCTAAAGAATACTAAGGTTGATGAGTTGATTGGTTCACTCATGACTTATGAGATGAACCTGCCAAAGACTGAGGAGGTGGAGAAGAAGAAGAAACCTATTGCGCTGAAGGCAAGCTCCAGCCAATCCAGTCATAGTGGATCCCCCAATGATCAGAGTCTTTCTGGATCAGAATTTGAAGGAGATCCGCTAGCTATGCTGACTAGAAAATTCAGAAGATTCCTAAGAAAAGAGGGAAGATATCTCGGAGGAGGACAGCAAAGAGGCAGGAGACAAACTAGGTATAAATATAATCCTGCCAAAAAGGTTGATACTAATGTCTGTTATCACTGTAGGAAAGCTGGCCATATGAAGGCAGACTGTCCGGAGCTCCAAAAGATGAAAGAGAAATCAAAGAAGAGGAATACCACAGGGAGAGCTATGGTGAGTACCTGGAGCGATGAGGACGAGGGCAACTTAATCTGCACTTCTAAGAGTGATAGAGAGGAAAGCAAAATTTGCCTGATGGCCAAAGATGATGATAAAGAAGATGAAGCTGATGAGGTATCCTCTCCTTTTGAACACTACACTATTGCTGATTGGGAGGATGCATTTGGTGACTTGTTAGACAAAGTAGATGACATCAGAAAAGAAAACATGCATCTAAATAATAAAATTAATTCTCTCATGAATGATACTATACTATCTGATAGAATTACTTATCTTCAAACTAAAAATGATGTCTTAAAGAAATCTTGTGCTGAAATTGATGATATGAAAAATGCTTTGATTGATGCTAGAAAGGAAAATGAGACACTGGAAAATATAATTGATGATCTAAAATTGAGACTACAAAAGTATGAAAATTAGATGAAGATTGTCAATGAGAAATATGAAGTTGTTCTATGTGTTAACACATAACTTAAGAAATCAATTAAAAATCTAGAAAATCAAAACAAGGATAAACTTCAAGTTATTGAGAATATGACCCAAGGGACTGAGAACCTGAATGCTCTTTTGGGGTCTAAGGTTAACTTTAGAAGAGAGGGTCTAGGATTCAATCAAACAGCTAAAAAGAGTTTTGTACTGAAGACCATCTCATTTGTAGCTGAAAAAGAAAAAGGGCCTCTCATCAAAATGCACTATGGAAATAATTCAGAAAAACCTGCTAATTCCAAAATGCCCAGCGCCAAGGACAAGGGCAAACAAAAAATTGGTGAGTCGAGCCATGTGAGCACAAATTATCCCACTCCTCAGGGCAAGTTTCAGGTTAGGGGTCAACCGTCACTCACACCCAAACCCCAGACTAGGTTCTCAAAGCCTCAACAAAAAAAGACCCAAACTAAACCCATGCACACGTCAGGTGGGTCTAAGATATTCGGGAAATGCAATTCAGATAGGGGTCAAACCAGTCAATCTTACCATCCCAGAGTTCAAACTTATCACACCTACTTTCATGCTCAGTCATAACAGTTTAATAGGTCTGGAAGGGATAGAATTCAAGGGAGGTCTGGATATCATTCATATCCCACTCAGACTTATAGACCTCAGGCCAAAAACTGGGTTAGGCAATCCAGGACATGGAATTCTAGGAAACAAACTTCCTATGGTCAGCCTAGGACCAGCACTAGTCACACAACTCTGAATGCTTATTGGTCTAGGCACTGGCACAACCATGCTCAAGCGGCTAATAATAATGGTGCCAGAACACAAAACAAGAAAGGAAAGACTCAGTCTATTAATGCCGAAAAGAAGAACAACAATGAAAAGAATGTGAACAAATCCACCAAATAAACAACTCTAAAACAAATGTGGATTCCTAGGAATGTGTTGCCATGTTTGAGTAGCTTTACTTCAGTTATGGAGCCCAAACATTTTTGGGTTCCAAATCTTTCTGCTTAATTGGATTGCAGGTATGCCTGGCAGCCAAGCACAACATGTGGTACTTGGACAGTGGCTGCTCAAGGCACATGACAGGGGATAAAGCTAAGTTTTGTACGTTGACTGAGAAGAATGGAGGACAGGTCACCTTTGGAGGTAATACCAAAGGAAAAATTATTGGGTCAGGTAAGGTAGGTAAGTGTACTACTTGTTACATTGATGAAGTGTTGCTAGTTGAAGGACTTGCATATAATCTGCTTAGCATTAGCTAGCTGTGTGATAAAGGTCACCAAGTAGTCTTTGATTTTCATTGCTGCAACATCTATGAACCAGATTCTGATAGTGTTAAATTTTCTGGTAAAAGAGTGAATAACATCTACTTGGTAGATTTAGATGACATTGCTCATTCTAATCTTTGCCTCACTGCAAATAAAGATGACTTGGCATACCTGTGGTATCGTAGGTTAGGCCATGCCAGTTATACTGTTCTCTATAAACTGAATAAACATTGCATGGTTAGAGGACTCCCTGAAATGTCTTTTAAAATCAATAATGTTGTATGTGAAGCATGCACCCAGTCTAAACACACTAGGAAGTCTTTCAAATCCAGAACTGAGAACATGTCGTCCAAGCCTTATGAGCCGATTCATATGGACCTGTTTGGACCGACAAGATCAATCAGCTTATCAGGAAGAAGATATGGATTTGTATTAGTTGATGACTTCTCTAGATTTACTTGGGTGTTTTTCCTCACATACAAGAATGATGCATTCACTGAATTTCAGGAGTTTTATCTGAAAATAAAACAGAATAATGAAAATTCAATTCAGAATATTTTGTCGGATCATGGTGGTGAGTTTGAAAACTCACAGGTTGATGATTTTTGCAGGAGCAATGGAATCACTCATCGATTCTCCTTGCCTAGGACACCTGAGCAAAATGGAGTAGTGGAGAGGAGGAACCGAACTCTTGTGGAGATGGGTCGTACACTGCTAGTGCAAGGTAACCTACCAAGGAAGTTTTGGGCTGAGATAGTCAATACTGCATGCCATGTAATCAATAGAGCCATGGTAAGGCCATTTACCCAGAAAACACCATATGAAATTCTCAAGGGTAAGAACCTTCAATTGTTTACTTCAAGGTCTTTGGCTATAAATGCTTTATTCATGTCAATGTTAAAAGAGACCTTGATAAGTTTGAACCTAAAAGTGATCCGTGAATTTTCCCAGGATATTCAGAAACCACTAGAGCATATAGAGTGTACAACTTAAGGTCTAAAATAGTTGAAGAATCCCCACATATAGTCTTTGATGAAACCATTACTAAACCTAAAAATAGTATGTGTAGGGAACAAGATGATGGAGAAATTCTGAAAGAAGGAAGCTCTACAGATCAATCTGATGATGAAGATGCAAAGGAGCCTGGTACTCAAGGGGAGGTAAATGAGGGTCAAGGTAATCAGGTTATCAATGTGAGATTTCTTAGAGATCATCATGTAGATAATGTAATTGGTAACTTGCATGAACCTCCTAGGACCAGAGGTTATTTTAGAGCTCAGAATGAACTAAATGCTTATGCATTAGTTTCTCATGTTGAACCCAAAAACATTGACAGTGCCCTCAGTGATGTGCATTGGATCAATTCCATGCATGAGGAATTGAATCAATTTGATAGGAACAAGGTTTGGCACCTAGTTCCACCTCCTGATCATGGAACTGTCATTGGGACCAGATGGGTGTTCAGGAATAAAATCGATGAGCAGGGAAATGTTGTTAAGAATAAAGCCAGACTTGTAGCTCAGGGGTATAATCAGGAGTTTGGAATTGACTTTGAAGAGTCATTTACCCCTGTGGCTAGGTTAGAGGTAATTAGGATTTTATTAGCTTATGCTTGCTCATTAGGAATCACCCTTTAGTAGATGGATGTAAAATCTGCTTTCTTGAATGGAGAAATAAAAGAGGATCTCTTCGTGAGACAACCTTCAGGATTTGAATATTTAGACTTTCCTAGTTATGTCTATAAATTGAATAAAGCTCTCTATGGTTTGAAACAAGCTCCTAGAGCTTGGTATGATAGGCTCAGCAAGTTTCTTACAGATAAGAAATTTTCTAGAGATAAAATTGATCAAACTTTGTTCACAAAGGTATGTCATCCAGACATTCTCATTGTTCATAAATATGTGGATGATATAATTTTTGGTTCAACTAACCCAATAATGTGTAAGGAATTTTCTGATTTGATGACACATGAATTTGAGATGAGCTCAATGGGTGAGTTGAAGTTATTTCTTGGACTGCAGGTGACCCAAACAAAAGAAGGAACCTACATCACTCAGTTTAAGTACATAAGGGATATGCTGAAGAAATATTAATTTGAAAACCTCAAGGAGATTACAGCACCAATGGGTACTTCAACAAGTCTTGATGAGGACCCAAAAGGTAAACAAGTTGATAACAAGCTGTATAGAGGTATGATCGGATCCCTTCTCTATTATAATGCCCCAGGGTTTTTTTCGGATCTTTTAGTGGGTCTCGGAGTGTATTTTATGCTTTAGACATGTTTTTCCCTGATGTGCCTTCGGAACTCTATGCAGGGCGAACCGTGGCATTCTCCGACTCCAGGACAGTACCACTGCGTTGTGTTCCTTCCGAGGATCGCAGAGGTAATTTCTTGTAATTTTTTGAATTTCTACAATTTTTGGGTTTTTCTATATATATTAACCCTTTTCTCTCTCCCCTCTCATTCTCTCTTTCTCACTCTCTCTCATCTCTTTCTCTCCCCCTCTCCTCGGGCGGCCGACGGTGGCGGAGGAGGGCGCGGCGGCGATGGCAGGAGGCGAGGAACGGGGAACGGGTCGAGGATCGAGGGCCGGTGGCTCGTGGAAGCTCGGCCTCGGGTTCGTGGAGCGGCGAGGGTTTCACGGCGTTTTCTTCGTGCATCGGCGTCCACGGCGCGTCGTTTCTTCGGTGGAGGTAGGGAGATGGACCCCCGGCTCGTGGGCGGCGGTTCGAGTCTCGGGTTATCGGGTCTTCTCGGTAATCGGATTCTCGGGTCATTACATCTATCTTACTGCATCTAGGCATGATATTCAGTTTGTTGTGTGTTTATGTGCTAGATTTCAGGTTAGTCCTAAAGAGTCACATTTTTGTGCTGTCAAAAGGATTTTTAGATATCTGCCAGGCACCCAAGAGCTAGGTCTTTGGTACCCTGCTAGGTGTGAGCTAGACCTGTTAGCATACACTGATGCAGACTATGCTGGGTGTCGGATTGATAGGAAAAGCACTAGTGGATACTGTCAGTTCTTAGGTGGTTGCCTAGTGTCTTGGGCTTCTAAGAAGCAACACATAGTTGCTTTATCCACTGCAGAGGCAGAGTATGTTGTTGCAGGGAATTGTGCAGCCCAGGTACTATGGATTAAGCACCAACTTAATGATTATCAGAAAAATTTGGGTTGCATTCTAATTTTATGTGATAATACTAGTGCCATATGCTTGACTAAAAATCCTATTCATCACTCTAGGACTAAGCATATTGAAATAAAACATCACTTTCTTAGAGATGTAGTAAGTAAGAATGAAATTGAATTGATTTTTGTTGAAACAGAAAAACAAACTGCTGATATTTTTACAAAACCTCTTGAAAATGAAAGATTTAAATTCTTAAGAAGAGAATTAGGACTATGTAAATTTCAGCATGAAAATGACTTCTGATTTACTGACTTCATTCTTGAATTGGTATTTGACTTGGTCTGAAAATAAATATGTGTCTGCTTGTCTCTGAATAAACAATCTCTAAATTGTTGAATAATTTTTGTTCATAAATGCATTGTCAAATAAAATGGCATATAGATAGGGGGAGTTATTTCCTCTAAATCAAACATCAATTGGTATCAGTTGAGTTTGCCATATGCACTACTGAGGTCGGTGCAGGTTTATGCTATGAGCATTTGAAGTCGATGCGTGTTTCTGCACCAAATATATGTCAGTGCATGTCTTGCACTTAGTCGAAGCATAATGAGAGCATTCTGCATACAAGGTCAGTGCACCTTGTGTCTATGCAGCATCTAAGTCGGTGCACCTCATGTCTTACACATAACAGGTCGGTGCACTTGCATTCCATATGCATGTATAGTCGGTGCATTGCTTGCTTTATGCATGTTAAGGTTGGTACATGATGATGTCAAGAGGAGTTTAATCATTCTGGTTTTGGTGTAACCTTCTCAAACTCTCTCTTCACACTCAGAAGTTATCATTACATGGCATCAATTGCATCAATTGACCTCGTTCAGATCTACCTCTGTCACATTGTATCTTGATCACTCTTCTTGACACTTCCTATGAGCTGCTTCTGTGTTTTATCGTCTATTCTTCATTCTGAATGGATAACCGTCTTGCTATTGGTTCATTATGTGGAGCACCAATTATCACCAGCCTTCTTCTATAAGAATCACATTTGCTCTTTGAATGAACTGATGGTTTAATTTTAATAAACTGTAGAGTTTAAAGACTATTTTTAGAAAATAGGGTGGTAGAAAAACCTTTCATAGCTCTCAACCTTTCTTTCATAACTATGACAGATAAGATCTTCACTGTATCTGAAAATTACAGACTTAGTGAAGTCTAGACTGAGAAAATCAGAAAGAGTATTATTTTTTTAAACAAGTCACTTTAAAAAATTAAAAGGGCAGCAACAATAAAATCATTAGTAAAAGAAATGAATATAGTGACAGAGCAATGACTGGATTGTACTGGGAAACTGAACCCTCCATCAAGGAAATGGAGAGGAATTCATGTCATAAAGTGCTTCATGTTACCTCTGTTCACATGGTCAAAATTATAGGGTTGGTTTCACTTAGTAACTGGGGGTATTGGCGTCTGATAAACGTGTACCCTTAATGTCAAACGTGTAAATCATCTGTGTAGTTTCTGATCAGAGATAGATATGGGAGTTTATGCTTAGTAACTGGGGATACTTGCATCTAACCCACGTGTACCTTTAATGTCAAAAGTATAAATGACACTTGTCTATTCACTAAGCACAATTTCAAAATCTGAAGTGAAAAAGAATTGGTGTAACCCTTAAAATTTCAATTTCACTAAGTGTCAATTGTCTAACCTCAATACAAATTCAGGTTACTCTCCTTGACATTTATTGATTCTGAAATTAGTAGGATACAGTCTTGACCTAGTCAATCATGATTATGTGACTTAGGTTCATTGCTATAAACGGGTACTATAACTCTATTTTAGAAGAGCAGTGCATTCACTTTACCTTTTATAACTATTAAACCAGATTATTGTCAAATTGCACAGTGGTGACTCTTATGTCTGAAGAACTGCCAAATAATCTGCTCCTTTTCTGAACTATTACATAAGAATGTTAGTCTGTCTCCTACATCCTCCCTAGTTCTTCTTAGCTTCCATTGGCCTCCTTACTCTTTTTTTTGCTGATGGCAAAGGGGGAGAGATTACATCCTATGATCTTCACTTATTCTTCTCTAGACAGTGTTTATAAGGGAGAGATTTTGTTGGTAAAGGGGGAGAGAAGGGAAGAGAAAGGTTTCGTGCTATTTTGATTAAGAGGGAAGAGTCACTTATTCAGGGGGAAGAATGTTCATATAGTCTGCACAACATCTGACAGTCTGCATATCATCTGACCATGTTTTATGACTCGTCAAAATACATCATCTTTATGGCATTGATACGTAGGTTTGCCATTGGGGTTGCCATCATCAAAAAGGGGGAGAATGTTGGGTCTCCTCTGAATTGATGTACAGCTGTGTACTGTTGTATGCTGAATTATTTTGAATGATTGGAAACAGTTCTGTTTGACTTTGTTGACTGAAGAGTTGACTTTGTCTACTTTGTCTTGATATGATGATGTGTGTATTTTGATAAATTTCATTTGTCAGATTATCATATAAATGTTGTCTACATCTTCATACTTAATCTGTGCATAGAATAGAGTCAGTGCTACAATAAATTCACTCTGTATTGAGTCCGTGCATATGCTGCATTTCAACTGAATAAGGTCTGTGCACGCATACATCAAGTCGGCGACATTCCCTATTCATACCAGATTGTGTCCGCGCATATGTTGCACTTCAAACAAATAAAATCTATGCATGCTTACATCAAGTCGGTGCAACCTTCGTTGCTGCACGCGACTAAGTCCGTGCATATGTGCGTCTCATGCAAACACAGTCTGTGCATGCTCGCATCCAAGGGACATCAAGTCGGTGCAATCTTCATTGCTGCACGCGACCAAGTCGGTGCATGCGAGATCTAGGCTCACGTAGTCAGTGCAATAGCTATCGTTACAAGCGATCAAGTCGGTGCAAATCTCGCACCGTGCACATAAAGTCTGCATTTTTCTTAGGCAAGTCTCGCATGGTCATAACTGAGGCTATGTAACTCTCATCTTTTGCACGCACAAAGTCTGTGCAAGGTTGCTCACGGGACATTGGGTCAGTGCAATGTTCACTCTTTGATTATACATACTCAGTGCATTCCTTGCTAGTAAACACCATGTCAGTGCAATGTTTGCATCTCGCATATATAATGTTTGTGCACTTGTTAGTCTTATAGACAAATCAAGTCTGTGCATTTCCATTCTGATAATATATCAACTCTATGCAACTCTCTACATTCTGTTTAACCGTCATAAGCTGACATTGAGTCTGACACTTTGACAGGATGCCTGTTCGTGGAAGTTAAGAAAGGCACGTGATCCAAGAATGGAGGACGAACCCTAATAGTGACACGTGAAAAGCAGCCAAGCTAGGATGCTGCTACGTGGCTGTACAACTCCAGATCTGGATAAGGTGATTGGGCGGGAAACGTGGTTTCCACTCGCCCATCTCTCAGAAGCCTCCATATATGAAGATGCAGAAGATTGATGAAAGAAGAGCCTTCGTAGAGAGATACAAGCAGAGAGAGGATGAGCAAGCACGATCAAGCCAGATAAAGGGAGAAGATCTGTGAGAGAACTTTGAGAGAAGTGTTTCATGAAAGTTTTTTTTATCAATCTGTTGGTTCAGAACTGGAGCTGACCTGCTCATTGTTGAGCTACATTTCGTTTGCTTTTTGAGTTTCAATTTTCCTCTTTTGTTTTAAAAACTCCTGTTACTTAAGTTGTGTGTCAGCGTTGCAGAGAAGGATTTCTCTGGATAGGTTAAGCTGTAAACCTCAACGGCAGAGGTGGATTCCTCTAGATAGCGAAGCTGTAACGCTCAGCGGATTGTAGGGAAGGAATTCCCCGAAGCTGTGGATCAACGTCCAAGCTGTTTGTCAGCAGTGAAGCCACACTCGATTGAGTGTGGGGTGGACGTAGATCTCTGCAGGAGATCGAACCACCTAAAAACATATTGTCTTGTGTGGTTGCATTCTGATTTGTGTCCATTTCCGTCTCCACGCTACTTCCCGTTAGATTGATGTTTAGGACGATCGCTTGAGTTGCTTCTCTCATACTGTTGTTAAGTGTTTTTTGACTATCCTACAGTAGTTCGATTTAATTCTGCACTAGTAGCTGTTGTAGAAATTTTATTAGGCGATTGATCTATTCACCCCCCTCTAGATCCCACATCAGTCCGTTCCGGAGGGAGGACGTCATGGAGAGCATCTCAGCGACATAGGGGTGACCAAGAAAAGTGTAAAGGGCAAAAAGTGTCCCCTTCACTTCGTACTACATCTTTGAGATTTATATGATTGGGTAGAGTAGTCGGCCACCCTAAGGAAATCTGCAACTATTAGGAAGAACGTCAGAAGTAGCTCTGGGAGAGATCTCAGGGGAACAACCCTCCAATGCTTAAGTCAGGACCGCCCGAGGAGAGCTGTAGAGAAAGAGAATAGGAGAGGGAGAGGGTTGAGAGAATGTAGCCTAGAGAGGATGCTCGAGGAGTGCTCGGAGAAGGCGATGATCGCATGGGGAGCTCTCTCTCTCTTCCTTGCTGGGAGTGTCTCTCAGTTGCCTGGTGTATGTCTCTATCCTCTCTCTCTGTGTGTGTGTCTCTATGTATTTGCCCCCTTATGTCCCCGTCCAGGGACCTATTTATACTGGTCGTGGTGGCCTCGTCTGACTTAGCAATGGCATCATTCACGGAGTGGAGTCCTACCCGATCGTGGGATCGTGTGCCGCCTAGTCGTCCGTTCCTAAAGGGAGGATGCCGTGGAGAGCATCTCGTTGGCGTGGGGGTGACCTGGGTCACGTCGGGGAAAGTATGATGATAGTGCCCCAGTGTTCATCCGTTGGAAAATTCCATTGCACTCGGAACGCCCGTGCACGGATATCCCGCTCATGTGCTGGTGATGAGTTCTACTTGTGGACTGGCTATACTCTCATGGGTCCCGTCTGGGCCATGTTGATTGGGCCTCCAATGGGCCCGGGTTGTCCATTACAGGCTTAGCCGCCCCAAGCCATAATTAGGGGTGAGCACGGTTTGGTTTGAAGAGAGTTTTGTTCAAACTAAACTAACCCGAATTAAGGGTTTAACCTGAATCAAATCAAACCGAATTATTTTGAAATCAAATAAAATCAAATTGAATTAATTCAGTTTTGTTCGGCTTGGTTCGGTCTGAACCATATTCATGTCCCCTTTTAGAAATCAGATTAGATTCAAAAGGGATAGAAAAAGATATGATAAAAGAATTTCTATTAAATAAAGTAAATATTAAAGAAATAGTATCAAAAGTTACAACTTGCTAGGGCAAGCTCCATGATATTTTCACATAAAAAATTAAAATTTTTAATTATTGTAAAATAGAAGGTGATTTGAAACTTACATCATATATTTGGAAATCTCATCGGGACGGTGGGGATTGAGCTTTTGAATTTAGGGTTAATAGTTATGTATATACTTATATCAATTTGACAAAACTATCTTTAAAATTGAGTTATTCGATTTGATTTGGTTTTCTAAATTTTCAAATCAAACTAAACCAAAATTTTTAATAAAGTTCGGTTTGAACCCAAATTAAAATTTTTTAAATTTCAATTCAAACTAAATCAAATCAAATATATGAATTTGATTTGATTTTTGAATTTAATCTGAATAATGATCACCCTTAATCGTAATGGGACTAACGTTATCGGGTTACGTTGAGTCTGGCGGGATTTTCTCACCTCGTTTACCAAACTAAAAATACGAAAACTCGAGAATAATCCACCAGAGTCCACCCATAGTTAATTTATCCTAAACTATATATTAAAGTGACCCTTTGTTTTTATCTCAACGGGAAACTTCTGCACAGTTATTTTCTCATAAAATTAAATGAATAATCTTTTACCGTTTTACAAATTCAGCGTGGGCAGTGAAGTTCCAAAGGTATTGTCATCTACCGTTGAAAAGCTTTAAGGGGCCGCTGAACTATATATAGTTAATTTATCCTAAACTATATATTAAAGTGACCCTTTGTTTTTATCTCAACGGGAAACTTCTGCACAGTTATTTTCTCATAAAATTAAATGAATAATCTTTTACCGTTTTACAAATTCAGCGTGGGCAGTGAAGTTCCAAAGGTATTGTCATCTACTGTTGAAAAGCTTTAAGGGGCCGCTTTGTTAATAGAATGGGTGAAATTGGGGTGACGTATTCTCCAATTCTCACCCGATATCATCGGTTCTGGTGTCATTCCACTTTGATGTCACTTCGGTTAAGAGATTGGATTAGACAAAAAGCAGCAAAAATCACGCACTTTCTCATTCGAACTCCTCCCATCGAATACCTCATCTGGGGTCAGTCAAAATGTCTCTTGAAATGGTGTATTCTATCTAATCCTATTCTAATATCAAACTGGCCCTAAAAGAAAAACACCATTCGAACATTTCCCCATAAGTCATCATTGTTCTAGTCTACGTTGATAAACAGCAGTAATATCATTTTCGGGGTCGTGTGATCATATTAAATCAAAGCATCTGATCAATCACTAGGGCAAAAGGTATCCATCCCTAACTTTTTGGTCTTACAATGACGTCGGGATGAGAGAGTACAAGAGTTTAGAGAGTACCATAGGAGTTTATGACTTTATTCGGCCTCACTTGCCAAGAATCATTGGTTATTAGCTTGAGGGTCTCACCACTTTTTATCATAGACAAGAATATTTAGATGATTTTTTTTGGAATTCTTCTCTCAAACCGATAAAATAAAAGGATAAAATAATCAAAGTTTGTCGACTTGATGGGTAAAATTGATCACTCAGACTCAATGTGATACGATATGAGTCGACCCAACGGAGATCGACTCGACTCATTCAAATTGACCTTAATTCTATGTAATATGGCATGAGTAGATCAGCTGACATTGATGCGGTACGAGCGACAAGTCATGTAAAAAATACAATCTAGTGTTAAAATTTTCAACTAAAGTAAAACTTAACAAAATATAGAATTATTAACATGGGAGTTGAAGAGGGAAAATGTGTCAGGTCCAGTACGACCCAATAACATCTGGTCCATTGCGGTCCAAAGTAACCCTCTCCAGCCGACCAACAACCCTGAAGCACGGCCCAGACGAGGCCCATCAAAGCCTGGCCAACCCATAGACGTGATCCCCGTGTTCGTGCTCTCCTAACGCAGTAAGACTCGCCAACGGATGAACATTGAAGCCGACATTATGGGGCTTACCTCGACGAGCTCTGTATCGCGCCCACGTCGCCGAGATACCCGTCACACTATCATTCTTCTGAGAATGGGTGAGTGGGCGACGGAGGATCTCCACGATCAAATAGGACACCACTTCACTAACCACGTCGATACTAAGCAGGAAAAAAGTAGGCTTACTATGACTGGTATAAATAAGTCCTCAGACGGACCTACAGAGGAGACTAACATAAACTCCCAGACACATACGGACTCAGAGAAATGAATCTAGATAGGAACTCCACGGCATAGGGGGCAAGCAGTGCAGAGAGTACAAATTGAGGGGTCTTCAACTAGTTCTCTCAACCTGATCTCTGTCTTCGAGCATTCTCCTCCTCTCCGAGTACTTCCCTCCTCTCCAAGCATTCTCCATGCTTTGTCTTCATACTTCAAACTCTCTCTCTCTCTCTCTTTCTCCCTAAGCTTCATCTCTACTCGTTTACTCTTTTCTTACTTAACCATCGGAGGGTTGTCCCCTGAGATCTCTCCCAGGAATCCATTTAATATTCTGTCCAGTGGTTACATGTTTTTTCTAGGTGGTCAGTCATTTTTTCCCAATAAAAAAATCGTAAAAGTGTAATACGAGACGTAGGGGACATTTTCAAACCTCTACCGGAGTCAAACATATCATTCCCCATATTTATTTGGTGGCCCAAATAAGCGTGTATTTGGAACACTCCCTTATCTGATCTTGAAAGCCCAAATATTATTTAGAAATTTAAATATTTAAAAATTATCCAATTATAGGAGAAAATATGTGAGTGGTCTTTTTTTGGATAATCATCTTGCAATGTATCATAATGATATTTTTCTCCTCCAATAGTTTTTATTTTTTACTAGAGTTTGTCAACTCGTTCGTACTGATCGTACTGATTTTTTACTGGTATAATATAATATGAGTTAATACCGTTGTGTACTAGAATAAAATAATATATTATATATATTACAGAGTAAGGTTATTCAAATTACTTTCTAACTCAGTCGGTTAATTGATACGTGTTTTAAGTGGCCGTCCTCGATTTGAGTTTAAAATGTGTCACTTTTTGAAACGATCTTTTTGACTTAAATTTTAAATAGTTTTGAAAAAAATAAGAAAAACATATCAGTCGTGCAACTTCGAACACGAGACCTCACGTTTCATCTCAAAATTCTTAACCAATCAAATTATAAAATTAAGTTTATTATAAAATAAAATATATAATATTTAAAATTATTTAACTAACGTATCGATTACGTACCATATGTATCGATGATATCGATAACCATTTGATACCATCGGATAAGTGCCGTACGAATTATAATATATCGATTTGTCGAACCTTTCTTTTTCTTTTTACCGGATAAAGACGAAAAATGATTTACTCATAAATACCCTCGTAAATATTGGTTATGCCAAATATACCCTTCATATAGTCATATTATCAACAATATCCTCTAAATACTGTAAATGATTGCGGTTATACCCCGTGGTTCTCTTCCGTTAGAGATATATAACGAATATCGTTAAATCCTCTAAAATACCTGAAATACCCCGCATTTAACTTCTGTTAAAGATACATAAGGGTCTTCTTCCACCTCCCGACATCTTCACAATGCGAATGACAGCCTCCCCAACTCAGGCGGCCGACTGACAGGGTCCCCATCGCAGGCGGCGGATTGGCACCCACGGCAACACACCCTCTGTCAAAGAAGCCTCCCCATCTCACGTCGCCTTCCACCTTAAGAAATCCGGCGACATATATCGGGACCGTCTGGGGCTGAGCAGCCAGTGTGCGCTGGCCCTGAGGTGCAGGCTGACGGCGAGGTTAACCCACGATCACTGTCCGGTAGATTTCAGCGGCGGACAAAGAAAATGAGTGATACGACCACCGGACAATCTAGTATTAGACGTTCATTAAATACATCGGAGTGTTATGAAGTTCCACAATGCTATTGTAGGAAAAGATGTAGGATATACATTTCGTCTCAGAAAAAGATGTGTGTGTGTGTGTGTTTACAGGAGGACGATTGTTGTGGCTTTTTTGTTTGGGTTGATGATGCGCATCATAATACCGTAGACTTGAAGCATCAAATAATTTCTATGGAATCATCGATCGAGAAGAAGTTGACTATGCTAGAGAGAAAAATTGACATAATACAAGCCAAGATAGACATGACAACCGATCCTAGTGGAAGAGGGAATGACTTACGATTGAAAATGGGATTTAAGAAGATAGTAACGCCCTTACTGGGGCTGGACATATTATACTTTGTCTTTCAAAACGATTGTGTTTGTGTGTGTATGCATTTCATTGAGCAACATATAAATATGCTCTCCTGAGTGTCAAAAATGCTCTTCTGTGTGTTAATATGCTCTCCTACATATCAATATGCTCTCCTACATATAAATATGCTCTCTTGAGTGTCAAAATGCTCTTCTGTGTGTTAATATGCTCTCCTACATATCAATATGCTCTCCTACATATAAATATGCTCTCTTGAGTGTCAAAATGCTCTTCTGTGTGTTAATATGCTCTCCTACATATAAATATGCTCTCCTGAGTGTCAAAATGCTCTTCTGTGTGTTAATATGCTCTCCTACATATCAATATGCTCTCCTGAGTGTCAAAATGCTCTTCTGTGTGTTAATATGCTCTCCTACATATCAATATGCTCTCCTACATATAAATATGCTCTCTTGAGTGTCAAAATGCTCTTCTGTGTGTTAATATGCTCTCCTACATATCAATATGCTCTCCTGAGTGTCAAAATGCTCTTCTGTGTGTTAATATGCTCTCCTACATATCAATATGATCTCTTGAGCGTCAAAATGCTCTTCTGTATGTTAATATGCTCTCATACATATCAATATGCTCTAGATTTATTCAATCTACTATTTCTAGATTTATTCATGCTTCATCATGTAGGAATGTGCTGTTCATGTGGTTGTCAGATAGATATACACTACTTGATCTTGTCTACACTCTGTCTGCATAGTATGGACAGTTGTGGGTCGACCCCCCCTTCTGAAGTCTATACTGTTAGAGTGTGGAGTCAGAACTCGTGCGCCTCTGCACGGGATCACACTCTGCTCCAGGAGCGCATCCACTGCTTCAGGGGAGCATTCTCAGCATCAAGGGAGCATCCTTCAGTGCCAGGGGTGCAATCGCTGCTCCAGGGGAGCATATGCTATCTGGGTTCTAGCAGGGAAGCACATGCTGTCTCTGGAGGGCATTCATTGCCTCTGGAGAGCATCACTGGCGTCAGGGGAGCATGCATCGCGGGTTCAAGACATCTCGATGTCACTTGATGCGTCGACGCAGTCTTGGCAATGCGTCAACGCAGTCTTGGCAATGCGTCGACGCGGTCTTGGCAATGCATTGATCTGACTGATGGTGGGGGAGCATCTGCAGTTGCTGGAGGGCATGCTCGGTCCCAGGAGAGCATCCGGGGGGACAGGCGAGCATGTGCTTCTGATGTATCCTGGAAGATGATTTCTGTTTATCAGGGGTATTATTATCCTTAATGCCCTGACTAATGACGCCCTAATCACCTAGTATAAAAGGGTGGGCTGTCTCTTTGTATTGTAACCTATCTGTGATTATCTTAGTGGTTCACAGACCTGTTCATAGAACATGTTCACATAATGTTTTTCACAGAACCTACAAGACAATCATTCACATATAAACTCACAAACCATTTACAGAAGTTGTTCACATAATGCAATTAATCACAGAACCTACAAGACAATCATTCACATATAAACTCACAAACCATTTACAGAAGTTGTTCACATAATGCAATTAATCACAGAACCTGTTCACAGAACCATTCACAAATATCACAGAAAGCCACATTTCACAGCAAAAGTGTCATTGTCACAGCAAGATGACAACTTCACATATTAAACTCACAAGACACAAGTTTAAAGTTACAAATGGACAATTACCACCACGGGACATAAGCTCTCTAAAGCAAATAGTGTCATTGTCACAGCTAACATGCCAACTTCCACATTAAATAGCCAAATTTTTAAAGACAGTCATAAAAGGACACATGCCAACTTCAACTTCAACCCAACCCTACACATTTCTGAACCTAGAATTCACCACCCGGCCACGACCCTGAGCAAGAACTGTAGGAGCCCTACTCTGCACTGGGATAGAACTTGAGGAAGATGTCTGGGAGGGAATTGCACTAGATCCACCTGCAGCACTGGAATTAATTTGATTGGATGAGTGGAGGCCTTCTTCTGCAATACTAGTTCTCCCTTCCACATTAGCTTGCCCTGTCAAGCTCCCCTGTGAACACAATGTACAAATATAAGGATTACATTTTATAGTAACAAGGAATTTAAATGGATCATTTACAATGATGAAATGGTCATGTAAAAAGACTACCTGACCCTGTGTTTGACTTGATGTTTGGTTACGACCCATTTGCTTTCTAGGCCTACCAGGAGGCCTCCTGCATGACATAATTTTGTATGAGTGCTAATTAAATTACTTTCATATACAAAAGTGTGTCATATATTATTACCTTACTTGTGGAGTAGAAGTTTGACCCAATGTTGATACTGGATTCTTACATGTCTTTGCATGATGTCCAAATTGACCACACCTTTTGCACTTATGGGCCTTTGTAATTTTTTTGGCTTCATCTGGGTCCCTGATTCTCTTTTTTTTAGGTCTTCCCGGTGGCCTTCTCACAATGGGGGGCAGAACTTTTATTCCAAGTTTAATCCATTGTGTCTTGTCAGGCATAGGACTGATGCCCAAAGCATAAGTGGATTTATAAGCTACCACTGTGTAACATCTATCAATATAATCCTCCCATTTAATACCCCTTCTGCTTGCTAAGAATGCACATGCATGTATGCATGGGAGACCTGTTCTCTGCCAAGTCATACAGGTACAACTTTTCTGGTTCAAGTCTACAACTTCACGTGTTTCTGGACCTGTCACCTGAGCAGTCTCGTTAAATCCTGTCTCCACTAAAAATCCACCCAATTTTCTTGACATGACAGATATGTACTTCCTGGCCCTTGGCACCAATACATCGGTCCATTTTTCAGCCCTTGACCTCCTAATGTGTATGGTCTTCATCATTTTGGAACGGATAACATCTATGCAGTCCAATATAGGTCTCCAACGTGCATCTGAGATGTAGGCATTGAATGATTCACTTAAATTATTTGTTATATGATGGCATTTAGCAAGTGGATGGAACTGTGACCTACTCCATACGACTCCCCTCGTAGACGCTGATGTCAAATAAGCATGTGCCTGGGGAGAATTTTCTTTTATTTGCATCATCCAGTCTAAGAAATCAACTTCAGTATATGATCTTGCAGCATTCCACAGCAGTCTCTTCATGAATTCACCTGGAAATGACTTCTTGAAATTCTTATAGAGATGTCTAACACAGACCCTATGCTCAACCCCTGGGAAAACAAGCGGGAGCCCGTCTTCTAACCCCTTTTGTCTGTCAGACATGAAAGATAAATCACTAGGCATACCAATGGCCTGCTTCAGAGCATCCAAAAACCATGTCCAGCTATCTGCATTTTCTCCTTCCACTATTGCTATGGCTAGTGGAAAAATTCCATTGTTCCCATCAAACGAGGTGGCAGCTAGTAAGGTACCTCTAAAGATACCTTTCAAGTGACAGCCATCCAAGCCAATTAGGTGCCTGCATCCCAACTTAAAACCCTCAATACAAGCCTTTAAACATACAAACATCCTGAAAAATCTGTCTTTGTCATTTGTTTGATATTTGACCACACTGTCAGGGTTCTTTAACACTAGTTCATGCTGTAGGTCAAGTACTCTGCCATACATTGCTTCCCAAGAACCATGGATTTGCT